>CANNZV010001553.1:0-145598 GCA_947561585.1 Caprella mutica | reverse complement strand
ATTTCATAGCGGTAAATAGAATTGAAGTGTATTTAGGACAATCGAGGTATGTTGTGTGCGTTATGTCATAACACCAACTTTTTAAGACAATTAAAGAGTGTAAAATTGTATATACTGCAAATTTCAGTGCTAAACCTATAATTATCTTTTTCAAGTCCTTTAGTTTGCTCACGTCACGGTCACAAATTACTCAACTGTCACCGCTATTAATATTATGTATCCCTTTTGTGGTAGTAACTATTTATTAAAAGCCGTTCTGCTCGATATTTAGTGTGGAAACTGCCCTGTGAGTTGTGATCTATTGTCACAAATTGAGCGATTTGTGACCGTGACGTCATCGAGGCAACACATACAAATAGAAAAATAAGGGTTGAGCAGTATGATAATTTTGATAAACTTGAATGGGTCCATTAGTGTTTTCAATGGCATTAAATAAACAGATTTGATAATTTTACACTCTTAAATATAATTTTAGAGTGTTGCTGTTATGACTTCTTGCAAAGACCTTGATTGTCTTTACAATATTTCAATTTTATTTCTCACTATGAAACCTAGATGGCAGCACAAAGACATTTCGAAACAGAAGTTTGCAAGTGTTGTGTATCTTATTATAGTATAATATCATTAATGATACTGTTAAATCATAGAAGTGAAGTTTATTTTGTTTTCATTTCAAACGGATACCGGATTTATAATTTAAGTGTGAAACTGACTGTGGATGATACTATTATGTTGTTCCTTCATTGAATCTGTTACTTTACTTTTTTCATTTAAAATTTACACCGGAATTTTATTTCAAGTGTAAATTTACTCGATTATATTGGGTTATTGTTATTTCATTGAAGGGTGAATCTATTAAATCTTTCAATAAAACTTAGCTATACCGAAATGATAATTTTTTAGTTCACTTAGATGATTCTGTGATGCTTAAATGAACTATATTTACTATTTAAACAAAGTTTATTTATATATATTCATACAAAGACAACTCCGCCCAGCTGTCTCGATAACGACCGCCCACAGTGACGTCATTACTTCATTGTGAGAAAGAATGGTAGGTAATAGGGTAAATGTGATAGTGATTCTTTTTATGTAGATACTTTAAATAATTAACGCAAATTGAATTAAAGCAATATAATTAGCGCAAAAAATACTCTGTTAACTGCCTGTGTAGTTTTACACTTTAAATGTCATATTTTTGTGTCAGTATTATTAGAGAATTATCATTAGTCATTACATAATTTAACAAATTCAGTTAATGCAAACTAACCTTTCTTACGATTATTACCTTCGCAGAATGCGAGAAGTTCACATTTTAGTAGTCGTTTATTTATTTATTATCTTGTTATTCGCTTAACTGAAAAAGTGTTCAATAAAATTGCCTGAAATTTGATTGTACTATTGGTCAATGTCAAGGAACCATCTGTTAGAATTTTGTGAACGATCCGGTCAAAGGTCAAGGTATTGAACCATGTTGCATGAAACTTGGTGGGACGTTTGGTCATTATCCAGTTAGCAGTTTATTAAATTTTGGAAGAGAACAGGTCAAAGTGTCGGCGAAGGTATGCGCTCTACCGAGTGCACATAATCTAGTTCATATTTGAAATGCAATTTGAAACAAAAATTTCAGAGTTTTATCTTATAGTAGAACTAGATTACGTGCACTCGATAGAGTGCATACATTTTCCGCCACTTTGACCCGTTCCCTCCCAAAATCTAATAAACTGGATAATGACCAATCGTCCCACTAAGTTTCATGCAATATGGTTCAATATTTTCCCGATTATAAATGACTTTGACCGGATCGCTCCCAAAATTCTACCAGATGGTTCTTGGACATCGACCAAACTTTCCACTAAATTTCAGACAATTTGGTTGAATACTTTTTGAGTTACAAATCTAACAAAATGATTCTTGTATATTGACTAATCGTCCCACCAAGTTTCATGCAATATACATCAGTACTTTTGGAGTTAAAAATGACCTTGACCTTGAACCAGGTCGCTCCCAAAATATTATCAGTAGGTCACTGGACTTTGACCAATCGTTTCACTAAATTCCAGGCAATTTGGTTGAACACTTTTACAGTTATGCGAATAACAAGATGATAAATAAATGCCGGGTAAAATATAACCTTCCACAAATTTGCGAAGGTAATAATATTTATATTACTGGTTCTAATTAGCAATTTCAAATAAAGATTATGATTCAATTTCTTAGCTTTCTGAACATTAATCATTTTGATATCAATGAGTCTTACTTTTTTTAATAAAACTTTTTAAAATTCACTATTTCTCATCCTATTATAAAGTTTCTTTAATGAATTACTAAGCTATTTTTTTTATTTCCATGGAAGTTTATTTACACTAGTGGATCTGAAAGTTGTATTTATCTTTTTTCAACCTTAAGATTCTTTGGAAGAAATATCATAAAAAATGAAGATAGTATTACGCACACGTAAATAAGATGTCAAGAAAATGGTCTTCGAGAAGTCAGGTGAAGGTCTTATTACGTTCTTTGAACAGAGAAACGTTAATAATTAGTCCTTTGAAGGATGTCAGAAGAAACTAATTAAATACAAGGGATTCAAAAGAAAAAGTTATACAATAAAGTAGCTACGTGAACGAAGTAATCTACCAACATTCAATGCCAAAACTCATGAATGTATGAAAGGTACTCCTTGAATGCAATCACAAACGTGACTAAAATAGACACAATCACCGGTCACTGCACTCACGAATAGAAGAGGAATATGTACGTTTATTATTGTTTGGTGTGAAGTATGCTTCTGATTGGTTGTTATTATTTTTGCATGTGCCCTATCAAGTTGAGCGTCTATCTTATATTGTCTTTGGTAACCTTTTCAATTCGCTAACATATCAAATATGATGCATAATTAAAAAACTAAACGACTTGAGTTGTTTAAACTGTGCGACTTTCATCGTCTATGACGCATTTATTCATCGTGAAATTATCGAGAAAATAATACAACAAAATTTGATAAATTTTGTTTTGCATTATTTTTGATGTAGTAGGCCTCTGGAGCCAGGATGAAGTACAAACGCTGCTGCGTCACATTTAATAAAATTATATAAAACTAAATATGTTGCATTATTTTCTTTGATTTTGCTTAAATAGGTCTTGAACTTTACAAATCCCGGATTTCCAGTAACTCAAGTCAATATTTATTAGTAAAAAGTTATAATTTCTCAGTAACAAGCATCTCACAGACACTCTGGTCGTTCCAGGGTTAATTAAATTAAATCCTCTTCCATTAATCTCTCCTCTAAAACTGCAAGTAGCGATAATAAAATGGTTAAAATGAAAAAAATAATCATAATTCAAAGGACAACAATATCTTAAATCTTGTATTGGAAGTGAAACCAGCATTTAATAATATTTGTAATTCTTAATTAAACTATCAAGGTGAGTTTGGTAACAAATTTTTACTCTTATCAATACCAAATTCAGACCGCTTGTGCCTGTGGAAAAAAAGATCACTGGTGTTTACAACAATGAGGGAGTCCCTCCAGCTTTCAATAACAATCACCAATTCTTTCCAAATTTGGATACGAGTCTTATTATATCCGAGACAAGGACCAGTTTTTCGACTCGATTGTAAATCAAGCTGATTGTATCATTTAGATACTGAGGTAAGAAGAAGTCAGGAACCTTGTTGAGCATATCCACTCCCACTGTTCCAGCCATCATAACCACTTTGGCCGAAACTCCATTTTTATGTACAGCTTTCCTAATGCTTGACATACGTAGACTTGATTTACACGAATCAAATTGATCTTCGGATGTTTCAAAAGAACTTGCATTTTTTTTTCAGTATAAAAAAGCAGTACACTCAAGTTATTCAGATTCAGAGAAGGAAGAAACGTGGATCATAAAGTGGAGCAAGAAATAAATTTCATGATACTTGCTGTTGAAAGAATAGCTATCCCATATCAAAAAAATACATTAATTTATAGTTCTCACTACTTCACCTTACTTAAAAAATAATGATAAGCACTCTGGGATAAGCACCTTTAATGATCTCTCGAACGGAAGAGTAACCAAAATCGACCATAGCTTTTTGAGAAGTACAAGGGACTTAGGTTTAACTTAAAGAAGTTGAACTTTGTCTCAGCTAATAGCCTAATAACCATTGAAAAAACATATCTAATACAGCTCTACCTTACTGTACAATGACACATTATCTCACCCTCAGTTCCAGCACTTTTATGCATCCTAACCATCATGCTGTCTCCAACCATTTGAAATTTAACATTTTTAATATTTATAAATTTTCGTAATTTCATAATGGCAATTCTGAAATAGAAAAGAGACACTTAACAAAAGTTAGTTTGATATGCAGTAAAATAAACCTTGAGAGAAACTTATAAACTTCTTTCCTTAATTAGTTAAGTCTGTCTATTACGCTAAGTAGTTAGATATAAGCTAATTCGGTAACGTATTCACCTAACTATACCCAAAATCTCCAGTATATTTCATCCAATCACCAAACACTAAAAACATTAACAGACACGACCCAATCACGCTAATTTATCAATTGAATAAATTAATGTCATTATTATTTGGATTTTGAACAATTTGCTTTAAAAATAACTCGATAACACCAATTCAATCAATCCGTAGACACCTTTACTTCATTAATTTATTATAATAAGCCCCGTTTACATTGACACTCACTTTGGAAGCTCACATCCACGGGCAAGTGCACGCTCAAAAAGAGTCTTGACTGTTCACATTTGAAAAGCGTTTGGCGGGCAGATTGAGACGGTGCGGGGGTTCTTAGTTGATATTCAGATTCGATGGCGAGAAGTGTAACAACATGAAATGAAACAATTTATAGCACCAAAGCGATGGTACATAAATTTCACCTGTTTCATAAATTTTATCAGATATTTTCGACTCGTTGACTTTAGTACGCTCCCTGCGGTGCTGCATGGTTCCGTATAGTTCGAATTTCACTTTTTACTTCTTCTCCATCTCAACCTAATATAAATAACTAGTATACTATCCCGTTAAAAATAACTGTTTTTTAATGGAAATTGAATTTAATGATTTTTCGGAAAATTTAGTTTTCGAGAAAAATTCTTGAACGTCATAGATTTATATATTTAAACACAATGCTCTTTATTATAGGGAGGGATAATATCATATGTTGTTTAACGTCATTAATGCTCTTTCTCTTAAATTTCTACTTTTATATGCTTTACTGGATGATTTCCAAAGGCATTCGTGAGTCCTATAAAATTCAATTAGCTGTTCAACAGCAGCTCTACTCGTTATCAGCCATTTTGCAGGAGCTTCGATGTATACAACCAAGGAAGTTATAGTACTAAGGAAGCGGTGTAACGGATAAACCAACAACGTATAAGCGGAACCATCGTGTTAACACCTTGTTGTTAGCAATTAGTCAAGTGAGCTTCCTTGCCTCTCTTCGCTTCAGTCAAAACAGCTTCCTTGGAGTCTTGTTATTGTTCCGCTGTGTCGTGTGGTGACGTCACAGCACACATATGACGTCACCCTAGCAACAGACTGACAGTTCAGGGAGCATTCGCTCACGGCCAGTGACGTTTGAGAAACGAGGGAGGGTGCACGCATGTATCACGTGCTCCACCAAACGCTTATTTAAGTCATTAACATTGCATCTGTTGCCTAAATATTCATCAATTAATCTTCTTACATCAGTTAAATGTCCATAGATGAGAAAATTATTGAGCAAAATGATCAGATACCTAAAGTATTTTGAAGAATAATGTGTAAGTTAACATCAGCTGTTGTGCTAACGAGAATCGTTACTCAACTTACTCAGTCAGGTCTGAGAGCGACACACACACGTGTACTCTCCCTCGTTTCTAAATCTACACTAGAAGCTAACACGATTGTAAACGGCTTCCATGGGCTATGTTAGCCGCCTGTTTACAACCTCCCCCTGGTGCATCAATGGACTGACTGAGCCACAGTGAGTGTTAAGGCTTATATACCATGGTTTATATACACTATAAGGTTAACCAGACGAGCAAAGTGTACGACAATGCTCCGCATATTAGATATTATAGCAACCTCATAATTCTCGTCCGGGCACCCAAGTCTCTGTAGATTTCAATAATGTCAACCTTTTATTCTATTTTAAACTTAATGAAATGGATATTTGGCTATCCAAGTAATTAAACAAACATGAAAAGTACGTCAATTAGGTATACTAACGACCTATAGAAAGTTTAATACTCTACTCATATAGGTAGGTTGATAGGTGTTCATCATTAGCATGGACTTAATTTGACTATTACTATTTAGTATGTAACGATATATATTGAATAATTAATACCATAGAGGATTTTGAATATATAGTTAGTTACCATTTCTCACAAATCATCTAAAATGCGAGTTAAAAACAGCTATAGGTACCCTATCCAACTATATTTAGTTACGGCACTTATCAATTCCAATTCGGTACTTATTATGGAAAATAATAAATATTAAGTGAAGAAAGTGTCTGATATAGCAAGGTATTCAATTTTTCTCTTAATATTCACAAACTTTTCGTCAAAAAACGGGTAAAATATAGATATACAGTTAATAACTTCTGGTCAACCTTATTATAGTATATTAGCCTTGTTATATACTATTATAAGGTTGACCAGACGCCATTTTTCTGCCAGATGTACGATTGCCGGGCACCCAAGCTGATAATAAAGCATGCAAATCAAAAAGATATTAACTGTATATCAATATTTAACCGTTTTTAAGCTTAAACCTTGTGAATATTATAAGAAAATATAAATACCTTGCTATATCAGACACTTTCCTCACTTATTTTTTTTTTATTTTCCATTATAATTACCGAATTGGAAGTGATAATGACGTTACCAACTATTGTTGGAAAGGCTACATAGCTGTTTATAACTCTATTTTAAGATAAATTGTGAAAAATAGTTACTAGCTACAAACTTAAAAACCACTATGGTATCACTTATTCAATATTTGCCGTTACTAATTAGTAATAGTCAAATTAATTTAATGCTAATGTTGAACACCAATCAACCTAACTAGCCTAGTTAGTATACAACTACTACTTAGATCGTTAGTTTACCAAGATGGTGAATACCTTTCATGTTTATTACGTATTAGGTAGCTAAATACATATTTTATTAAGTTTAAAATAGAATAAAATGTTAACATTCGTGTGATCTCCAGAAGCTTGGGTGCCCGGACGAAGATTTTGAGGTTGCAAAAATGTATAATTTGCGGAGCATTGTCGTACACTTTTCACGTCTGGTTAACTTTATGGTGTATATAAACCTTGGTGAGTGTCACTCAGAGTGTCGAAAAGAATGGCCAAGGTGAATGTTGAAGTGAGCCTCAAGTTGCCCGCTGGTTTACCCCTCCACTGCGCGTTTGCCCCTTGTTTCAACACTCAGAGTGTGCAAAAGAGCCTCAATGTAAACGGGGCTTTAAATGTCCTTTCTACTCTAAATAAAAAAAAATCTGTTATTGCTTTAAATATGTAGAGCTAAGGTGGTATAACAGAGAAGAAATATATCAAGTATTCTCTTCACAATTAATTATATAAAAATATTCACATTCAACTTTCACTCTTTAAGATTCATTAGATGAAAAAGTACGAGAAGATATGTATCGTACATACCTATTCAAATAGAAAATGTTTTAAAATTAACAGTTCTCTAGATCAGAAAAATGCTACGATATATGAAAACTATTATAAAATAGATACTTAAATAGGTACTCGGATTCCTTACATGGATCCATTATCTTGGAATTAGTTATGTTATTGTCGGATCTAGTTAGCGTATTGCCTATTGGATAATTGGACTTTTTCTTTTCTTGAAATTGAGAGGGTATAAGAAGAACGGAAAAAATCTTGAATTAGCTACATATTATAATAAAAATTTAGACTCAAATTTGAAATGGTTTGCAGTTTTATAGTATAGTAACCTTAGTTCTAATGAATAGAGAAATAAAAAAAATAAGTGGAGGGGACCTATAAGGTTTCAACATAAAGCTTCCTGATTTATTAATTAATTAAAGGTAGCTACTATCAAAATAAAAGTCTGTATGATGCTGATTTCTCCAAACGCGGTTTTACAGTTTTATAAATATTCTCTCGTATACTCAGAAAACTGTCAAACACGAAAAAAACATCATTACGGGACAAGGGTTAATTTTCATAAGATTCCAGCAATTAACTGTTTATATTTATTCTTAAACATTAAAATCGATTTACTATTTCTAATATTATTTGGAATAGTGTTCCATACTTTGGGACCAGCATAAAATACTAATCTTTGACATTGACTCAATCTTAGATGAGAAGGGACAGTATCAGAATGATTTCTGGTATTATAGTAATGAGTAGGAAAACTGACATTGCCGGAGGAGGACTGCTTGTACATGTATCTACCTATCATGAATTTATAGATTTCATTAATGCGAAGGATTTTCGTTTTTGTAAATAGTGGTAGTGAAGGTTCTAAATATTCAGAAGATGTTATTGTTCTTATAATGCGTTTTTGAATTATGCTAAGCGGATATAGATGTACATCTGCTGTACCTCCCCAGGCAACAACACCATAAAGTAGGTATGGATACACAATAGAGAAATACATTTTTAACAATATTTTTAGAGGTACAATATTAATTCTATAGAAAATGCCGGCAGTTTTGGACAGTTTAGAACATATAGCATTTATGTGATGTGAAAAATTTTAACTATGATCCAAAGTTACTCCAAGAAATTTAATAGTATCATTATATTGAATGGGTATATGATTGATGACTAAATGAGGAGGTAGATTTTGCCTACTGGTTCGGTTAGAAATGAACATTGCAGTAGTTTTATTAGCATTTAAGGAAAGTCTATTATTAACTGTCCAGTCGTGGAGTTATTTCAGATTTACATTGGATTTATGAATTAAATCATTTATATTCAAATCACTTGTAGCAATAATGGTGTAGTCCGCAAAGAGAGTGACACGGGCACCATCATTTACAACGTCATTTATATACAGATGAAACAGATAGGGCCCAAGCACACTTCCCTGAGGGACGCCACGAGTTACAGGGCGTGTACTAGAAATTACATCACCTACCCTAATTACCTTACCTCTCACTAAGATAACTACAGAACCACAATGATGCAATGCCACGAATGTCATACTTCTACATCTTACGGATTAGAATATCATGACACACGCTATCAAACGCTTTACTAAGGACGACAGCTACAATTAAAGTGTGCTGTCTATTGTTCAAATTATGATATAGGTGTTCCACAAAGTTCAATTTACTGTCAGATGTGCTCTTACCCATCAAGAAACCAAATTGAGAGGAACTTATAATTTTATTTAAATAACTTGATAACCTGGACGCAACACGTCTTTCAAATATTTAACTTACTAACGGAAGTATTGAAATAGGTCTGTAGTTACCAGTTTCAGACTCAGAGCCTGACTTATAAATAGGCATCACTGTAGCATATTTAAGACAATCAGAAAATATACCTTGCTGAATAGAACTATTGATGAGTAGTGATAGAGGAGGCGCAAAATAATTAGAGACAAGTTTAAAGATTTTAGTTGGAATATTCTGAAGACCATAAGACGAGTTTTTTTAGTTTATTTATAATCTTAACTATTTCTACTATAAATACTTTATACATATAAATTGAATAGGGGCAGTTAACATCTAAATAAGCACAAGGATCCAGTGAAGGCTGTGGATTACTTTGTTCCAATTCTTGTACTATTTTACAAAAATAACTATTGGAATGCTCAACAATTTCACCATCATCGCTCACTATATTATTGTTAACATTAAGGGAAAAGTTAGAGTAAGTTAGCTTTCTGTTGATTAACAAATTATTTATTAGTTTCCATGTAGACTTTTACATTCAACATACATGCATTGAAAGTATCAACATAATATATTCGTTTAGCTCTTTTTACGATATCCACTAAATTATCTGTTGATTCATTAATTAGATTAAGTTTAAGATTCTTTAATCAAATCTAAAATTTCAGATGTCAGCCATGGTTACTCAATCTCTTAAGGCCAATATATTTTACTTTCAATGGAAATGTCCAAAAATATAAATCCTTAACAAATTCAATAAACCGTAAGGTATCCGTATTGATATCTCAAGAAAAGTTATTCCACGTTAACTCATCACATTTCCTTACAAAATCCTCAATTCTACCAGAGCTATGATCACGGAACACAACCTTCTCTAATTCATTATTACATACAAAATCCTTCAAAACAACGAAGACTGATGAATGATCAGTTTGGCCAAATTGTAAGATACCAGATTCAGCTACGTTGCATCTGTTGAACCAAATATGATAGAGAATAGCAGGACTACCATTTTGTCCACCACTCGGAAATCTAGTAGGTTTAGTGATAAACGGTACAAAACTTTATGAAAATAAATGATGAACAAAATTAGTAGAATTTGCGTCAGAGGTCTCATATTTCAACAAATCTACATTTAGGTCACCAGCTACAAAATTATCTTTATTTACTAACAGCGGATCATTCAATATATCCAGTAAGCAGTCACAGAATGCAACAAAACTACAACTGAGTGGACGATAAATGGCAACTATAAATAAAGTACGTTCATGAGATCGAATCTCCACCACGCATGATTCTATATAATCATTAACTACCGACAAATGCCTAATTTTTCTAGAGTACAACTGATCACAACAGTACAAAGATATCCCACCTCCCAATTCCCTCCCCACGTGGTGTCCATGAAACCCATCAATCTCCACCCCCATATCATTCTGGAAACGAGTTTTAGTAAGGACAATTACTTGAAATTTAACTTTTAAAGAAAGCAAGAAACATATCATTGTTAGACTTGAAACTGCGAATATTATAATTACATAGACATAAGTTATTATTCTGGTTACAGGAAGAATCATTAAAATTATCAATTGAATAATAAAGAGATTTTTTTTTTTTTTTTTTGTTTAAAAAGACAATATTTTTCCATTAAAAACAAGAAGGATAAAATCTTTACAGAAGAGGAAATTCCTTCAGGAACTACGAGTGAGGGGTTGAGTTCCCTGAAGGGGTGGACCCGACCCTCTAAAACCTCTCCTTCGCGGCTGAGAGGATGCTGAAGGCATTCCCTCTCTGGATCGCAAGAGCCATTCGCTGTTGGAACCAGGCAGACTCCCTTGGATCATTCGTTGTCTCAACAAGGCGTCTACCTATGGACTTCATGATTAAGGAGGTCGTTCTACCGTACGCTCCTGTGGTCTCTATAGCAATTGGCTCAAATATGTATGCATCTCCAAGGGCGGAGTATTTCTGACGTTTACGGTTCTCCGCAGCCCCGGCAGCTGATCCGGCCTCAACTGCGCAGCCCCAAGAGATTGCTTGGGGCTTGCATTGATGAGAAGTCAAGTAACTATTTTAAAACCATAAACCCTGAGTCAACATCGAAGAATATATTATGGGTCATGAGCGCGATTAAGGAGGAGGAGCAACAGGGACGTCAGGACGTGGTTAGAGTAAGCACAGAGCCACAGACACAAGCTTCAAGAGCAGAGACACGGGACTTGAGAGTAGAAGACAGCAAATACAAGAGACTTCATAGCAGCAGACACAAAAGCGAGGGACCCCAGAATAGTAGCAGGAAACCTAGATATACCAAGATCTGCCACATGGTGCAGCTTGTATGGAGCAATTCAGCATATATTATTAAATATACCGAGATTGCAATCATATATGACATAAGTGTAGCTTGAATCAGAAGTATACATATTAGCAGAAGTACAAAATAGAGCAGAGGCACACATCGCATCAAAAGTATATATCAGAGAGGAAGCACATAATGGAACAAAAGTATACACCGGAGCAGAAGTACACACTGGAGTAGAAGACGAAGTACATAGTGGAGTTGAAGACGAAGTACACACTGGAGTAGAAGACGAATTACACACTGGAGTACAGATCCAGACTAGAGCAGAATCACACATTAGAGCAGAATTATACATTAGAGCATGGACAAACACCGGAGTAGTTGTACACATCAGTCAATAATTCAACTGACTCGACTTATAATCCGATGGATTTACTTTGAATTCATTCTCGCCGAATTCATCCAATTTGCAGTAGTCATTAACAAATACCTTACATTTCTAGAAGTAGGGTTGGGTGCCTTCAACAAGACATAACCCGGCCATAATATCAAATCTAAACGTGCTGTAATAATATCAAATCCTTTAATTTCTAATATATGTATCTGTACCCCCTACCAGGTCATTAAGCAACCATGAAATGTGCAGTACAACAAACTAGTGGATACTAAAATATGTATTAAATGATAAAATCGAATGAGGGATTGCCTCATACTAATTAATATTAGAAATAAACTAAGAGGAGTTTATAAATATGAAAGAAAGATCAAATTATTCCTGTATTTAGAATAGTTATAGAGTATATCCATTTCATTATATTTATTATAAATCAAAACATGAAACGAGAAATAAGACAGAAAGATGTAACTGTCGGACTAATAAGACGTCCCCGTTTATGAGAAGTGAGAACTAATTTAAATATTCATTAAATAGCATATATTCCGGAAAGGGTTTTTACTACAATAATTGCTTTTACAATTACGTATTTTCTATGTAAGACTAATGGTGCGTTATCGTGCTGAATAACTCGAAGGACGTCCCTCAGTTCTACGAGAACTAACATTTCCCGTGACGATGAACGTTCGTCAAGTTCGTGGAGCTGTCCCTCTTGGCAGCCGTGACGTCACAAACGTAAACAAACAAACGATAAAGGCGGCAGAAATACCTATTCTTATTTGTTACATGTTTTGAGATTAATTGATAATTAATTAACCAGTTTAAACCCACTAAACCAAATTAGTGATTGTTAATATCTCTAATTAATTAGTGATATTAATTTCTAAACCATGGAATCGTACACATTGAATTGGTTGCACAGGAACACTAACCGAGGGACCGTACTTCGAGTTCTTCAGCACGTGAACGCACCGGGGTACGGTCAAAAGCCCCCCCCCCCCCCCCCGGTCACGAGCCCTCCCTTCCTGTTTTTTTAATCTTTATTTACCTAGTTAAACAAATGAAGAACTACTTCAGCAGTGTTAAAATTAGGGGAGTAGATTTATTTGTGTGTCTTTAATGTTCTAGGTGATGTAGGATCATGTCATCTGTTTTGAACCAATCAGCGGCTTTGTTGTGTCTCCTGGAGTGAAGTTCAATAGCAAATGATCAAAAGAGAAAATGAAACTGATTAGAAATTAGACGTACTGCTATTATTTAGATCATTTCTTTACATGTTGGGTTAATATTGTAGTGATTATATCATTTTTATTATAATTTAATTTGGAGAAATTAGTGGCATAATTTTATTGAACTTAAAATTAAGAGTCAAGCACCCTTCTCTTCTCCCTAAATTGTTTCTTAATTGTGTGTGAAAATCATTCTTAGTTAACAGTTCTACTTTCCGCATCTTATCGGCGATACGAGAGGAAATTATCCATTAATATTAAGGGGACCGTACTTGGTTTTTGAAAATATTTTTTATTAATGAAGCTATGGTTCTGAAACTTAGTAATTAAATTGAATTCTCTGGCTTTTTTCATGACATTTTTTCGATTATACCCAGAGTAAAAGAGTTATTTGAATTTCGAACAGTTTCCAGAAAGCCTAAAGCTGGCCACAGACTAGCATATCTGATCGCTCATGACCCGCAGATCTGGAATGCGACAGATGAAATCAGTCGCTTAGCTACCCACACTTGCATATCTGATCTGAGCAATGAAACAAACGGATCGAATAGGTATTTAGTATTTTACTAAAGTTGAGTAATATTTTACAGGGTATATTATAATATATGTCATACAAGTTACTTTATAATAAATTATAATCCTTCTACTAGTATACTAGTTACTAATGTATACTATACAACTTCCTACTACAGTAGAACTCCTCTATAATGTAATCATGAAATAATAATTTATATATTATATATATACATATATTATCCTGTAGCTTTATTAAAATTTTGTTTCTTAGAAAAGTAACATTTTGAAGGATATTTTTGAAACAGTTTGAATTAAAGACTATATATTAAATTCATATTTCTTCGGAAAAAAAACTTGATAGATTTATTTTTGAAATTTTGTTATCCTCATTGATGGAATGTCTTAATTTGTTTCAGTTGTGGCTTACATCAGCATCAACCAGATTCTGTTCGTGCATCTGTTCTTCTTCTGCGCCATAGTACTTCTGTAAGCTCTTTATGGCGGCTCTGATCTCCCGCTGTCCACCACACACTAGACAATTATTACATCTGTGCGGGAAAAATCTGTCACATCTCTCCTCACTGTCGCCACACACCGGGCGATAAAATATGCAGGCGGGTAAGGAATTCCAACATGATGGCAGATCAAAATGAGCGATCTGATATGGCCGATTTCATCTGTGTCACCCCACACACTGGCAGATATTTGAGCGATTTGGTCTGTGCAGATCAAATCGGCAGAAACTGACCGACCACATATGCTAGTGTGTGGCCAGCTTAAGGCTTCTACAATTTTGAAGTTACGGCATCAGGATTTTTTGCTTTCGATTTTCCAGGAAATTTTCTAGAGGAATAGGAGCTTGTATTTTTGATTCTCGAATTATTTTTCGAAATAATATATTTTTCGTGAAAAAAATATAAAAAGTACGGTCCACTAAGGCAATTCATAGATGCGGAGATTTCCATATATCGCCCTCCGATATACATAAATTTTATTTTAAATCAATAACAAACTACAAAAGTGTCGGACTAGTTTGGCGTCGAACCGCTGAATAGTAAGCTAATAAAATAAAGTTTCGAAATCTATGCTAGAATTTTGACTGACTGAGGATTTGTATAGGAAACCTCAGGAAGAATGGACAAAAGTTACTATGGAATATTATTAGAAACTTATTCGTTCTTGAATGTGCATATGTATTAAACATAGTGTTATCAATTTAATGAACATGTATTGACATTAGTATTTTCATTATTTGATCTTTAAATCTAATTCAAATTTTAGTTTGTTATTATGGCTGACAGCTAATGACTGATCGGTTGGTATAACTTCCGTTTTGGAAAGCTCGTAAATCGAAAGATATAACTGTATGTGTCTTTCAACTAAGAGTGATGATACTTACATGTACATATATTCTATATAATTGTAGATACAAATACATTTTCATGAGTGCAAGTTTAATCTACCAAATTGGAAAATTTTGTCTTGTAGTTGCTTATATTTACTACTAATATTGGTCACGCATTATCTATTTAGTTATTCTTCGAATCAAACCTTTCTATTTGAGTCATTTTTGTTGTTTCAGATTGGTTGGAAGTCTTAATGCGCCGCTGAGGGTCTGAAGACTATTTGATACAATATCTGCAGCATTAGATAACTTGATTTTTTTTGTCTTGACTCTTGAAAACCTTCCTTGGTGAGACAAAGTTATTGTTGCTTTTTCTATTTCTTATGGAGTGTGGTCTGTAAATTGATTTATATTATTTCTATATATGATTTAAATCCAACATTGCGTTTTCTCCCAAGCCTTTTTAATTAAAAAAGTAGCTATTGGAAAAAAGCTTTTACTAGACACTTTCAACCTGTTTAAAAGACTACTCTGTTTCTGATTCATAGGGTCACGCAGGTAAATTGCGGCCCACTCACTAACTGCGGCCTCTAACAGCTGAAAACATTATAGCTTCAAAACTTAAATTAATAAGTTATAGCAAGCACTGTGCTTCTTTTGATAGCTATGCAACATTTTAATGTAATTTCGATTCAGGATATTTTAAAAATTAAATTGCGGTAATTAAAAATTAAAGGGCCGCAATTTACCTGCGTGACCCTATCAGTTTTCATTGGGAACGTTTGATGTAACTTCACAAAGCTTTGCTTTTCAGGGAAATGTTTTTGGTTTATTATAACGGTAATGTACTCGGAATTTATTACTTTAGTAAATTACCACATGTGTAAATAAGACAAATAGGTTTAATTTTCATTTAATTTTTTATTTGATAATGTTAGGGTTGACGGCTGGTTAGGAGGAGTGGTCGTCGTCTTCTGTGAAGAAACGAGTTTTCTTTCTGATGGCTGATTCTTCCTCCTCTCCTTCACTTTCATGCCTGCGGGCATCTGGCCTCAAATCTACAAAGAGCGAATTTTAATTATTATGTGAATAACATAAGAATTTAAATTGGCTAAATAATGGTATAAGTTAAATATTACTCACCAGGAGACCTTGGCCGCCGTAGTGGTGGTGTTGCTGCTCCTGGCTGTGCTCGTGGTTCTGGAAGTAACGAAGATAGTATAGTATAGTATAATTGATAATAATTGATAGTAGCTAATTAGGATAGGAAACTTACGACTTTCTGTCAAGTTGTAGATCACCCCCCTTGTGGAAGCAGCTGGATCCATTTCTGCTTCGGTAGGAGCCGGGGCTACCGGAGGAGCTCCATCTGCAATCCGGCCGATCCCGAGAGGCTTCTCGGGCCAGATAGCGGATATATGTGGCATTTTCTCCTCCTCTCAGCCACTGTCTGTCTTGGGGCGCTTCAACCTGGAAAATAAGATATATTTTACTAATAACTAATCTTACCATCCAGCTACGTATAACTTAATATATTTCCCTTAACTTCTTACACTAACTGCGGCAGCTGCCTTTTGACGGGTGTTTCTGAAATGTATAATACCATTAGTATGAGTACAATAATTTCTATAGAATATTATAATTTTATAATGACTTACGGCCAAGATAGAGTCGTCAACAAAAATTTCCCCAAAGGAGATGGATGAATACTCTATTTGACGGCCAATCCTTCTACTCTCAAGTTTGCTACCAGGCTCCTCTTCCCGGTGGCACTTGATAGGCCCAGGCTTGGGCATCTCTCCTGTGATGGCCGTCACAGAAGAGATGCCCGCAGTTGGTTTCCAACGTCACCCTGTGAATTGTGTGTGTGTCTGCAAGAGTAAAATATATAGATAAATTTCGGAATATATTATTACAGCTATGTGAATCAAGATTAGGTATAGTGATTTACCTTTAAAAAGAAAGATTTAATCGATGCCGATTCAGAATCAAAATCCGCTATTTTAGTTTCAGCCGACATTGCTGCACCATCTATTGGTAGTAAGTAGGCAGTGCTTTGTGGAGACAGCTCAGACTCCTTTGTGAAAAAGAAACATGTTAATAATTACATTAATTCATTTAAAACTAATATAGTTACTCAATAATAAATTTACTCACCATAGAGGTTGCCCATCATCCTCATTGCCTCAAATACAATGAACGATGATGAGCAGAGTGCTTTACTCGCCTCGATTGTTGGGGTGATGATATAAAAGTCACTCCCTGTTTGTAGTTCTCTGTTAAAGAGAAATTATGTCTGATCCAACGTCTTGTCACTCTCTGACAGAGGGGGACATCCACATGTCCCACGTCTTATCCCACTCCGTTTTCAAGACGTGGGACAGAGTGCGGATGTCCCTCGCTATAGAGGGATTAGATGTCCCCCTCTGCAAGACGTGGGACAGTCTTTCTGCATCTTATCCGCAATGATGATAGAATTGAGCGCTGGTGGACATCTGTATATGGTTTCATGGATGTCTTTCGAATGGCTGAAGATTTTGAGCAGACTTCCATGCTCTTTTTGAGATAAGTTGGCTCCCTCCATGATCATGGCGACTAAATGCCTGTTTTTTGTCGCATTAATAGAACCAACTCCATATTTTGAACACACAAAGTCTAGATCATGCCACCCTGAGCTGTGGTTAGTGCTGTTTAAAGATGCATATACAAAATTATTTTCTTTTGGGATTCCAGATAATTTTCTGATATCATCATTAATCATATATTCAAAAAAGCGACAATATTCACGGTTGACCACAATGTCTGCATTCTCTTTGCCATTTTCGGCTGGGACATAGAAGATCAAATTATCTTTGAGGATGTTTTTATGTGCATCAGACATTTTTACTATATGTTCGGTGTTTGTGTAAGTGCCCGCTATTCCTCTTCTGCAGTGTTCAGTTGTAAGTCTGCAAACTTCTTTCCCCCTCCTTGCATTCTTAAGAGTCAATTATGCTAACATTAGACGTCGAATCTGAAACGACATTTATGTTGAATAGCTAAAATGAAGAATAGATTAGCTAACAAGTTTGATTTAGTTAGCTAAAATAAAATTACTTTTCTTATATTAACATATACATCTATAAGAAAATTTATTTCCCACTTCTAATTTTACGCTATCATAAAAAATTAATAAGAATTATTAAAAGTTACACTTTTCTCACTGAAGTGAAATGATATTTACAACAATACACATTGAATACGTGAATCAGTGTGATCCTACCTTGATGTAGGATTTCCCATCAGCAGGCAATTCTTCTCCATATTTTAGCAACGTCTGTAATTCATTTGTTACAGATCGTACAAATTCGCATAATACATCTTTAGCAGGAATATTTGCAGCTACTCTAGTTTTGTCTTGACGCTTGATACTGATAGAATCTAGTGCCTTCTTCCTTCTCGATTTCCAGAACATATCGGATGTTTTTTGGAATTCGTTCAGTTTTACTGTTAAATCTTTCTCTCCGTCTATTGTTGTGAGAACTGAGGCGATGTCACAAGTACACCTTATTATTTCATAATAATATAGCACCTGATTTTTCTGTAACCCACAAATATTTTCTATGATATCAGTTAAAATTTCAATTTTTCCCACTGTCATCATATATCAATAAGATTGGCTCGGCCTTTAACTTGTTCTTTGAATTTACCAAAAATTAATGCTAATCCTCGCAAATGCTTTTTAACTCTTTTGGCTGTTTCGAAAGGTTTTCTTTCATTCATCACGTTTGCGAAATACTGCTTCCCAATTCGCAACATCCAATCGGAATCTCTAATTAATTTACCTAATTCATCATTGCGTAAGATACTGATCAGTTTCGAGTATTCCGATTGGCCCTTATCATCTAATCTGTTGAATTCATTAGTCTTCATTTTGGCGACACATTTGTGTCTCGAAGAATTTGATTTAAGGATAAAAGCATAACAGTTGGCACATTGTATCACATCTTCAGAGGAGCATTTTCTTTTGGTCATTATAGGAAAATTCCCGTCTTCCCTTTTACGCAAGTCATTATATTTTCAATACCTTTATTTTTCAGTTTGGTGAACTCAAGAGTTCTTTTTCAGGAGATAAAGTAAAGAGGTGATTTGTTTCTTGGAAATGAACTGTTTTGAGGCGGCGCATTATATCTGCAACCACCTTATCGCAGTACTAGATTTCTAGATTTTGAATTGATAGAAGGTTTTGGCCTTAGACCTGAGAACAAAACGCTAATTATAGCAAAATTATTAATCTGTATCGCTAACTATATAAAAAAGAATTCCTTTAATTCGATCTTTCCCATTTGACGACCCCACCAAATTTGGTTTGGTGGGGTCGTAGGGTGGGGTCGTTATATATTTTTCTTGCATGTCTACCTTTAAATTTATCAAATGAAATACTATATGATAACCATAAGTACACTTGTGGAGCGCAACAGCCAATCACTGTCATGGTAACTTGCACATATTTCACCGGTTAAAGCCATTATTTTCATAACGGCAGAGTGGCCTAACCAACTGAGCTTTTCATTTTTCAGTTAGCGCTGTCGATTAACCCACTCTGCCTATCAAAATTCGAAAATTCAATATTTTGTGGGTTAGGACATTCTGTATATTTGCAGATGTAAAGTAATGTAAGGACCAATTAAAGCTGACTCAAACTATGGTGCAAACCATGCCTTACTCAGATTTACTGTTACCTGACTTTAATATTATAGGTACTATCAGAGAAAAGTGTATCCGTCAGCTGTAGTATGCTATTTTAGTATTTTTGACCATTCATATTTTTTGCACATGGCATTTTAAAGAGTGTTCCTCCGCGTTCAAAAATCCCCCATTAAGGAGGAGCCTATTGCTGGGGTAAAATATTTGGGTAATTGGGTGAAATGGGGGATAATATGTGTGTATCTAGAGGAGGGACGGGGGTGATTTATACTGATTTTTGACAAGTGATTAGATATTATTTTGTATTATTTGAATTAAAGTATAAACATAGTTTCATTTGTATCGTCCATGTAATATTCATTTTGTAATGAATACTTGTAATTTTTATAATTTGAAATGAATAATTATAATTTTGAAATTTTCTATTCAATAAACTTTGGTATATATTTCATACAATTTACTCTTGTATGTTTTTATGCAATTTACTTTCGACGCATTTTTGTTTTAATATTGAAACTAATAACTATTCGAATTTGAAGTAAAAGTAGATTTTTAGCTTTAGCTTTGTTAAATGTCATTAATTCCAAAAATATTATTTATGACAGCCATTAACACAAGAACATTAAAATTAATCCTCTTCAGATATGATTTTAAATAACTTCGCTTCTTTTACACCTTTAAATTGTTTGTTCTCCTATAGGCTATATTATTAAAACTATAATACACGTTGTAGTTTTACATTTAGTTTTGTCAAATCTTATTCCACGAATATTTTATATTATAATTATTCACACAAGAGCATTTAATCGTCTAAAGATATGATTTTTAATAGCTTCGCATTTTTTTTCACAATTAAATAATTTGTTGGACGGGCTATAACCAGTCTCGGTTATAATCCGGAGATTTTCTGCATTCAGAATTTCAATAAATTAATAGTGATGACTAATTTAATCGATAAGACAAGTTTCTCTTCTTTTTCGAAGTCCTTTGTGTGTATAATCGTTTTTAATTCATTCAATATATTGGCCAAAATGTGGAAGCTATTGAAATTTGTGTTTTTAAAATAATAATAATTTATCCTACGTCTCAATTTAATGACAACAATCAGTAAGTTGCTCACAAGCGTTTTTCTATATTTTCAGCAACTTATAAATAAGTAATTTCCTATAATGGCTATACCGATACTTTCTATCATTTATTGAAGTTATTTAATTGAAAAATTATTTTAGGCTAATGAGTAAAAGAAAGTTATGACTAAGTTGTAGCTTAATCTATTTAGTTTAGATTTTAAATGCAGTAATTTGATGGATTTTTTTATCATCTAGTGAAACGATTCTTTACAGTTTAAAATTTTTATATATTAAATGCATGCACTACCAATTAACAAGCAGTGATATCGTGAACTAAAAATAACTGAAGTGATCATTATTTTTCTTCTCAATAAATGCCACATCGCCAACGTTGACAATAAAATAAGATACAAAGTTCTATGAGATGAACAAAAGGAAGCTTTCTCCAAGAACAGAACTAACTGTAGCTACGTACTGCAGTTTTGGAGCTTAATTTGTGACATCAGAGTGGAACTGGGATTTATGACAACTGTCAACTAAGGATTTAACTTGAAGTTCTATCTCTATCATACAATATTAATATTATACTTTCAAAATAAGATAAATAAAGGATAAACAGAAAACAGATAATCATTTTATATTTTACATATTAATAAAAAATAGTGTTTTACAAAATTTAAAAATAACTATTAAATTAAGTAAATTTAAAAACTACTACACGAGGTTATTTCTAAAGTAAAAACTACCGAATTTTTAAAAGCATATAGGGTTGTATAAATAACATGAACCTACAATATACAATTAATTCTATATTTACCTACGATTAAGTTTTTTCAAACGCATGGCAATAAATAAAACTTCACAAATTAGTTCGGTATTTTATGTACTTTTTCACGGAGAAATGTCGTTGAAAATCAAGAAGTAATAAGCATGAATAAATGAATATCACAGACGTAACTTAGATGAGTTAAGAAATTTGAATCCTAAATTTAATGGCGATTAAAATTATAGATGTGCCTGGAATCGTAAAGTTTGTTAGGATGCTAAGTCTATTTATGAATGATTGCGGAATAAGCATGTCGGAATGAGACTAGACTTCCCGGGAGTGATGAGAACTACACTGATATTGATGAGAGCTACACTGATTAGTACTGTACTAGCGAGAAGATCACTAGCGAGAAGATCACTAGTGAGAAGATCACTGGCGAGGACACTTTGGAGAAGGACACTGGAGAATCTGAAAATAATTACAAACGGAATAATTTAAATACTCTTTCGATATTTATTTTTAAAGAACGTTACAAGCAACTATTAAACTCAAGGAAACTGATAAATTAGAATTAATTTCTAATTTTATGCTATAATAAAATAATTTGATAATTACAAATAAATAATTGTATTTAAAATGAGATTACTGTTCCACAAGAAATGAATGAATCCAAAGATTTGATAAAAAAAAGTTGAAGTAAACATTTGCTTCACACCCAAAGTTTGTCAGTATCGTGCGATCTGATGCCTAAAAATTCTAGTCAAAAGAGTTTCAAAACTACCAAAATAGAAGACAAGAGGTGTTGTAAATTCTGAACAACGTGAATGCGAAGCAAATTTGGTATGTAGAAAATGATCCACCTTCGAGTTCAAAGTATAAAAAGAATGAAAAACTCGATTCATGAAAAAAAAATAAAAGGAAAGTAGATCACAGATGTATTTAACTATATCAAGTGAACAGGTGTTTCCAATATTAGCATAGAACTAATTAAAGAAAGAGTAACAACTTGCACAGATATTATTATGTTGTGCATTATGCTGATGAATGCCGCGCGAGAGGTTGAACCGTGAACGATAGAAAGAAGAGAATAATTAATAACTACTGAAGAAAATGGTGTAACATAACAATATTTTATGAATTTGGAAGGTATCAGCTCAAGAGAAAATGTATTTAAAAAATACAAATAGGATTAAATGAATGTTTTAGAATTTGAACAACATGGTTAATTCAGATGGGGAAGCAAGTGATGCCAACATATTTATACCATTCACTGGAGACTAATTGATAGAAAAGTTTTGTTTCCAATCCATACAACACTTCATAATAAAACAAGAGTATCTTATTAATTGCTGTATCGTTAAACAAAGATAAATAGCTTTCAGTGATAAGTTTTTTTATGAAATTTTATCATAAGCTAAAGTAAAACACTTACAGGTGGACGGGTCACCATCAATATTTCGTATAAAATCCACGAGCATCGGAGACCTCTTGGATCGGAGGCGCTTCAGCATATCTTGATTTTGGCGAAAGCTCTCCTATACCATTAAACAATGACGATCGAGAGCAGAAGCAGTTCGTTCTCTCTGATCGACCCACTCATTCATCCTACAACCCCATAGATTTTTTATAGGGTTAAGGTCAGGCGAACGAGCAGGCCAATACAGACGAACGAACTCTGGATGCTCTCGGAACCACTCGTCCACAATTCTGCTTTTGTGTATAGGACTATTGTCCTGTACCAAAAGAATTGGTTCTGGATGAGGTATCGCCATTGCTCTAACGGTAGGTAAGAGAATTCCCTCCAAAATTTCGACGTACTGGCTACCTATGAAGAAAATAATGTTACTTTTCCCTTTATTTAAATGTTTCATGATAATAATAATGTTATAACTCACTTTATAGAAATGTTTTATGATAGTATTCTGAAAGAACTGTTTCTACTACCTGTGAATCTGCCGTCGATTTTAGTCAGTTCACCGACGCCTTGAGACCACATCCACCCAAAAAAGTGCGAAGAAATGTGACCTGAGTGGTGGGTGAGATTGAGGTTCTGCAGCTCATATCTCGTATTGTTCGGCCTCCAGCAGTGAAGCCTCCCAGTCACGTCACTTCGGAACGATTTTTCGTCCACAAAAATTACATTCTTCCAATAATTCTCATATGTGTTGTTTCTGTATAAAAAATGATTTAACATTTACCTCCATATATTATAGAGGCAATATCTTGATATAACTTTTGTAAATGTTAAATCATTTTTTATACAGAAACAACACATATGAGAATTATTGGAAGAATGTAAACGGCAGAGTCTATGCTAAAAAAAATGATGTGAAGAGTTGCAGAAAACTAGATACAGTGGTGACTATGCTAATTCTTGAAGTGATAGGAGTAATTTATTTATATAATAATTCTGATAGATTTTGATTGAATTATAACATTCTAAAATTTGCCAATATATCCCATCAACTTTACCAAATTATTAAATAGAATAAAAGAGCCCAAAATAAGACTTTTCTTCATTTCAGGAATTTATAATATTTTAGGGCTTTATGGTATTTTGAGGACTTTATGGCATTTTAGGACTCTATGGCATTTAATGACTTTATGGCATTTGTCCGGGCTCTAGTGATCAGTATACATCACAGCTGCTGATGGGTAAGTAGCTTTGCTCTTTTCCTATTATATAGCTACTCTGACATTCAAAAAGTCAAGTTGGCCATAAAGTGATATCTAACTACTACAGAAAGTGCATTTATTATCAGAGGCAATGTTACTGTCCTCACTTATGTATCAAAATAATATTAATTAACTATGGTTTTTATTTTTGTTTCTTTCTTGAGTTGCAGTTTCTAATTATTGATATACCAACAGATTCCGCCTGTGAGGGATATCAAGCAACAGAACATTCGTTAAAGCACAATTATCTTCTGAAGTGCTTCCTCATGTTGACAAACTTGATGCTGCTTGTGAGTTTTCAAGTGAAGATTCTCCTGGAATGGAATATTTCCTTGGATTCACTGTGAACAAGTTCTCAAAAAGATGGCTCTAGGACAGCTGCCATGCAATGTATAATTTTATTTGGGTTAATTGTAATGCGCTTGTTAGATTAAGTTTTCAGGGAATTAAATTTACGTGAAGTTTAACCTAAAAATTTAGTATAATGCTTCACCAATTTTCCAGCTCATGATAGTCGACCAGTTTTTGGGCTGCCAAAAGATGAAAGCTTACGGAACATATTGATTAAATCTATCAACTGAGAGGATATCAATATTGTTTCCACAGTTTCTGCGAGTGTTTTCACAATGAATGAAAGAATAGGACGACGCAAAATTTAAAAATAGTGAAAAGTTTACATTGTCGTGTCAAATTAGTCACGCACTGCAACGACATTACTATGTCATCAGCACTCATTCAAGATCTTCTATCGGATAGTTTTAACTTCGTTCTACCTGCCAGATTTCAAAGTGATCCCCAAGAGCGCAGATATGGACAGTATCGTCAGACGAGCGGAGGAAGATTTCTGGTGTCATTAAAAGATGTAAATACATCATATAAGATTTTAAAAATCAAAAGTTTTGTCCAAGAAGGCTTTGATATTGATGAAAATGTGTAGATTGATCGACATAGTGATTTTAGAGGTTGAGAAATTGTTGACAGAATTCAAGGAAATGGAGCTGAATGTCAGAAGATCTATTAAACTTGAGAAGAAGAAGTATCAGACTATGTTGCTGGGAATGTGATAATGTAGAAATACGTCGATGGATGATGATGTTGTGGTAGGTCCTCCAGTAGCTCCCCGAAACTTCTCCCAAATCCATCTCCTCTCAAGTGGGAGGTACCACATCCGCAAAACCTACACTGCGCCTTCGCCTCCAATTGTACCATACTCCTCCATCTCCTTATGGCAGGGTGGGGTCCTGACCGGAATCACACCAGGTCCACCCTTCTCTTCTCTAGTCAGATTCTGCTCCATTTTCTCTCTCAGTCCCCCTCGTTTCTCCTCCTGGTATCAGCGTCCTGCACCCCTTCTCCCTCAGCCTTCTGTCTATCACTGATTCATCAGCTCATTGCCCTGCAGTCCACTATTTCCCAGTACACACACCAGTTGTACCATCCTCCTCCAACTCCCTAAGCTTCCTACTGCAACGCATCCACTAAGGATCTTCTGCCGGTTACCACGGCTGCTCTACTCAAATCATCATCCAGCAGCCCTCACATCGTTTCGGTCATCGCTTTCCTCTCCGTAATAAAACTGATGCACCAGGCAGCCGCTGGTACTACCCACTGCTCAACCGTTACCTCTCTCCTTTTCACCACCATTCCACCCTCACCCCAACTTCACTCCACCTCCACTGATTCGTCTGTGTAAACCTTCAAGTCCAGTCGTCCACACAGGTCCAACACCTCTCCTCTGGTGAGTCACACCTTCTCGTTTGTGAGTCACACCTCCAGGGCAAGCCCCCTCCATCATCTTCTCTCGTGCTATTGCATACCTCCATTCCTTCAATGAAAGGCTCAAGCGCTTTCCTACTCATTCGGGCGCTCTCCTACTCCGCATAAAGCTGCGTCATTTCCACATTCTTCAGGTTAGTTATGGAGAGTCGCGGAGCCCATGATGTACTGGCGTTTACTACCACGCTTCGCTGTGTCACTGTAAATTTTGATGGCATCCTCCTTCATTCAGCCACAGCTTGATTCCGCTACCCTGCTCAATAACCAGTTGCTACTCTTCATATTCTCCGTCACCTCATCCACGTGTCTTCTGTCATATGTGACCCCAAGGAATCTCTGGTTGTCATCCCTTCTGAGAAGCTCCTCTCCAATCTTCACTTCCGGTGTCCAACCTGACTCAGATGGGTCTGTGGAGTAGAGGTGCTGCATTTACCCGTACTCAGCTCCAGGACCTTTAATTTGAAAGGATAATATTTCAAGAGATGACTAAGCTGTAACCTGCAACTGAAACTTTTTTGCTGTCACGTCACACGTGGTTGTTTGACTTTCGCTTCTGAGGAATTAAGAGATGTGTTGTGCAGAGTTAATTCTGAGGACTTTTGATAGGATCGAAATTTTCTGTGAATCACATCAATAAATTAATTCATCTCTAGCGGATAGAATAATTACTAATAATTGTATCAACAACAAAAGGAAGAGACTTACAGAATCTGCTGTGAAAGATAGAGAGGTGGCCTTCAAGAAAATTAAGAGACATATCACTGGCTGCTTGTTGAAACCAAAATGACTTAGCTATGCTTATAATTTTAATTTATAAATAATGTACACCTTACTGTTTCAACTTTAACAATTTCTAGTTTTTATGTTTTAGTTAGGTTAATTGAGAAATCATATAATTATTAAAATATACATAAATAATAATGTGTTTTAATACCTTTACTGAAGCATTGATTAATGCCCTTACTGAAGCATTGATTAATGCCCTTACTGAAGCTTTCGATAAATAACACACTTTATAATTAAATATAATAAGAAGTCTGGCCTTCTATTTTAAGAAGAGAAATGTAACAAATCAGGCCGTGTTTATTAAGTAAGCGATGTAAGAAGTTGAATGTGGAAGAAAATGAGTGTAAAATAAGAAAGAAATTTAGTATTATTTTAATATTAACTTCTATGCTTCATTCACAATTTCGGACTGAAAAATTAATATTTTATTTCTAAATTTTCAGGTTAAAATAATAATATACTTCAAATTAAATTCAATCCATGAAAGGTTAAGGTTACAAGCCGATTGCAAATCACCCAAAATAAAATTATAATAAATTGCATGGCAGTTTGTCCGGACACCAAAAAAATACCCATTCCTAGGCTCTGTTGCCGAATTCGAGCGTGATAGCTGGACATCATTTGTCAGTAGAGAAGGTTTGAAAAGAATGAACAAAGAATATTTTGATGCTTTCACTTCTATTGAGGTTTTCCAGTCCATACATGGTGAAAACCTGAAAGAAGGTCACAACGCTCTCGAGAAGCTAACAGAACTCTCTTTCACTCCAGCAATTTTAATAAATGTTACAGGTGAGAGATGCAGCTACTCGATCAGACAGACTCGTTTGATACGGCCATTTTCTGTGGGAAAAGGTAATGTATAGAAAAATTATAACAGGTGAGAGATGCAGCTACTCGATCAGACAGACTCGTTTGATACGGCCATTTTCTGTGGGAAAAGGTAATGTATAGAAAAATTATAATCCATTTAATTTTGCTGATCCATATGTTTAAATTATAATGATAATTGTAAATTAAACAAGAAAATTTGCAACATACGCTACCTCTACTCTCCTGCAACCCTCCAAGAGAAAATTTAATTTGCCTATTAGACTCCGATTTGAATAATTCTAGCTACCTACCAGATCTTCATGACTCTAGTTATCGTCCCTCTGAATACAATCCTAAATTAAATCTAATTTCAGTTATATATCATTAGGGTTGTGACAATATGCTTTTAAAATCATATATCGTAGAAATATTATAGACGGAAAGAATTAAAGGCTATTTTATCGTTCTAAATCAGTTGTATATAGTATTCAATACTATTTAGTTTTGCCTATGATATTCATACGATCTATGATTTTATCTGCATATTGTCACAACCCTAGATATCATATAATCAACAGAATAAAGTATATAACCATCAAATTTTGTTTCATCTATCTTTATCAAAGCTACGCACTGCTATATTTGATACCCAATTTATCATCTTAAATAGCTTCTGACTATTATCAGTTTTGATTCAGCTCTAATTATCCTTTTCAAGTGACTCAGATACACTAGTTTTGAGTATGTTTCAGTACAACTTTCAATATTATTGAAATTGTCGAGCCTCAGCAAATTATGTCAGAGGAAGATGAAAGGCCTAATAGCATTTTGTAGGCACTTGCATGACTGCAAATTTGATATATTCTCACTCTCAAGAGATGTCAACCTGGTGTAACCAAGAGAAGCTAAATAATATACAACATCTGAATTTAGCCTTCTCATCTGTAACTTACCTGACTGGAACACCCTACATGAAAATTCGAACTTTATTCCAATAAATGAAGATGCCTGTAATCTCCATTATAACAGTACAGGCATCCTCCCCTTTAGTTACCAAATCACGACTCAGTTTAGATACCAAACGGTAACTAAAGCGAATAAAAGTAACAAGAAATTTATAATTGTCACTTCTCGATTATATATCTCATTTTCTATTAGTAATAGAAAGAAAATTTGTTGAGAGTTATTAGAGTACTACGTATACAAACATATTAACAATAATAATATACAGTCTTTCATTGTTTGTGACTGTGATGAAAAAGTTTAAAGTCGTGCATTTATTAAATGTTTTAATATTCATCCATAGCTTAACTCTCACTCAATATAGGTGAGTAATTAATGGATACTTAGACTTTTATAATTATTGTGCTTCATTTAACAAACCGCAATTTTATGCTCTATGAAATGTTTTTGGTATTAGGGTACTAAGTTCCAAGTTATTGGTTGGTTCCACAATTTCTGACACGTCAGAAAAGAAAATAGTATAATTATTATTCAACTTCTATTCTAATTGGTATCATGGATACCAATTGAAATAAAAGTTAAATAATGATTATTATATAAAGATTTTCACGTGTTATAATATAGAACGTGCAATAACACGGAACTAACCCTAAAATAGGACATGTTGAATTTCTGAAGCAACTGCTTCTAATAACCTTATCTGGATTATAATTTTCGTGGCCGGTAAATTCCACCGCGGAAAGTTCCACCAGGAAGATTCCACCGGCGTTAAATGAAAGATGTGGAAAATTCCACCATTTAAAAAAATATACAAATAAACATTTTATTTCAAAATGAATTTCTAGGGTAATTGATAATTATAAATGAATAAATCTTCCTTTTAAATATGAAAACAATTAATAATCCATCATATGGACATTAAATATTTAAATGGTTGATAGTGACAGACCATGACGCTGGTATTGGAACACCAAATTGTGGCAACTCTGATAAATTTAGCTTTTTGAATCTATCAACAGAAACACTAAAGTTCAGATTTCAATATTTGATACAAAAATAAAATATCTTGTGTTCCATGATAAAAAATGTTGATATTAAGCAGCAATATGACAAACATATTTTTAATGTCTATTTCTTTAGAGTCAATTTAAGTCAGACACCTGCTGAACCGAATTTATATCAAGATGTTGCATAACAAAAGAAACTCTGTACCTACGTTTTATGATTTGAATAACTTATGTGAGTTTTGAAGTTATGATTTTTTTTATCCATATGTCTGTGGTTTCAGTTCTAAGCTAGTTAATGTACCGCAATTTTCCTGCCTAGCCCTATGTTCAAAATTTAGTTGAAACACAACATATTTAAACTTTATTTTGTAATAGCTTCAAAAGAGATTATTAAACAGTACAGAAAGTTTCAGCTTTGTAATTTTTCTTTTTATATTAAAATATATCGATACTAATTAAATATTTTATTTAAGTACGTGTCAAATTGATTCTTTAATTCCACTTTTTATTGTAGCTGATTTAAATTTTGATATATTTTGGTACATTTAAGAACTTGGGTGATAGATAATATATATAAAATAAAATTTGTGTTAAGAACAAAATATTATCCTTAATTTCAGTTTCAACATATGCTTAAAGGAGAATCAAACGGAATCTAAATTGTTGGTCAGTGGAACTCTATTGTTCAATTTCCACGATTTTAAATTTTATTGAAAATTTAATTGATTTATATTTAAAAGATCGTTTGATCTGCCTATTATTTCGTATATTCGCCTTATATTCTCGTAGTTCTTGACTTAACATAACATATTCTTATAATTTCTTAAATTTCTAACTAATGAAATGTTGTTCGGTTACCACAAAAAATAATATTTTTCTTTAAATCAGTTAATATTAAATGTTATACCTTCTGTAAATGAAATCCAGTATTATGCGGTGAAATTTTCCGGCGGTGGAATATTCTGTGGTGGAACTTACCAGCTGTGTAACTTACCTGGTAGAACTTTCCGTGGTGGAATTTTCCGCAGGGGAATTTACCTAGAACCATAATTTGGATGTTTTTTAAGTTACCGTGAAATAATCGCAAAAAATTGTATCCGTTTTCTATGTCTTCAAACGGTTCTTATTTCGAAACATGACTCGAAATAAGAACCACTTTTACTAAAGTAAGTTGTACTTAGGCCGGCCATACACTATGATGTCCACCTGACAGGTACGCATGTACAGAAGCGACTGGCAGGTGCACCTGCTAGTGAGTGGTGGGATAAACTAGCCTTTCAGGTGACCTGCCAACTGATGATAATTCGATTAGTTCTACATGATACATGACAGGTGAGTAAAACTGTACAGGTGAGTAAAACTGTTGTGTGAGTGGCGGTTATCTGAACAGGTCTCAGTTATCAACAACTATTATACTTCCCCGTTAAAAATAACGAAGTTTCAATAATAATAATTAAAAAAAAGTTATGCAAATATAGCTATATAAAAAAAATGTATTAAAAATATTTTTGAAAAAATGCATATACATAAAAAATGTATAAAATATTATTTAAATAATATATTAAATAAATACATACATATAAAAAATATATTGGGGGAATATATATAAATAAAAAGAAAAAAAAATACAATAAAAGTGATGGTATTAAACCAATTAATTTGTTTACATTTTGACTCAAAAACCCTGATGTATCAAATTAGTGAGCTCTATATATTTAGAAAAAGTTTTTACCTATGTTGCCATGGTAATTTTGAATAGAAATCATACAATAAATCCAGTTTAAGTCTGTTTGCAGAGTAGCTATGAGACATTATTAACATTTACTGTGTGCAATGCCAGTCTGTATTTGGTGCACAAAATTCCACTGACTTTTTGAAAAAGCTGAAAAAATCCACCATAAATTATCAGTAATTTGGCTGATCCACCAACATTTTACCCATTTTTCCACCGAAAATTAATGGTAACATAGGAATAAATAGCTAAGAATCCACTGACTTTGCCAGAATATTATTTTCACTGAAGAAAAATTTCACAGATAAGTCTGTGGAATTTACCATGAAATACAGTCTGGGTGCCAAGTACCAGGCCAATCTGTATTTCGTGGTAAATTCCCCCAACTTGTCGGTGGAATATTTTCCCCTTGAAATTTTGAAAATAGCATCTGGCAAAATCGGTGGATTTTTAGCTATTTGTTACCATTAATTTTCGGTGGATAAATTGGTAAAAATGTTGGTGGATCAGTCAAGACAAATTACTGGAAATTTATGGTTGATTTTTTCAGCTTTTTGAAAAAGGCAGGGGCGTTTTGTGCACCAAATACAGACTGGGTTCCAGGTAGTAAAGCATGTCCAAACTTGCCATTTTAATGGCGAGTTTGTGACAGATATTTTGAGCCCTTCAATTTCAAATGGTGAGAGTAATGAGTATGCTATAATCATTCAAAATTTTCAGTTTGGAGAGAATTTATGATATTTTGATCATTTTGGAGACCAATTTATATTCTTTTGTAGAGACAAATAGAGAGTTCATTAGCCATACTATTTTACTTGACAAGTAAAATAGTATGGTGGCTCATTAACCAGAATCACTCTGGAAAAAGTGGTCTTTTCTGATGGATTAATCTCTGTTGGAGTTTAGCAAACATTAAAATACAGTAATAAATTAATGGGAACAGTATAATCTGCAGGGTAGTCGGTAAATTGCTCGAAAACAATTGCTCGAAAAACAATTGCTCGTAAGAACAATTGCTCGAAAGAACAATTGCTCGAAAGAACAATTGCTCGAAAGAACAATTGCTCGAAAGACAATTGCTCGAAAAACAATTGCTCGAACGAACAATTGCTCGAATGAACAATTGCTCGAATTATCAAATTGCTCGAATGAACAAAATTGCTCGAATTATAAAATTGCACAGTTTTCGATTTTATAAAAGTCGGTTATTCATGAAGTGGAGCTGCACCTAACAATCCTTGTTTCTTTTTAGTAATTGATCATTAATCATTCTATAAATAATTTTAATTATTACTCATTCTGCATAATCGTTTTTTTAGACCATTTGTGTCATCTCGTATGTAACATGTGAATTGGAATCATGTGGTGAATCACTACGTTTCATGTTCTTTTTATCATAAAACCCGATTACTTATTTATTACTAGCCTATCTGCATGTGGCACTTCAATAGGTGAAATAACTCAAAGTTAAGGCAGAGTTTTAATAAATCTAAAAAAATTTCGGGTTTTATGATAAAAAAAAGCATGAATAGTAGTGATTCACCACATGATTCCAATTCACATGTTACATACGAGATGACACAAACGGTCTAAAAAAACGATTATGCAGAATGAGTAATAATTAAAATTATTTATAGAATGATTAATGATCAATTACTGAAAAGAAACAAGGATTGGTAGGTGCAGCTCCACTTCATGAATAACTAACTTTTATAAAATCGAAAACTGTGCAATTTTATAATTCGAGCAATTTTGTTCATTCGAGCAATTTGATAATTCGAGCAATTGTTCATTCGAGCAATTGTTCGTTCGAGCAATTGTTTTTCGAGCAATTGTCTTTCGAGCAATTGTTCTTTCGAGCAATTGTTCATTCGAGCAATTGTTTTCGAGCAATTGTCTTTCTAGCAATTGTTTTCGAGCAATTTACCTAGAACCAATCTGCAGCATTTAGCCTCTAAAATTCATCTGTTATCCTAAGTTATTTTCCAGAGTGACTCATGAACTCACCATTTGTTTCTTCAGCTCTTACTGAGTTTTAAGAAACAAAATTTCTCTCAAATGTTTAAATTATCATAAATTCTCTCCAAAATAACATAAGAGATATTCCAGACTGCAGAATATGGAACATTTTTCCAAAACAGTCTGCGACAAACTTGAGCCCAATTTTCGAAATTTTAGATCTCTGCGGGAGATCTTCAATTAATTGCTATGTAACCATTGATTTCGCTGTGGGAGAATTTTGAATTAATTCATATGTTACCATTAATTTAGCTGCGGGATAAATTTAACTCTCTCTCTTTAATAAAATTTCTACGGGGCAAGAGACACATTATGCAGAGTGGAAGATATTTAGAAATTTCCTGATATTGTCCATTTGCAACTGAAGGGCTCAAAATAACTGTCCTGAACTTGGCATTAAAATGGCATGAAAGGATATGTTTTTACCTTGCTGACTGTGGGATCGATATATTAGATAGAAAATCTTGTTTATTTAACGTTGTACCTAATTAAATATTTGTACAAAATATTGTTGATTTTCACATTTTTAAATTTTTTAGCAAACCTGTCTGTCTCTGCTCTGTATTTGCCAGGTACAGGTAAAAAGCATATCCTTTCTTGCCATTTTTTGGTGAGTTATTCACAATCACAGCTACTATTTTACCTTACCTATTTTAAGTAAAAATTGGTTAGGTAAATTAGCTACTTTTTTCAATTTCACCCTATTGCCTATAGATAATAGAATATTGTGGAAGATTATTTTCTCTCTTTTAAGGAAGATTAGTTGGTTTCATGTAAAGAAATAATTTCAAATGGAGTCACATTACTGTTATTGTTTGTTTCTAAGCTAGAAATGTATATACTAACAAGAAATAACATGCACCATGATAAATTACTCTAATTTTGACTGTACTGTACCTTAATTAATGCCTACTCTTTAGTTTGGACTAATTTTTCTGAAACTTTTTTAAAATAAAAATTAAATAATAAATAAATAACTATAATTTGTTGAGAATTTTTAAAATTTTGTTTTGGTAAATTTTGAAAAAAAAATTGCGAGCGCTCGGAGACATTTCACTCTTGTAGCTATAAAATATTAATAATTTTTATGATACAAATGATGGCAGCTCTATATCAGTGATTGTCTATGTTATGTTGATATACCTATATTATTAACTAATTAACTCCCATGCAACATATTTACTTTTTGGTTTCATATATTTATCCTTTCATTTGCTCTCATTTTTTTTTTATATAGTCAACATTGTTTTTGATCATTGTTGAAGACAATCTTTATGGTAAGTGGATTGAAAATCTGATTATTCACCATTGATTGCAAATAAAATATATGACATTGATTCATTCACACAGATTAAATTTATTTATTTTCATTTTACAGATGATGAGAGATCTTACCAAGCAATAGGTGCTCTACTATGGATTTTACCTGCTGCTAACATTTACATGAACAAGAAGAACAGTTAAAACCTTCCAAAATTAGATGCTGTGAAGCAAGCATTCATCAAAGAAATACAGGTAGGTGGCTAAATTAATTACTAGTTAATTCTTGTCATTGATGATTAGCTTGAAATGTTTATTTAGCTACTCTTTTTATTATTTTAGCTAAATATATAATAACCCATTAATTCTATCAGTTTTACTTGGATATAGCCTATTAGTTTGTAAATAGGTCCTTATAGCTACCTTTAATTTTTTAATTTGGTTAATTCTAAAAACTTGGTATCATTGCAATTTGAATCAAAAATCACAATGAAAAGGCCTAGTTTTATATACATATAAATATATTGCTCTTTATTATTTTTCAGATTCACCTGGAGGAGTTGCAAATTGTTATATAAATAAGAATATTATTTCTGACAAATTTTATTTCTTTAGTTAGAATTAGAAGCTAGTTAGAATTAGAAATATTATTTATATTATTGATGAATTTCTTCTCAGTTAATTATTATGTAAAATGTAACATTTTTTATATTTTTTAAATAAAATTATATTTTCAGATCGATTTATTATCATATTATTTAGTTATTAAAGTATTGATAAAAAAAGAGTATTTCATTACAGTGTCAATTGGATTATTTATAATATTTGTGCAATTCTTCTCCACTTGGAACTTTATGTAAAGTTTAAACTATTGCTGCATAGTGTTGTAGATAGAAATTTATTTATGGGTAAATCAGAGTACATTGTATTTGTATCTTAAAATTCTTATTAGTAGGTGTAACTAGATATTTTTTGTGAGTGAATCTAGATACATTCGACAATTCCAATGACCAGATTCACTTAATAATATAGGGTAATTTATATTAGTTAGACAGCCCCCAGGGGCTCTATCCTGAAGCTGTCTGTGGTGAATGGAAGAGAAGGGGGGTGGCGTCCCTTGGGCCCCGAACTGTTGTAATTTGGATTATGGATTGTCTTTTTTCATTTTTATCATGTTTATCATTTTTTTAACGCTACTTGCAGTTTTAGAGGATAGCGCTAGGGTTATGCTCTTCAACTATGAGATCTTAGATTTTGTGTTAGGTAGGCTCGTAGGCTTCATTTACTATCACCTCTTCATTTTCCTCTTCCATCCGTGAGTGCAGCCACCGGTGCTTGTGTCCCGTTTCGTCACATTCCTTGGTAAGTGACTGCATTCACGGAGTAGCTTTTCTGCATCCATGAGCATTGTCACCGACGGTGGTAAGTGACTTTGTTCATAGAGCCACTTTCCTCTCTGACTGCTTCTTCCAGTCCCTTGTATTTAATTTCCTTATGACGTCAGCGATATGGCCTTTGGTTCCGAAGCAGACGTTAAACGCCTACTAAAATAATAAAATATTAGTTAGACATTCTAAAAAAAAAATAAGTTAAATAAACTATAACGTAATAAAATTGATATTAATACATTTATCATTGTGAAATATATACAGAAATAAAATATAAAACCGATTTAATCATACATAAGTAAATAAAAATTATTTAGTTAAATAAAAATTCATTTATTTCATATCAAAATCTCTCCAATTTTCCTATATTGATTTGATATATAGTTCCAGTCGATATGTTTCAGTTTAGATGCACGGCAGTTAGCTTTGCATTCAAACACTTCTTGATATTAGCTGCTCAATATTCAGAGCGATTATTCACAAGCTCTCTCTGCGACGCCTCTGTATACGCTGATCGCAGGCGGCTAACCTAGCGGTTCCGAGCAGTTACAATCGTGTTATCTTCTCAGTGTTGTTTTAGAAACGAGGGTGAGAGTACGCGTATGTGTCTATCTCATACCTGACAGAGTAAGTTGAGTAACGGTTCTCGTTAGCACAACAGATGATGTTAACTTACACATTATTATTCAAAATACTTTAGGTATCTGATCATTTTGCTCAATAAGTTTCTCATTTTTGGACATTTAACTGATGTAAGAAGATTAATTGATGAATATTTAGGCAACAGATGCAATGTTAATGACTTGAATAAGCGTTTGGTGGAGCGCGTACTAGATGCGTACACTCTTCCTCGTTTCTCAAACGTCACTGAGCCGTGTGCGAGTGCTGCCTGAACTGTCAGTCTGTCGCTAGGGTGACGTTATATGTGTGCAGTGACGTCACCACACGACACAGCGGAACAACAACAAGACGCCAAGGAAGCTGTTTTGACTGAAGCGAAGAGAGACAAGGAAGCTCAATTGACTAATTGCTAACAACAAGGTGTTAACACGATGGTCTCGCTTATACGTTGTTGGTTAGCCGTTACACCGCTTCCTTCTACTAGTACTTCCATGACTGATCGGCGGTCGCACATCTGGCAGCAGCAGTTAGTAGCAGGAATCGTCCGAATCGATCGCATCTCACGCCAACAGCTTAGCTAAAGGTGGGATTCCAATGCGGCGGCTGAAGCGGCAAGAGCCACACTGCTCGAGCCATACGGCAGCAGACGCGTGGCTCTAGCCACTGATATGAATTCCAATGCTACGGCTGTAGCCACTCTACAAGCGTTAGTTTCACTGTTCATAAGATGGCAGAAGCACGTCTTCTGCCCTACTTCTTTTATACCTCATAGAGGAAGAAAACGAAGATTATTCTTTGTTAATGCTTTCTTAATATATTTACTCTTTAAATCATTACTAAATACAATCAAAATAAACAAAACTCAATATCAAGTTCTGCTGATTAGTTAATATTCAAGTGCATTATAAATACATCAGTCTACCAGCAAATGGGTACAATTTTCTATGAGCTGGGAGATAATTAGGCATTTTCTATGAAATATATTTTCAAAGGAAGACTAATGTACATTTACGAGAGCGAAAGACATAAATGCATAAGACATAAATGCAAAGAGCTGACAGACAGAAATATTATTAATAAAGCTTAATGCATGTGATTGTAGGTACAAACAATGATAGTACAAACTATAATCAAAATTACTTGAAGCTATATCTACTGTGTTAAAAGAATTTACCTACCTAGGTATTGAGTGAAATACATTAATAAATTAATTAAGCAATGGGAAATGACAAAGAAAATACGGTTAGTTTCGATCTATCTTGATTATTACTATTTATTAGGTATCTGAAATAACTTACATCAAGGTTGAGGTCTAGAATTTTGTTTTTTGAGGTGAGATGTGGAACGATTAATGTAACACCTTTGTCTGGCTCAATTTAATAGACTAGCACTCTGGCCAACGCGACGCTGCTTTGGTTATCATTTTCACTCTAGAATTAATTAAAATAGCTAAATTGAGAGCGAATATTCTTTTCTGATAATTCTCGTTTTGTGTATATTTATTTATTTATTTTATAGGAATTTAAAGATGAATGATAAGAAATTTATATACTGTTTAGGCCTATGAAAAGCTCAAAGTTGTATTTCAAATAAGAATTACTCAAATATTTTGACGTAAGTGAATAATAATCTATTAATAACCTATTAATTAAGTAGGGTGAGTTACGAAATATCGGACCGTTTCACTTCACATTTAAGAAATCACCCTATAAAAATGTCACGCTTTAACGTTTAATGTATAGAAAATTAATTACATATATGTTTCGAACACAAATATTTTTTGACAAAAATTACATACATTTTATACAGAAATATTTTTTGATACAGCTTTTAACAAATATTCTTTAACAAAATTAATATTCGTTAACAATTTTTTTTTAAGTATAGGTATATTTTTTTATAATCAGTTTTTTAAATTTATTCTTCAGATATATTTTTTTTATTTTATATAATATTCTACATACACTTTTTTACCAAACATTTTTTTAACATAATTATTTAAGGTATATATTTTTCTTAATTTATTTATATATTTTTTACTATTGATAACCCACTATTTTTAGTATTAGATAATTATCATCTTTAACATAAAAAAATGTGACCTGATACACGGGATTATATTGATACTAGTGTAATTCCCATTAAAATTAATGGATTATCAATAAAAACATTTATATCTAGAAAATATACTTAAAAAAATGTACGTAGAAAAATTATGTGTAAGAAAATATTTATTTAGAAAAAATGTGAATAAAGAAATTTATTCATAAAACAATATATATGTAAAAAAACATTATATAAAATAATTATGTTAAAAAAAATGATTATTGTAGAATATTATATAAAATGAATAAAAAATATATCTAAAGAATATATTTTAAAATCTGAATGATAAAAAATATATTTAAAAAATATGTTTAAAAATTGTTAACGAACATTAATTTTGTTAAAGAATATTTGTTAAAAAATCTGTCTAAATTTACTGTATAAAAATGTATGTAATTTTTGTCAGAAAATTTTGTGTCAGAAAATATTTGTGTTCGGAACATATATGTAATTTATATTTTTATACATTAAATGTTACAGCGTGACATTTTTCTTGCAACCAACCAACAGACAAAGACACACTCTGTATTAGTATATAGCAGGGGTGGGCACACATTGTGTTTTTCAGTGCCGAAAGATGGAATCTCAGTGCCAATTTTCTTTTCGTTTTCTAAATTGCTGGGATACTGAGTAATTATATAATGAGGTGGTATATTTAATTGAAGTACGTACATGTACAACGGTACATATTTTGCGCATAAATATTGGTAGTAGATTTATCATTTGCATTAAAAAGAATTAATAAATGATATATAAAAAAAATTTCTACATGTGAAAATATCACAATAAAAACAAAAATAAGCTATCTTGCATAAGTAATAATAAGTAACTCATAAATTCACAGGATAAATTACTTATCTAACTTATTAAAAATGGGAATTAAAAATGATTGCATAAATATTTACCACAGTGTTTGAATGTCCCTAGACAAGCGTATGAAATATGTAAATTTACCTGATATAGATAAAAAGAGACAGAGGTAAATAAATTAAACACCGGCACTATCGTTACAATAAACAAAAAATACCTTATTAACGGATAAAATTTGCTATCAAAGTATCAAGGTCATTCATTACAAATATACTGTTCTTCAATTAGTTGACCATGCACTTCTATATTTTCCTTTTAATTTATAGAGCAGTCAGGGCTAAAAATTCTTAATTTTCTTTGGAAGAAAATAGAGCACCGTTTCCCGGGTGGGCAGTGGTGCCGTTTTGAGTGCCAAAATAGCACTGAGTGCTGCATTTGCCCACCCCTGGTATATAGAGTGATGATTTTTTTTATGGAAAAGTACACTTCTATCGGATTAAACTATTGAAAACCCGTTGTTTTAAACGGGAAAATACACTATAGTAGAAAAATGGAGGGAAAATAGCAGTGTGATAGATGACATTCTACTCATATTTAATCAACAGCTAACTTTGTCAGTTATCACATTTTACTTATTTGCCTTCCAAATATTAAAAGATAGCTGCAAAAATTACTACTAGCCGCAAGGCTGTGGCGGCTGGACTGCTCCAAGAGCAGTCCAGCCGTACAGGATCGAGCCTCTGGCCTAGAGCCGCTTCCGCCGTACGGCTGTAGAAGCTCCATTGGGAAGGGGTACATGGGATACATCGGATAGCAGTCCAAAACGAGAGCCGCGTGGATCGAGCCGCGCATCTCTAGCAGCTTCAGCCGCCGCATTGGAATTCGACAAGGTGGAGCAGCTCTACAACCGTCACTTTGAAGTACTTTTTTCAATTGCTAATTATTTTATCAGAATTAAGTAATTTATTTAGTATTAATTAATTAATTTTTTAGTATTAATTAATTTATTTTGTATAAATTTATCTATTTTGTATAAATTTATCTATTTTGTATAAATTTATTTATTTTGTTTAAATTTATTTATTTTGTTTAAATTTATTTATTAAGTATTAAATAATTTATTAATAAATGAATTAATATTAATTAATTTAATAACATTAATTAATTAATTAATTGTTATTAATATAATTATTAATAATAATTCATTTAATAATTATTATTTATTTATTAATATTAATTCATTTATTAATGCTAAATCAATTTATTAATATTGTAGCGTTGTGTGCATGCACACGACGTCGTACAATTAGGTCCTGTTCGACCTGATATGGTATCAGGATTTTGCAAGTAAAATTGGGCACCACCTACTGTATAGTAGGAAAAATAAAATATTTGAATGAATAAATTACGCTAAGTTTAATTGGATAATTGACAGAAAAATACAAATACTTGAGCTGATCACCGAAACAATATTTACAAACCTAAACTACCTATTTAGCCCTAGAATAAACACTTAAATTTAAATTGTTCAGGAGTAAGTTTGAGGTAACTTGAGCTCGAGGGGGGGGGGGGGGGGTGGCATGTGTTAGGATTCACGCTAATCAGTCTTCGTGAACTTCCACCAACAAACTGGAAATTCTCTGTGAAGCCTCCACTGAAGACTGTGGTCCGCTATGAATCAAGGGATTTTAGTCTCCAGGCCCCAAGTACGAGAGCTCCTGCGGACCAGGACAAAACAGAACATTTAACTTCTATAAGCTTAATTAAATGAAGTAGTTATACGAAGTTAGCGAATATGGGAAAGAGAATGGAAGCAGGTGCTAATCAGAAAGAGCAGAGAGGTTATTTTAATCTATAGACAGCGATAGTCATCGTGCATGTCCTCAGAACCTTGTACTTGCAAATGATTGTATGCCCGAATGTCACTATGGACCGGTGCACCATAAGCGTTCCTTGGTCAGAGTTGTTTAGATTTAAACCAGCTCAATCCAATACAGCACCCACAGGTTCAACTAAACCCATTCACAACATAATAAAAATAATACATAGTTTAAATTATATATCGGAAATATGGAAATCTAGTATGCATAGAAAAGATATATAAGAGTAAATAAGAAACTCACCACTAGGGAGCACAAAACTAGATTCAGTTTTCAGACTGACCCAAATCAAAGTTCCATCAACACTGATAGAAAGTTATTACGAAAGTGTGAGAGAAATTTACCTGGAAATATGCATAAACTTTACAGAATTTGAAACAATCGACAGGAAAGTAGCAAAAATAGAAAAAGACGAGAAATTTAATATTTAAAGTTGCGTGCCTATTAGGAATATTTAATTGCGTTATCCGCTTCAGTTTTGACAGTGAACTTAATGTTTATTTATTTATAATAACAGTTACCAAAACTGTAACAATTAGAATTGAACAAGTATATTTAAAAGATTCACAAGATAAAGAAAGAATAACTAATTAAGAAGATAGAATAGACACCAAGAGACACTTCACTTCCTAACTTGACACAGGTTTAAAACACAATGGACGCCTACTAGAAATTGAAGCTAGAATTTGGATCACTTCAGGGAACTAGGTATCTTTTTCTTCTTATTCAATAAAAATATAGTAACTTGGATGAGTAAAGAGTTAAAAATCTAAATCTCCAATATTAATTATTTATTAATATTAATTATTTATTAATATTAATTTATTTATTAATATTGAATGGAAACAGTACCAAAGATACCTAAATTAACAGCAAACTTTGTCTGTTATCACGCTTCACTTATTTACCCTCAAAATATCAAAAGGAGCTGTAAAAATGACTACTAGCCGCAGCGGATGGACTGCTCCTTGGGCGACTCTAGCCTTAGTTGCTTGAGCTTCTGGCCTAAAGCCACTTCGGCCGTACGGCTGTAGAAGCTCCATTGGAAAGGGGTACATGGGATATATCGGATAGCAGTCCAAGAAGAGAGCCGAGCGACTTGAAACGCATGGCTCTTGCCGCTTCAGCCGCCGCATTGGAATCACACCTTAACCGTGCCTGGCGGCTCAACCGCCTGCTTTTGGTGTGTACGCTTCAATGCATTACCGTGTTTCTCAAACACAGCCTGCCGTCTCAACTGCTTTTGGTGTGCAGGCACCCTTAGGGTTCAAAAAAGCTACATTTTTTACATCAAAATTTTCATACGGTCCTCTTCCATCTGTCAGGCCACTATCAGCGTTTTGCGCACTACTATCTCTATCGCTTATAATTGTCACACACCTATATTTCAAAACTTCGCCACATTCTTGTGCTTCCATGGCTCAAGTCTTCCCACCAAAATTGTCATGGCACAATGGTACGTGTTTCTCCTTCTTTCTTCCAGTCATCGGATTTCAATTCATATGTATTCAATCAATACATATGAGCTTATCTGATTCTCAAAGAGAATTAAGAAACAATGTCTTTAAATAATAAATTAATTAAAGTACATCAGTGGTTTGTCCGAAACCGACTGTACATTTTCTGTATAAACGAATTGTTCTCAATTATGTTCAATGCATCTCCTTCATGTATCAAACTGTACTAGGACAGAGTATCGAAAGACAAAGTATAGAAAATTTGATCGAATTTATAATAATGAAGAATAATTGATCAAATAGAAGATTGATCGAATAGAAAACTAATCGAATGTGGAATTGATTGTATGGAAAATTGATCGAATGTTGAAACCTTTCTTAAAAAGTAACATACATTTGCATTAGTTATACCTAACTTGAAGTATACATTTTGTTCATTTCCCAACAGAGCTTTACTTTATTATTACAGTAGCAAATTAAGTTTGATACCATCGACTGATAAATGCGGACTCTGTTACAACCCGAAGAATTAAGAATTTAACTTTTACTTGATGCTTCATTAAGGTTTATTTCGTCGATATGAGGCCATTCAGAAGAAATAGACGAAATGCTTTTTTCAAACCATATGTGAGAAGTTACTTCAACCGTGTCATGGAAGATCTGCCTCGTCAAACTATGTATTAGAAGGGTGGCATAACTCAATATGGTCACCGAACTATTTTTAATTAACACATAATAAAATTAGAGCAAGATCAAAATAGTTTTAAAAGTATAAATATTGAAAATCGAGATTGCAAAACAAGCGAAGAATGCAGTCACAATTTTTTTATACGATCAATAATTATTACCTTGGGCCATAACAGACTTTATATGAAGGCCGTACCCAAGAATCAATCAGCAGTTAAAATACTTCATAACAAACCGCGAACTTGATCTGAGTCAGTTTTTATAATTTTCCTATTTTAAGCTACTTGTAGTTATGTAATGACAATATAAACTATTCCAATGGATTGGAAATCACTAATTAATATTGAAGTGTTAACACGTTCCCCGCGTATGCTCATTTGCAATCAAATCCGCTATTGCGTCACATTCTTTTTGATGTTTTAGCCAGTGCGCAGCTTAATAGCGTCAAGAAATGAGGTGAATGTGTTGTCATATATTATTACAGTAATTTGAATCAAAAAAACTCGTGGTACAAATATGGTACAATACGCAAATAGAAGGAAGTTGTTAAAGTATATTGCGTATTGTACCATATGTGTACCATGTGTTTTATAGGCTTATCTCGCGATGACTAGTGTGTTCTTTTAATTTTTATTGCTTTTCGTGTTATAAACAGTATATAAGCCATTAATTCTTTGTCCATTGGTTTCAACATCATGGAAGCTGGGTCGTTTTACGGAAAACAATGAAACTCAAGTAAAATGGTTCATTTTCCCTCGCAAGATCATCACTGATCTTTTTCTAGAGAAAGATGATGAAAATGAATTTGAAAGTGATTTTTCGGGTGAGGAATTTTCGCAAGACCCTTTAGTACTAGAATCTAGTGATTCTGATGATGTTTTTGGTGAGGATCATCAACTTCTATCTCTGCGAATCCTATTTCATCCCAAGATGATGCGCCACAAAATTTGGATGAAGAAAATGAATGGCAATCAGTGACTGCAAGAGATAGTCTATTCTCCTTCTTAGGAAATGAACAATTTATGGTGTATTTTGTAAAATATTGTTCAGTTTGTAGAAATTTATGTTTATATCTTATGCATTATTATGTTTTGTTCTCTGAGTATTGATCATATTTCATTAATTTTGAGGAAAATATATTTGCATACTTAATGAATTGTTCAAATGTTTCGTATTTTGATAGATTCTTTTTCTTAATATAGAGAATGAATATATTTGTACTATTGGAAATGACTAAATTACATATTTAGTTTCGTTATTTATGAATTTTTTTAATTTTATGAAAAAATAAATTTCTAATTTAGAAAATGTTCTAAGAGGACAATGTATTTGTTTTGATAAATAAACCTTACATTTTTTGAATAATCTGAAATCTATTTATGTATTCCTAACCCTGGAATAATCAAATGAACTTAAGTTTTCATGTGTATTCCATTTATTCAGATGTTTGTTGTTGACTTGGGCCACATGTGTACCAATACGCAATTGTGGATATTACCTCATGGTGCACATATGATACATTACGCGGAGAACGTGTTAATACGTAAAAAACGTATATATAAACGTGAGCTCTATGGCGTTTCAACGATTATGGTGATAGTTTTAGTTTAGTTTTACCAATTTAGAGTTGGTGAGACGAAAATTTAATTGAGTAAATATATTGCCAAAGGCATAAGTGATAGGCCTGGATAATTTTTTCCCTGATTTTTTATCTGTAACTGTGAAAATTAAAAAAATATATAATTGAACTGACTGAACCTTGCATATACCTACCTAGAAATATCTTCTAGATGGACCAAATTTAAAAATAAACCTATTTTCTTGCACACCTACTTAATATATTTGTATTATCATTTAATGACATGAACAATGTTTAAAGACTCAACAATCACAGGACTCCAAAATTTTAAAGATTTTGTTTAAGATTCAGTAAAATATTCAGAACATAAACAATAAACTATGGGCAATAAGAATATAAACCTATCAAGTGAAGTTTTCCCTACTATTCGAACACTGTACACTGAATATATTTGAAGATAGTCAATAGATATCTGAAGCCAAACATAGCAAAAATGTTAAGACTACGTTTTACTTTCGAGCTTGGATCAAATGAATATTTACATCCTCTCACCTACACAGGTCAAGTTAATTAGAAAGAAATAGCAATTATAAATCAGATTTTCTATGATTCGTATATCGGCACTTTAATAAATATTTCACGTTCATCACAAATAGAGTCCTCTTCAGTAGGAGCCTAAATAAACATGCTTTAACTACTAATTTAATATTGTATCTCAAACATTCTAATGAGACTTTCTAAATGTTCTTTGAGATTTTCATTTAGGCCTTCAGAAATTCATTAATAACATTGATTTGAAATTATAAATTCAGAATTATTTAGAATCTGCTTATCATCTTTAAAAAAAAAATATATCTGAAGCATAAGCGAGATTGCCTGCCATCAACTTCATTTTATCTTGAAATTTTGGAACCCTTGCATCCCTCGTGGTTGTTGAAAGTCTCTAATTAATTAGATATAGTTAGAAATTCAATCAAATTGCAAATAATGAAATGTGACTTTTATTGATAAATAGTTTGTTTTATTAAAATTAAACCGTAATAGCCCAAAATACAAATATTTTATTCAGCGGGGAAAAGTCCTAGTGTCTATTTTATATAGAAAAATATTTGGTGTCTTATGATTTCAAAAAAACTTTTGAAATTCTGCTGTTTGTATATAGTGGGAACATCTATGATTATAGGTTGCATTTTTGTAGATAATGTACGTATGACTTACCACGGGTGGATTAAAAACTCATTAAAATATCTGAGGTTCTTAGAAGAATACGAACTACGATTTTGAACTGACGTCTGATCTATCATTTTCATTCGATGATCTTAAGTAAGAAAGTGGACATAAGTGGTTTTTATTCTTTTATAATGCCACCTAAGTTATTTTGGAGTATCTTTCCTTATCCATCTTAATCTACTTTTTGCTATGTTTGGCTTCAGATTTCTGTTGACTATCTTGTAGGTGTGGAGACGTTTCGTCGAAAGAATTTTCGTCGACAGGACATTTCGTCCACAGGACGTTTTGTCGACAAGACGTCTTGTTGATAAATTTTCGTAAAGGGGATATTAACACACTAATGTTAAAAAACATGTACTCTAACAGAATAATGTATTAAACGATCAAATTACGAAATAGAATAATGGTAAGGAGGAAAACTATTTCAATAATTTTTGTGTTATGTGAATAACAAGATAACAAATATATTGCCGACCAAATCATACCTTTCGCAATTTGCTAAGGTAATTATAACATACAAAGTATCACAATGAAATAATATTTTATTTATTTTTCATCCAATAACATTTCATTTCTCAGTTCATAGATTGTGTCTCACTTTGTTATGATATAATTCTGCATTGCAAAGTCTTGATAATTATTATCGGGTCCGGATATCCTTTTCCTTTCTTCTAACAAACGACTGTGAATTTTTAAGTAATACCCCAGTAGTGTGATATAAAGTGTGAAGTGAATTAAGTGATGGTAAGTATTTCCCAATGTTACCAACTAATAATAAAACTCAAATTATACAGAGTTCTCCATGACAGTGTTTCAGACATTGTCTGTTAGTCACACTCAGGATTAACAGGACTAACTATTCAAATAAACTCATTAAAGGCAGGGTATAACTTTTAAAATGTGGAAGATGTTGTGTGGCCAGTGATGTGCAGTATATAGATACATTTATAGATGATGCTTACAGATATTGGCTGAAAAAATAAACAAACTAAATGTATAAATATTTTAAGTCTAGGTGATATATAATTTTAAATGAACAAATCTTTCTTTTGAATATAAAACAAATAACTAATCCATTCTATAGATTGAAATTTGTCGCTGAATTTATAATCTAACTATAAATGATGAAAGTGCATTCATTTAAAAGGAGCTATTTTTTTCAACAAAGTTACTTTTACCTTATAATATATTGATAATTACAAATAAAATTAATATATATAGTATAATATTTTCATTATAATAATATTTTTTATTGAAAAGGATACTCGTCAATGAATGGTTCGCTAAGTAAAATTCATAAAATTATATGAGTTTTAAATGTTGCCTTAAATTTAAATAGAGAAGAAAATTTAGCTATTGCTTGATTTCAACAACATTCTCAAGGTGCTAAAATCCACCAAAAATGAAAATACTGGGATAAGAATAAACATTATATAGTAAATTGAAGTAAATTAAATAGTAAAATATTTTTTTTGAAGGCAGTTTCTCACAATATGAAATTTTGACTAAATTTCGTTAATTTTCATATCTCGAATCTGAAATATTATTGCCTAGAGTTAACAAATTTTGGGTCTTTCCTTGAATAGAAGCACAAAATATTTATTTCAGGCAGACTCGATTTAAGTAAAAAAAACGGATTGTTACTCCAATTTTTTCGTTTTCTATTAACAAAAATCAAAGAATGTTTGCATGGTTCACTAATATTATGTACCTTATTTTTGTTTTATTTGCAAATAAAATTGTTTAAAAATAATATTCCGGCACAAATGATGTAAGTATAGCTCGGGATCAATTCCGCTTAAGTCCTGTTACTTTTAATATTATTATTTATTAAAAGTACAATATTTATTAGAAATTACCTGTATCAGTAATACATATTGGTTATCACTAACATGTTGGGTACCATTATCATATTGGTTATCACTAACATGTTGGGTACCATTATCATATTGGTTATCACTATCATGTTGGGTACCATTATCATAATGGTTATCACTATCAAGTTGGTTACCATTATCATATTGGTTATCACTATCATGTTGGGTACCATTATAATATTGGTTATCACTATCATGTTGGGTACCATAATCATAATGGTTATCATTATCAAGTTGGTTACCATTATCATATTGGTTATCATTATCATGTTGGTTACCTTTATCATATTGGTTATCATTATCATGTTGGTTGCCTTTATGTTGTTGTTGTTGTCGACCCCGCTCCACCACTGACATAGTGGTGGAGCCCTCGCATCGAGAGACGACGCAGCCGCCCGCCAGGGTTCCCCCAGAACCACAAGCGAGAAACCCCACTCCCACCAGCCGGAAATGCTGAGTTTCAGCCAGGACCAGGTGGCGAATAAGTTCACTGGATCGGCTGTATGTGTGTGTAGTGCGTGTTAAATGTTATGTGTGTTGGTGAAGTGTAAGTGTTCTTCTCATGTACTACATTCCCCCCCCCCCATCCCTCCCCTTATGTTCTCAGTAGAGCTACCCACCTTTCTATAAGGGGGGCAACTCCAGCTCGGTCAGTCCAGAGGTTTTCCGGGGTAAGGGTGGTAGGGACTGCAGTACAGTTGAAGAGATGTTTAGTGTCGTGCGTGTTGGTGTTACAAAGTGGACAGTGTGGTGTTGGGTGTGTGTCGGGTGATATCTTGTGTAGGTAGCTGTAGAGAAGTGGTGATTTGATGGTCCTAAGTGGTGAGAGTTGGCTGCGTGTGTGTTAGGGAAGTGTTTGTTCTTTAGTGTTGATGTCTGGTGGTGTGGCGTTCAGAATTTTGTTGATTTGTTTGTTGTTTAGGTATGTTTGAACTGTTTGTGTGTGTATTGTTTTCATGTTTTGTTTGATGGTGTCTGGTGGTGTGTCTAGATTGATTGTGTAATTGTTGTCATAGATGGTCTGTTTTTTTGTGAGGTGTTCTGATGTGTGAGGTAGTGCAGTGGGTGGTCAGGGTGTTGGGTCTTTTGTCTGTATTGTGATGGGTGTAGTTGTAGGTGTTGTTTGAGAGGGAGGGTTTGTGTTTCGTCGTGGAGATGTTGTATGTTTGTGTCTCGTGTGTAACCTGTGGCTATCATAAGCGCTGTGTTTTGTACGATCTGTATTGTGTTAATGTTTGTGACTTATGTGATGGGTGACCAAACTGTGTTACTGTACTCTAGGACGGGCGTGTAATTGTTCTGTATGTATTTAGTAGTGTTTCTTTTGTTTTGCCCCAGTGTGTAGATGTGAGAGCTTTGATGACCTTAATGGTCTGTTTGGCTTTTTGTGTTGTGAGTATGTGAGCTTGGGGTCAAGGGTGACTCCAAGTATTTTTGGGTTGCGTGTTGTGGGTAGGTCTGTGTCTTGTATTTTGAGTCTGAGCGTTGTGCTGTATTCTGCTGGATCAGGAGTGAAAAGTGTTGTTTGTGTTTTGGAGGCGTTGAGTGTTAGTTGGTTTTGTTTTGTCCAGGTGTGTTCCTGTTCTAGGTATGGTTGTATTTGTGCCTGTGCTTGTCTGTGGTTCTTGTGTGATGAGAGAATGGTGATGTCGTCTGCGTATGTGATGAGTTGTACTGTGGGTGGTAGTGTGGGTATGTCAGATGGGTATATGTTGAAGAGTGTTGGTGATAGGACACCTCCCTGTGGTACTACTGTCTTCATGTGTCTTCTGTGTCTGGAGTTTTTTCGTTGTATTGTGTGTAGCTGTTGCGTCCTTTTATGTAATTGGCTATGAAATTGATGACTGTGTGTGGGATGTTAGTGTTGTGGATTTTGTGAATTCATTTTGTGAATGTTGACAGTGTCAAATGCCCTGGACATGTCCAATGCCACTGACACGGTTCTGTCTGGTGGTTGTTTCTTGTTGAAATCTTGTGTGATGATGTTGTTTATGATGTGTAGTGCTGTTGCTGTGGAGTGTTTGGTTTTAAAGCCGTGTTGATGTGTTTGTGTAGTGATGTTAGGTGTTATGTACCTGTTGAGTAGGATTTTTTCTATTGTTTTGGCTAATAGTGAGATTGGTCTGTAGGAAGTGCCTGTGTTTTTGTCTTTGTTAGGTTTGAGTATTGGTATGATTTTGGCGGCCTTCCATATGTGTGGTATATTGTTTGTGTTGAGTACAATGTTGTATATGGTTGTGAGGTAAGTTATGACGTGTGTACCTAGATGTTTGAAGTGTTTTATGTTAATGTTGTCAGGGCCTGTAGAGTTGTTGTTTTTGGAGCCTTTGATGGCTTCTATTACCTGTGTTTCTGTGATGGTGATGGGTGTGCTTGTGAGGTGTTTTGTGTGCTTGTCTATTTGTGTTGTGTGTTTTGTGAATTATGTTGTTTGTGAATTGTTTGTTGAATTGTTCTGCTTTTTGTTTGATGTTTGTGGCTGTGGTGTCTTTGAATTGAATTGTGTTGTTTGGTGCATGTTGTGTTTTTTTGTTTGTGAGCCCTGCTATGGTTTTCCAGAAAATGTGAGTGTTTGTTTTGTTATCCCACTGATCGTCAAGGTGGTCTTTCCATAGTTGTTCTTTGTGTTTTTGTATTTTTGTGTCAATGTTGTCGTTAAGTTCTTTTAGTGAGTGATCAGTGGGATTATGTGTTCGTATGTTTTTTCTGTGTGTTATGTCGTCTCTAATGTCTTGTGGTAGTAGTTTGTGTTTGTTGTGTATTTTGCCCTTGGGTATGTTTCTTTTGTCTGCGCTGAGTATGACGTTGGTGAGTATTTTGTTTGATGTGTGTATGTTTGTGGGTGTCTCTGTGTTTAGTAGGGTGTCTTCTATTTATCATATTGGTTATCATTATCATGTTGGTTACCATTATCATATTGATTATCATTATCATATCATGTTGGTTACCTTTTTCATATTGATTATCATTATCATATTGGTTATCATTATCATGTTGGTTACCATTTTCACATTGGTTATCATTATCCTGTTGGTTGCCTTTATCATATTGATTATCATTATCATATTGGTTATCATTATCATGTTGGTTACCTTTATCATTTTGATTATCATTATCATGTTGGTTACCATTATCATATTGGTTTATCAGTATCATATTGGTTATCAATATCATATTGGTTATCAATATCATGTTGGTTATCATTATCATATTGATTACCATTATCATATTGGTTATCATTATCATATTTGTTATCAATATCAAATTGGTTATCATTATCATATTGGTTATCATTATCATGTTGGATTTTATTTTATTAACTTGGTACATTTGTGTCTCTATTCTGGAAAAAAAAACAAATTTCTAACATAATTTGTTACTTTTTCTTTTTATAAATTCACATTGCTATTATGAATAATTTTTATTATTGTGCTACAGTTTAGTCTTGTTTCACTGATTTCATATATGAACTTTACCGTTTTATTTGCTATAAAACTACTATTAAAAGTGTTAATATTAAGCAGCAATATGACAAACATGTTTTTAATGTATATTTCTCAAGAATCTCTAAATCCTGCTGCACCGAATTTTTATTAAGATCTGCATATCAAAAGAAACTCTATACGTGTCTTGATTTGTTTATCTTATGTGTTTTGAAGTTATGATTTTTATTCGTGTGTCTGAGGTTTCAGGTCGAAGCTAGTTAATGTACCGCAATTTCCCCTATGAACTTTCATTTTTGTCTTTGGTGTGGTCAGGTGATCAATTTAATCCGAATCGGTTCTATAGCTGTATTGTTTCTCAAGAGAATATACCATGCTAAAATTAACCGTGATGATTGGATTGATGAATATAAAGATCGGAGGCCGAGAAGATTTAACATAAATACTAGAAAATGCATATTTGCAGAAGTATATTATTTGGAATAATTTTTCAATTGTCAAATTAAATTATGTCAACTGATACACTATAATTCGGAATAAATAGTTAAAGTAAACCATAGAAATTGCTACATTATATATCATGAGTAAATATTTAAAGTAAACCATAGAAACTGTTACATTATAGTCCTGAGTAAATATTTAAAGTGAACCATAGAAACTGCTACATTATAGTCATGAATAAATAATTGAAGTAAACCATAGAAACTGCTACATTATAGTCATGAATAAATAATTGAAGTAAACCATAGAAACTGCTACATTATAGTCATGAATAAATATTTAAAGTAAACCATAGAAACTGCTACATTATAGTCATGAATAAATAATTGAAGTAAACCATAGAAACTGCTACATTATAGTCATGAATAAATATTTAAAGTAAACCATAGAAACTGCTACATTATAGTCATGAATAAATAATTGAAGTAAACCATAGAAACTGCTACATTATAGTCATGAATAAATAATTAAAGTAAACCATAGAAACTGCTACATTATAGTCATGAATAAATAGTTAAAGTAAAGTAGTAAACTATTGAAACTGCTACACTATAGTCCGATGTGAGTACTGAAACAGTTAATATAAACTGTGGAAATGACTCAACTCAAAAATACAACATTGATCTAACAGCATGAGAATGTACCAAAAATATATAAGATAAAATGATGAAAAGTTTAAATTAAATTTATTTATCTATGTTTAATCTGAGTTATATGAATATCTGGACTATATATATTATTTTGTAAAAGGATAACAATACATTTAATGTGAAGGTAGAGTTTATTTCTTTAGTTTTTTACACTTAACATGGATATTCCCATCACTGTCATTTGATAGAAGACCCTGTGAAGTCCCAGCAAAAATATCACTTGACTCACTGTCGTCAAAAATAACATGTTTATGTGACTTTTTTCTGCCCCTACTAGACAGTATGCCGCTACTGGACAGTTTGCCCCTACTTGACAGTTTTCCCTTCTCTGATTGCGGGACTTTTGAATTACAGGAGATATTATTTCAACTATTTTGGTTGAAATTGGGATGCTGTCAATCGGAGTGAATGGCTCTGGAGAACTGGGAAATTGCACAATAGGTTCTGGAGTAGTGTCTCTTTCTCTAACGTCATAGTCACACTGCAACTCACCATCATTCTGCAACTCTACCTCACGCTGCTCCTCTATGTCACGATGCTCCTCTACCTCACGCTGCTTCTCACCATCGGGCTTCTGAGAGGACAGAAGAGAAAGATGTGGGAGCTCTATGTGGTCCATAGGATAGTCTGACGGCATCTTGATGCTAGCCATTCTATCACCTACATTAGAATCACTATGAGAGGATAGCTCAGTGAGTAGATTCATGGCAGTAGTTACTTGATGAGATGGATTTGATGACTTCTTCAAACAGTTGCATCCTTTGGATTTCACATCTGCAATACAAAATAAAACAATCTCATATACAATTCAACGACTTTTAAGTAAAAACACACAAGTAACTGATCAGTTGAAGCACTCACCTTTATCAAAGTGAAGACAGTTGACTGGACGAACATGATCCAATTGAATCAGTTGCCTAAATTGAAGTCCAGGACTCTGTGACGTCAAAGTTTCATCTAAGACAATGTTTGTAACATCGTCACTGCTAGGACCAGCACTTCCATTATCCTCATTGGATCTTGAATCTAAAATGTTAAAGTTGGTAATTTTATATTACTCATTCTCGAGTTTCCTTCATTCACAGTAGACTGAAGTAGAGTTTCTAAGAACTCACGTAGATCAAAATCTTCTGATAAATCAGGAACAGGAAGTGGTGGAACAAATATGTACTTATCCTGTGGACTTATGATTGAGTCTTCACTCATATCTTGGAATGGAGCCATTCCCAGGGTATACACGTCCCAACGATCAGTGGAGAGTGCAGCATACTCTGGGTGAAAATTTGCAAAGACAACAACAGTTGCAATATTAAATCGCTTCACCTTTCCTGCTTACTTGCCAGACATAATCACTACTGAAAAGACAAAATTTAATTTGATATAATGATTATCTGAACCAGGGAATCTTACAATTCAATTTAATAAAGTATTTTAAGTAACCATTTTTAAGACATTCCAAAGTAGAATAATCAAATTGCTTCATTGAAGACCTACTGACGTCGGAACCAAATCCATTTGCTTCATCCGTTATAAAAAATGCTGCGTCTCTGTAGGAGATGCCTCCATCTATCATTTGGAAACCATAGAGCACAGATATATACTGAGCTAAGAAGCTCTTCCCGTAATTTCCTTCCATGTCGTTAATCCACATTATTTTCCTCTCTGGTGGCTCCATTATCATCTTGATGAAGATCTTTCTGGACCACCGTTTGATGAACAATTCCTCACTTTTCATCAGCGATTTAATCATATATAAGTGACTTTGTCGAAGCACTGATGGCGGTCAAATTAATCTTTGCTAACTTTGACCTGAGATGCGGTTCTCTTTTCTAGCAGACCTTTCAGGGGTAAGGGCACTGTGCAATTGCGAACAGAATCTAAGAGATATAAAAATAATAAATTAGTATGCTAATTTAGTTAATTGTTCTAGTGGTAGATTAAAGTATCCAGAAAAAAATTCTCTACTAATCAACTGATGAATTGCAGAAATAATATACCTAACTGTAATTAATTCAAAACAATAGGAACTGAATACCTACATATTTCAAGTACATATATATACTGTAGAAACGAGATGGGTATAGACACCGATTAACGATAGACATCCAAAAATATCGAAAATACTTTCCAGTTAGGAAGTCTTCAAAAAAATTATTATCCAATTGGAAAACCAATAAATAGTAATCAAAGTTTTATTCTTATTTAAACACAGTCTAACTCGGTGTTTGCTAATAATAATGATACTCGTGTAAGTGCCTTGACTCCATTTAAGTAGACAAGGTCAAAGGAATAAAATCTCAAGTAATATTTTATTTATAAAGATAAAACTTGTATGTTTAACTGAAATAGTGAATCTGATTTCTATAATATTACTTAAAAAGTTTAAATGCTTGAAAAACTAACGTCAATATAAAAGTATGTTGTTCAACCAAAAATATAAAGAGTTGCGTACTTACCAGAATTCAAACCAGCTGCCTCTCTACTGAAATCACCGATGGTGAAGAAGTCATCATTCTTGGTGCAATACCTGTAATTTATCAAGTCAGAAAAGTCATCATTCTTGGTGCAATACCTGTAGTTTATCAAGTCAGACTCTTTATCTGCATCCCAATAAGCACCAGTGAGTATTTTTTACAATGACCTATCCGGTAGCTTCGATCAAACTCGTATGTATCCCTGTGAATGCGGTACACCCCATTCGAACATCTCTCTTTACCTACGACTGCTCGTCGAATCTTATAGTGGACATTCCTGAAATGAATCTTGTAGTCAAAACCTTCAGTGTAACTATTTAGGGTCATGACCCATCGAGACCGTTGGACTTGACTATTTATTGGAGAATTCATCTCAACTACTAGTTTCTATGCAGCTACCCAATCAGAAATTCAGAGGAGCAGTATGGGCGATTATGGGATTTCAGGGGAGGCATGCCACTCATAATCACCTGTGGCATTATTGGTGGCCCATGTCCAAATTGGCGCCCATAAATTGAGGGGAGGCGAAGCCACCCTTGGACGCATATAGTTAAGAGAGTTTAAAACTACCATGTACTCCCATAAAATGCTCCCTAAATTTTCGACAATAATTAAATATTCTTAATTAATTTCACATTCAATGTGCTTTATTGAGATTTAGCAGGAAAATTAAATTTATGTTTAATTTGATAATTATTTTTCTAATTCAATATCTCAAATAGAGAAAACTTGCTAACCATAAATATGGCTTTAATGTATTTATAGCTAGATGTACTTTGATCACAATATACATGTTCACAATTAATAGTTAATGCATAGGTTGCTTGAATGAAAATAAAAAGGTAATAATCTAACGTAGGAGGAATTAAGAATACCATGAAATTTTTGTAATACTTTAATAATGCCAAGTAAATAGAACTTATTAAAATCTATAAATATTAACATATGGAGAAATGATGGAAACAACATTTTTGTATAATACATCTACTTCATAAAAGCTACTATGTAGAGTGGAATAAATCGTGAATCAAACTAACAGAAATGGCTATAGATTGCTATAAACTACATAACATAAGAGTCACTTAGGTTACTGTTTATAGATTTGTATTGCATATTTATATTTCCTTCAAATAAAATAAACACTAATATCATCTCTTATTTGTACGACTTTACTCTTAAATTATATAAATAGTGCTTATAAAATAAAAAATTCTTTCATCTCTAAAGCAAAGTTAATATAAAAAATGTATCCTTAATAAAAAATAGAATGAAACAATATCAATATTGTTATACGTCACGATAATATTGACTATATCCTTTGATAAATTAGTTTAATAGGGGGTTTCGGCCTTGAAGTTCATATCGCTGACGTCAAAATAAAATATATACAAGGGACTTTGAGGATATAGACAAGAAAGTGGCTTCGTTAACAAAGTTATCTACCATATCTTCGGAGACCATGCTCGTGGATATAGAAAAGCTACTCCGTGAATGCAGTCAATTACCAAGGAATGTGACGAAAAGGGACACAAGCACCGGTGACTGTACTAAGGGATGGAAGAGGAAAATGAAGAGGTGATAGTAAATGAAGCCTACCTAACAAAAATCTAAGAACTTGCAACCATAGGAGCATTCCAATTCAATCTCATCAACGATTGAGAGTTGCACCAATGGAGTCCTCTTCATCATCCTATGGGGAGGTTTTCGTTTGTAGAAGTGTTGACAGCACCTGATGAAATAATTTATATATAATAACACTATAGCATTATCCCTTGTAACTAGTATATGAAATAAATGTTCTCAGAAAACTAAAAATTGTGTACGCATCTCTTATAAACAAATCGGATTAATAAAAAATGCTAATTAATTCATGATTGTTTTTGAAGTTTCACTTCATTATTGGTCATAAAGTGTTAATAAAATTTAGACCAATTCGTTAGCTATTGAATGTTTAACCACAGACACAACTATCAATCCATCTCAATAGTGACTCATATTCCTAACAGGTTGAAGTCTAATGATTAGTTCATATCAAATTTCTGATGGAAGGATTAAGTTCAATTGACTATTTAGAAATTTCAAAAATACCTTTCAAACGCAGTTTCCGGTAACCCTCTCAGTCCTTTGAAGACTGTTTGCAGAGAAACGAATGCATCTTTCTTCTGCAGCTACTTGTGTTTGCTGATGATGGTATCTGAAAAGTTTTTAGTCAGTGAAACAAATTTAACAGTACCTGTTAGCAACTTAGTATAGAATGATAATTATACCAATTTTAATATCAACTAGCTTATTGGTAACAATTCAACACTTACCTACTACATATGAACATGAATGATGTATTTTATAGCTTATCTTCGAAAATTTTCTTTTATCACCCATCCAAGTGAGAAAATTGGATACCTAAATCCAAGATGGAAGATGTCTGAATAAAAAAATTATTAATCTAGATATTGGAAAAATAGATCGATTTCCAGAACGATATTATGTTCAACATTTTAAACTCACAAAGTCCTAATGTTTGATCAAAGAATCCAATTCTTCTAAATCACCGTCTGGTTGTGGGAAACCTGACGTATTCTTAGCTTCCTTCATCCTCCTTATGATGAAGTCCAACTTTTTGTGAAGATTCTGATTTGAAATCACTAAGTTGCCCTCGTCTTTTCAATGGTATTTGGAGATTTTACCGGAGTTGCAGATCTGTAAAGAGTACATTATTTAGGAAATAATTTGGAAAAATAACGAACCGTCTGCTTTGTAATCAATAAGGCCAAATCGATGACGTTAAAATGAAAATAAACACCAAGAACTAAGAAAACGGTCCAAACAGGAAAGTGGTTCGACAAACACTAAACTATAGCAACTTCGGAGACAAGCTATGAGTTCAGGAATGTGACGAAAAGGACACAGTGACAGTACCGGTGACAACATCCATGGAAGGCGGAGGAAAATAAAGAGATGATAGTAAATGAAGCAAAATCTAAGATCTCTTAGTTGAAGAGCATAACCCTAGCGCTATCTTCCAAAACTTTAAATAGCGTTAGAAAAATGAAAATTGTTAAACGAAAAAGAGACAAACCATCATCAAAATCATAGCAGTTAAAACTATTAAAAATAGTTAGGGGACAAGAAAAAAATTCAAATACCTAGGCTAGGTAAGAAATTAAACGAAAAAAGTAAAAAACTAATATAAAAGTGAAAATTGTTTTACCAAGGTAAAATTTTTTTACCTTAGTAAAAAAAAAGACTGTTTTTAAAAGGTTAGCTATATTATCCTCACCTCCGTTGATCCTCTGTAGGGTTGAATCACCCCGTCCACTCCTGATTCTAGGGGGGAGTGGGGGTATATACCACCGGTTACAAAAGTTGAAGTAACTAACCTAGGCATCAATACACGAGACACGAATGAGGAGTCCTTTTCTCAATTTCTCATTAGGTAGGTACCTATAGCCCAGTCACTAAAGATATTATAATAATTATAATTTCCAGCTTCCATAATGTCGTTTTCATCGTCATCAGACTCACACTTAGGTAGGTACCTAGGTACTATATGATTTAAATTTACACTTATTCCATCTTCATAATTTTCATCTTCTCTAACTCGTATCTACCAATTAATGCACAATTGATTGTTCTACTAACATCCTACAGTTATTTTGATCATCACCCATCACTTTTGAATTAGGTAGGTACCTACCTAGATACCTCACATTCTGCGTTATCACATAGCCTAGCTGCTAACCTACCTATATTTTTAATATTGTTTCATTATGTTCACAAATCGATTTCATTTACAATCAAATCAATCCTCCTTCTTTTCTGTCAAAGCTGAGAATGATTTCCGCTTAAAACCCATCTTATTTAAGAACCACAAAATTAATCCACAATCAATCAAGCTATCAACAGCAATTAACGATAACCAATTATACACTGAGACTGAGCTTGGCGGACATACGAAAGTCGGAAGGTACCAAACATAATCGAGGTGTTTTGTGTATGTGACGTCATCACATCAACACTCTAAAATCAAGTTTAATGCAATTGAAGCGAGTAAATTCATGAAAACTGTTTATTTATTTCCATTACATGAAAACAGTAATATATCTATTCAGTTATTTAAATTGCAAATCTTTTAATTTTCTATTTAAGTGGGTTGTCTTGATGACGTTCATACATACAATCACCCGATTGTCACTACAATGTATATTCTGTATACTGTGGTATGGAATGCTCAGTGCCTCGCTACTATTGGCTCGCGCCTATCTGCTAAACCAATCACAACAAGCTACTTACGAAACCTCGTTAAAACGCTTTTTTAATATTATTCGTACTTTCAGTTTGTTTAAACCCAATTTCATTCATATTAAAGAGTTTTTAAATTGTTTTCCCACTATAAACGACCTTTCTATACTTCGTAATCATCAATAATATGTGAAAATAAGAAATTAAATAATAAGAGTCACTATATCGGGGTTCAAAGTTTTTAAAGGTATATAATATACCTATGTTAGTTTTTGTTTAAGTAACCAATATCTTAACCAACCAAATTCGAAGCTGCTTTATTATAATAAATTAATGACATTTAATTGTCGCAATTAATAAATTGCGACCAACCAGATATTATTTCAACGAGGCCACTTATTACAACCAATCCACTTATTACGATCCAGGGAATTATTACAACGAGGCCGTTTATTGCGACCATGCCATTTATTGCGACGAAGCCGCTAATTGTGACCAAACCGCTTAGTTCGACCAAGGCGATTATTGCGACCAAGCCAATTATTGCGACCAAGCCGTTTATTGCGACCATGCCGTTTATTGCGACTAAGCCAATTATTGCAAACAAGTCGTTTATTACGACCATGCCGTTTATTGCAACCAAGAAGTTTATTAATTGTGACCAAACCGCTTAGTTTGACCAAGCCGTTTATTGTGACCAAGCCAATTATTGCGACCAAGCCGTTTATTGCGACCATGCCGTTTATTGCGACTAAGCCAATTATTGCAAACAAGTCGTTTATTACGACCATGCCGTTTATTGCAACCAAGAAGTTTATTAATTGTGACCAAACCGCTTAGTTCGACCAAGCCGTTTATTGTGACCAAGCCAATTATTGCGACCAAGATTATTAATTGTGACCAAACCAATTATATAGAGGGGTGGCACAACTTCCAAAAATCATCCGCGCTTATAAGTGTAATTTACAGCCATAACACTGCAGGGGCGTGGTATGGGATATTATGTAAGTATTTCTACCCATAACATGATGGGATGGCAAATCTCTCTTCTGCTCCCAAAATACTTACCTGCCTCCCATAAGCGCGGAAGATACAACCATAATTTCTGATTGGGTAACACAGACTACACTGACAAGTTATAGTTTATGAAAGCTGACATCAACATTCATCACAATTCGTGAAACAAATGATCTAATTTTATGAGAAGTCGTTTGTAACTTTTATTAAAGCATAGTTAAGAACTTAATGTTATATACATTAGCCGAACGGCAAACATTCTCGATTATTTCATAATATGAACGGCTTGAAAAATTTAGTGAATGGCATAGCATAGCACTTATGGTAAGTTACAGTTTTTGAATTTGCGTACAGCAATAATACTATTTAACTGAAAAAGAATAATAGAGCCATTGTGGTCTATCAGCATTCTGCACTGGACCATAACTTATTCATTACTCTAAATCAATAATGTATTTTTCGAATAACTTTATACCCCTTTTTATGGGGTTAGCTCAATCTATTTTTCCTAATAATACCCGTAGCGTGTTCATTTGTTTATTTATTTGTTTTCCGCTTTTTCACAAAGGGTATTAAACATGAAGAAAGTATCCATAATACGCACGGGAATATATTGACTTGATTTTAAAATTCTCATGTTTTATTTTTTTTTTTTTAAATGTTATTTATCTATAGAATAAAATAGACTGCAGAAAATTTAAATTTAGTTGAATTCATGTTTAGTAAACAAATAACGGGAATTGGAATTGCTAATGACAAGTTATTTTCAACGGGAAAGTACATTAGTGCTATATATATCTATACTATAATAAGAGCTGCGTCTGTCTGTCCGTGTGTCACACTTTTATTAGGAAATACTTATTAAAAGGAGAAACAAACCATTTGTAGAGGTATCATGACTACGCTCTACAATAATATTGACACTTATTATTTAAAAAAATTATATTTTGGCTTTTGAGAGACAATTGTTTTTTGTTTAATCAGAACATGTTTATCCATAATACATTCTTGCATTCGAATATAATTTAAATTTAATAACAGCTACTGTACTAGTAATTATATATAAGAGCCGCGTCTGCCCGTGTGTCACAAAATGGGTTAAACAATTACTCTGTTGTCATCACCGCCTTAAGAACTTGGTAATAATAAAAGAAACATTAATTGAAAAGAAAAACTAATTATTTGCAGCAGTATTATTAATACGGGGGTCACACTAATTTTAATAATTAAAAATGTAATAATTTCGACCCTTGAGAGTAAAGAATGTAGTTTTGTTAAAATTATACGTATATATATTGTATATGTTTGCAATTCATTATATTAATTGAAATCTTAATGAATGAACAACAGGTACTGTACTAGTAATCTTAAAAAGCAAATTCATTGTTATATGAATGATTATACAATATAATGATACATCATTTAACGCGAATTGTTTTATTACATACTATTATTATATAGAATTCAATATTTACCTCATTTGCGGTAAAAAAAATTGCACCTTTATTCTATATTTATGGCGACACTCTTTTGTGGTTTTCAACTGTGTCAGACTAGAGTGTTGCAGGGATAAGGGCGGGGTTGCTGTAATATTAGATAGTCCAGCCAACCCTTAAATCAAAATAACATTTTAGAGCAAAATTATTTTTCGTCATAGGTGACATTATAATGTGCATATGGTACAAATACATATTTTTATCCACATGGATTTTTCGTTTAAGTACTTGTATTAAAATTAATGATGTTTTAGTAAAATGGGCGATTTGAAACTTGTAATTTTAATGGTGACAGGACAATAACCCCCCGTGCCAAAAAAAAAACCCGCGGTCAAAAACCCCCGTGCAATATACCCCTTGGACAAAAACCCCCCGCGCAATAAACCCCCCGGACAAGAACCCCCCAAGCAAAAATCCCCCGTTCGATATAAATAGCCTAATTCAATTTCATTAATTTTCATTAACTTTTATAAACTATATGTTATAAATATAAAGAGATATAGTGCACCTAAGGTTAGGTTAGCGGTCTGGTTGAGGGGGCTTGCCCCCCCCCCCCCCCGGCCAGGTTTGATAGTGACAAAATGTATACTTATTTTTACTATAAAATAGGTAATTGGGTATATCTTTTTTTTGAAATTTTTTTGTCATATTTTAGAAGAATTGGTTCGCATTGAATAATGTTTGCTATATTAATAAAAATGAATTATGCTATTTATATAGACCGGGGGTTTTTGCACCGGGGGTATTTCGAACGGGGGATTTTTGCATGGGGGTTATTGTCCTGGAATCAATTCTAATGATTAAACTGTGTGGTTGTTGAGTTGCCTATCGGTTATTTGTTAGACCCTGAACTGGTTTTTAAAATTCATTTTTAAGATTATTGTTTGTACTTTTTTTACTTGAACATGTTGTCTCATACTGATGAGAATTAAAGTTTGCACCTCCTCTGTTTCAAAGTGTTAGAATCAATAAAATCTGAAAAGATTTGTTTAGCCATTTCCACCTTTACAAATAATTCCGTAATTATCGTACGGACGAAGTGAATCAGTATGGATCAGTATCTCTGCATGAATCATCTAATACTGTAAGTAACTTATTATTAAATGATAGTAACTAAGTTTTATAAAATGAACCTTCATATGCATACTACTAGGTAGGTATAGCTAAATATGGACTTCTGTCATTTTATTTTCGCTAATAGCTTTATACTTCCTTCTTATTATTTTTACTTAATTAGTTATTACAGATTGGTCACTAATGGCTCCATTTAACCCTTTCCCTCCGGATGGCATTTGTAGTAGCTATGTAATTCTATGCTATTCTAACATGTTTGTGGTCCAAGCAGTTATGTGTATGTTTGTTCGTGGGCATCTCCCCAGTAATGTATTTGATTGAAGCATCGAACATGACAGAAATTTCAGTCATATTCCCACGTTAAGTATATAACATGACGGAAATTTCCATTCTGGGCCAGCGAATGGCATACTGAGCTAATTTATAAAAAAAACTATATACAATGCACCTTTGTGACTAATACGGTGTATTCTAAAAAAATAATAAAAAGGAAAAATAGAGTTTCAGGAGAGAAAGGGTAAAGGTGCACTCTATTATCTGATGATTAAGTTATCCGAAAAATGTTTATTAATAATTAAAGTAAAATATTATTAGCCAATCTGCTTGTTGAAAGTTTTTGCTTAACCTATGGTTACTATTCATTTGTCAGATTTTATTGATCGTAGAATATATATGTATGGGGGGCGTGCAATACAACAAACTAGTAACTACGTTACATATTAATATGTTTCGTTGCCCCTCTTAATTTTCGGATTCACACTCGAAACAGTAAAAGGCTTTTGCGTGACCGAGACCTAAGTAGGTTAACTTAGGGTAATGACGGACCAATAGAGTGTCGGACTATTTAGTACTCCCATGACCTAGCTATGTCGATTCTTGCTTGGTTATTAACTGTAAGCCTCTGGTAATTGAATGAATATTCACTCTAAAATAACTTGTAACACTCTGTAGGTAGCGTATGTCTTTACCCTATAAATATTATAATATATATTATTATAAAGTAACACACATACGAACTGTGCTGAAAATATACATATAAAATAAAATCATCATGCAATAGAAGGGTTACGAGCGTGAAAATTACGAGTTCAATCATCCATATTCAATATTTTTATTGAATTGTAAACTAAATATAGTGAAACTATTGGCGGAATTAACTTCCTCTCTTAAACTTAAGAGGACAGTCCCAGGATTGTAAAAACTTGTTTATTATTGAAGCTGCGGTTGTGAAACTTTGTTCACTTTTATAAAATTGAATTTAGATTTTTTTGTTTAAAATTTTTTCGATTTGACGATTTTCGAACGAGTAACACAGAAAGTTTTGAAGTTCGGGAACAGCGGTTTTTTCGCTTTCGATGCTTCTATGAATGCTCTACTACATGTAGCAAACAAAAGTTTGATTTCAGAATTTATTTATCAAAATTTTTCGAAAATTTCACTTTTTCCAATTTTTTTTAACCATGTATTTTCAAAAATCGAAGATAAAAATGAAAAATATATTTGCTACATATTGTAGAAAATTCATAGGATCATCGAATACAAAAAACCGCAATGCTGTAACTTCCAAACTTTTTGAAAAATACCAAAATTTGAATACGAAATATACGAAAATTTGCAATTATTCAGGAGAGCAATAATAATGAAAAACAACAAAAAAAAGTATAAATACAAAAAAAATATGTTTTTTTGTTTGCCACTAAATCTCCTCAGGTCAGGCAAGCCAGGTATTGTCCACTCGAAGGTGGGGGTGTCATAAGGCGCCACTTGACTCACTGTGGTAAAGTTCAACATAAAAACAAGAACAAACAACCAAAATTAACTAATTTATCGATTTTTACTCCCTGATGTGATATTTTACCTACCTGAGTGTTAGAAAACTAGGAACACTTTAGGGAAGAAAAAAATATTTGGATAAAAAAAAAACGAAAATGGCTGGGACTGTCCCTTTAAACTTTTTCCAATTTGTTATACTGTATATACAGTTATACACTCTTCAAGTAATGGAACTATTCAACGGCTGTACTATATCATATAATTTAATTTGGCTGTGACAATTAAACTGGAGCCGCTTACTAATTTCTTCAGCACTAGGTAACTGTTTCTACTTTGATTTTACTTCTTTTTTGAATGTCATTTCTTGGAAAATGACTTGGTTCTTGGAGACACTTATTTTTTGACAGACTTTTAAAGTTCCTTGTATTTAATCTCTTTGTTAGTGAATGTTAATCTAGATATACTTTCATGTATAATGAAAAATAATGTTTTTACTATGTTCCATTTTTAACTGACTCTGACTGTTTAAAACTGCATTAGGGTCATGCTCTTCAACTACGAGGTGTTAGGTAGGCTTGTAAGCTTCATTCACTATAACCTCTTCATTTTCCTCTTCTCTCTTCTTTCATGAACATATATACTTCCATGAACTTATTATATACTTCCATGAACATTCTCATTGATTCTTGCGACTTTGTCCATAAAGTCACTTTTCTTCACGACTGCAATTTATAGTCCTTTGTATTAAATTTCCTTTTAAAATCGGCGATTTGACCTTACTTTTCAATGCATACTTTGAAATTAATAATCATATTACTGTTGTAGTAGTATAAGCAATTATTGTACAATCTTTTCTTAGTAGAAATGTTTATTATTAAATATAATTTATTATAAAAAATGCATGATCTCAAGTATCAGATCGTTTAGATGGATTAATTACCATAAAGCACCTTTGTATTATCTTTAACCTTCTTCATTTATTACAGAAAACCATTATGGCTCCATCTAGCGACTCTATCTACCCAATGTAGCAAATCCTGTCGATACTCTGATACAGGTATTTAAACTGAATTATATTATATATAACTAGTACAGTATAATATACTGCTTGAATGTTCCAATTCAATTTAGTAGTTCAATCAACAAATGTATATTATATACTTCACCTTCATTTTGTAATCTTATATTTGACTAATATTTATAATGATTTCAGATGCAAGATGTACAAAAAATCTTCAGCAAGCTGGTGTCTTGCTCGATCTATTGAGGATTGTGCCCATTGAATCAGACTCTTGTGGAACTGTTAATGGCTGTACGCTAACTGGTAGAATAGGTTACGATGAACTTGTAACTAAATTTGCTGCTGAGATGAGAGAATCGCAAGATGTATGTATATATGGAAGGTGTGAGAAATGCTACCAGATATTTCATTAGGAACTCCCAAGCTTGTATGGACATGGATAAGATCTTGGATAAATGTCAGTCTACAAATGCCAACAGTAGTGATACTTCTTAGTTAATTAAACAGAGAGATGGTACAAACCAACTAACATGCCCATTTTCTTCCTGTCGTGTGAAGACTTTTCGCTTGAGGAGACATCTTGGGACATCTCAAAATGAATTGTCAACTATCAATTTGGATTTCATTATGAAGATGGCCATTATGATAGCTTCTAACTCTGTAAGGCCAACTCTTGAAGATAAGAAGAAAACTGATTTGAGGGGAGATAAGAAAACTAATCTAGTTAGCAGAAGACATGATTGGAAAATGTGTGTTTTGTGTGAAACTTCTGAATTCAATATGACAACCCATTTAAAAATCACGCATAAAATCAATAAGGATATTGACCCAGCAGCATACAGAGTGATACACCTAAGTGTTACATTAAGAAAGTAAATGGTCGTATGGTACTGCTTCCAGATGCAGAAATGGAGAACGCCAAATTAATGTATCAAAACTCCGTTGAAATTCAGGTAAAAACAAAGGAAAATTTAAAACTACTCAGAGACAAGAGAGAAGAACTCGTCATGAAAAAAAGATTCTACTAAAACTGAAGAAGATAAAATTTTATTACCAAAAAGCCAAAAAGTGGGAAGAGGCGGACTTAAAATACAAATCTTTGCGTTACAAGGACACGAGGAACTACTCTGATAAACTACTTTCATGGAAAGATAGTTTCAATGATCATTTAATCTGTCGACAGTACTCAAATCCTACACGAATGTGATGAAACATTCCCTAGATATCATGCTAAATTACGAGAAAAATAATGAGAGGCCCATTAGCTCTCAAGATATTTTTGAAGCAAGAAAACTTAGGGAAATATTGAGTCAATTCAAAGAAATGCCTAACACTACTGCCACGAGTAAACTTAAGTATCTTGGAGCGTTCAACATATTTGTGAAATCCTCTTTCTGGACGTGGATAGACCTGAAAATACACATTCAATGACGTGCACAGACTTAGCATCACGCTATTTCAAATTCAAGAAAGTTGGGATCTGGAAAATGGATCGACAACAATTGACCGAAAACAATTTATCGAATGGAAAATAGGTCGAATGGAAAATTGAGCGAACAACAATTGATCAAATGGAGAATCGATCGAAAATGATAATTGATCGATTTAGCTACACTAACTGACGATGATAACTGAAACCATGGATTACCAGAGAAACTTTCTTGCATTATATTACATATATTATTACTTGTTACCATGATTGATATATAATAATAACAATTTATATAATATGTAATACCAATTTACATATAATATTTCTTGAATCAACTGTTTAGCTTTAACTGAGAATTATATGCTTTGAAATATAGGGTCTTTCCCATTTGACGACCCCAACCAGATTTAATTTAAATTAATTTTTTTTATATGTAATTTTGTCCATAGAATCCGAAAATCAATACCGTTTTTTGTTGAAACTAATAGTTTTTGAGATATGAGAGTTTAAAGTTATTTATTTCTTATGTATTACTGAAGGATTGAGAACTTTGAAAAAACTCGTGTTTTCATTGATATTACTTAAACAATATAGATTTTTGGCATGAAACAGTAAGGTAGTTTGTTGTTTCCGCTAGTTTGTTGTACTGCACACTTCATGATTATTTAATGACCTGGCAGGGGGGTTCGGGGGGCAGCATGCCCCCCGAAATACATATATCAAAAATATTTCCAGTTTCCGTGATATTTTCAAATTATTACTTCAATACTGATATGTGTAATGGGGAGCGTGCCGCCCCCCATAACCTCCCGCCAGGTCATTAAACAATCATGAAGTGTGCAGTACAACAAACTAGAGGATACAACAATCTGCATTACGGCTATCATTGACCAAAATGCGTGAAAACACGAGTTTTTTCAAAGCTCCCAATCCTTCAGTAATACATAGGAAATAAATAACTTTAAGCCCTCATATCTCAGAAACTATTAGTTTCTATGGACAAAAATACATATAAAAAAATTAATTTAAATTAAATCTGGTGGGGGTCGTCAAATGCGAAAGACCCGAAATATATAATAATTTGGAGAACTTAAGTTTTCTTAGTTCTAGAATCTAGATAGTTCTAGATTACTAGTGAAATGAAAGTTAAATAATAAATTAATTACTTAAGTGTAGGTTTAACGTCTATCTCGGAACCAAAAGCCATATCACTGACGTCAAAAGGGAATTAAAAACAAAGGACAGGAATAAGCAGTCATAAATGAAAGTTGCTCCATGAACAAAAAAGTCACTTGACACAGTCGGTGACAATGCTCGTGGATGCAGAGAAGCTACTCCGTGAATGCAGTAACGTACCAAGGAATCGGACGAAAAGGGGCACAAGCAATGCTTGCTGCACTCACAGATGGAAGTGGAAAATGAAGAGGTGATAGGAAATGAAGCCTGTCTAACATAAAATCTAAGACCTTGTAGTTGAAGAGCATAACCCTAGCACTATCCTCTGAAACTGCAAGTATCGTTAAAAAAATTGATAAACGTGGTAAAAATTAAAAAAAAAGACAATACGTAATCCAAATTACAATAGTTTGTGGCCCAAGGAACGCCACCCCTTCTCATCCATTTACGACAGACAGTTTCAGGATAGAGCACCTGGGGTCTTTCAGATAGAAGAGGAGAATAAAGAGGTGATAGTAAATGAAGCATACGAAGGTCAAAAACAGAAGTCATATTAAATATTAAGGAAGTACATTGTTGGTTGAAAATTGTATGGAAAGACAATGGAAATAATAGATAAGAACATATAAAATAACAAAGGATAAGGTTATATCAAGTATCAAATGATGTAAAATACTAGAATTCAAAATAATCTGTAACTTTTGTTTTGTTGTATATACGCATTTATATTTGCTTTGGGTTTAGTAGGTGATCTATTCGATCAATTTTCGTCTCTATCAATTTTCCTTTCGATCAATTTTCCATTCGACCAATTTTCCTTTCGATCAATTTTCCATTTGATCAATTGCTTTCGATAAATTGTTTTCGGTCAATTTTCCTAGACCCAAGGAAGTCCAGCAAGAGATCAACACTTACCATTCCATTTAGTCCAAATACAAAAGATTGGACCTAATCATCACTAAGGAAAAGGTAAAGCAGAGAATTGTCTTTAAAGATTGACGAGCTAAGAAGTAGTGGAAGAGAAACTATCATTGGATGATATAAAAGAAAAGATATTAATAAGAGATACGCTTCTAGCAGTTGCAGCAATCAGACTAGCTCGTTTAAAATTGGATGAAGTGAGCAAGGCTGTACTGATAGAGGTTGGAGAATGCAAGTACTATATTATAAGTGTGCAAGAGCACAAGAATAGCAAGAAAGGAGTTACCGCTACTCTTGCTTACTCTGTGGAAGAGTTTAGTGTTTTGAACCATTACTTAAGAAATATCAGAAGCTCACTGTTGAATGGCGTACAGTCTCCTTCTGTATTCACACGTGAAATAAAATATTCCAGTTCTACTGCAGAACTCACTTATGTTGATCTGTTTCAAATATTGCGAAAGTTCAAAACGAAGTCTAGGAAGAATATAAGTTTCAGGATAATTAGAGGGTCGGATGTCACTCATTCTAGAAAGATCTCTCTTCCGGAGGAAAATAAACGTGACATGGCTGTTTCAATGGGACATTCTATGGATATTCAAGAAAAAAACTACAACTATGAAGAGGTGAGTGAAGCAAGTTTTCGTGTATTGGCTTCTCGTCTGGACAGTTATTCTACTTCTCGTCTGGACAGTTCTTCTACTTCTCGTCTGAACATTCTTTCTACTTCTCGTCTGGACAGTTCTTCTACTTCGCGTCTGGACAGTTCTTCTACTTCGCGTCTGGACAGTTCTTCTACTTCTCGTCTGAACAGTTCTTCTACTTCTCGTCTGGACAGTCTTTCTACTTTTCATCTGGACAGTCCTTCTACTTCTCGTCTGGACAGCCCTTCTCTTCACGTCTGGACTGTCCTTCTACTTCTCGTCTGGACATTCCTTCTACTTCTCGTCTGGACATTCCTTCTACTTCTCGTCTGGAGAGCGCTAGAGTGAGGCAATCATCTTTCATCGAACGGACCCAGGTAAAATTGAGATATTCTCGGAATATTCCCTCGATATCTATATATTCTCTCATTATCAGCTATCGCAAAATGATATCGAGGGAATATTCCAAGGATTAGTGAAAATTAGTTTATTCCCTAAATATATCGAGGTAATATTCCAAGAATTAGTAAAAATTAGTTGATCCCCTTACGATATCGAAGGAATATTACATGAATTAGTGAAAATTAGTTGATCCCCTAACGGTATCGTGGGAATATTCCAGGAATTAGTGAAAATTAGTTGATCTCAGACGATAACGAGGAAACATTCCAAGAATTAATGAAAATTAGTTGATCTCCCAATGATATTGAGGGAATATTCCTGGAATTACTGAATATTTGTTGATCCCCTTGCGAGATCGATGGAATATTCTAAGAATTAGTGAAATTTTCTTCACCCCCTATTGATATCGAGAAAATATTCCAGGAATAAATGAAAATTAGTTAATCCCCTAATGATATCGAAGGAATAATCATGGAATTACTGAAAATTTGTTGATCCCCCTAACGATATCGAAGGAATATTCCAAAAATGAGTGAAAATTACTTGATCCCCTAATGATATTGAAGTGATATTCCAGGAACTAATGAATACTAGTTGATCCCCTTCCGAAATTTGTTGATCCTCTAAGGGTATCGAGGGAATATTCCAGGAATTACCAAAAATTAGTTGATTCCCTAACAATATCGATGGAATATTCCAGGAATTAGTGAAAAAAGTTGATCCCCTAAAAATTATACAATAAACGATTATAAAAGAAAAAAAGAAATAATCTATGAAATATGAAACTATATTTATCGATGATAACTTTAAATTGCACTTGAGTTATCATATTGCATAAAGTTCATTGAAAATCCTACTTCTACTGTGTCCAGGATGGTCGAGTGGTTAGCGTCGCAAGTAGAATTCATCAAGGTGCGGGTTTGAGACCCAACAAACACCACTTCATTTCTTTCCATTTAATTTGTATATAACAATACGTATCATTCAACTAATTCATATAAAGTCAAACATATGCAGTATATGCTAGGAAATATTAATTTTGGTATCCTTCTTTTTATATCCTTCCTCTATTCAAGATATCCAGGGAATATTCCCATTTGATCCCCTCAATATTGAGGGAATATACAATCACTATCTCAATTTTATTCCCTTGTTATCGAGGGAATAACAATTTTGGTATTCATTGCCCTTCCCTCGATTTCGAGGGAATACCCCAAGGATAAAATAATTGAATCCCATGATTATTCCCTCGATATCTTTCGGGGATATCCCCATATCGCAAAAACGTCAAAATATGGCATCCTCTCGATAACGATATCCCAGGGAATTTCCCCGGAATACCCCGAGAATAATTTTTTGTTACCTGGGGAGCACGCAGGGGCTCTATCCTGAAACTGTCTGTTGTGAATGGAAGAGAAGGGGGGTGGCGTCTCTTGGGCTCTGAACTGTTGTAATTTGGATTATGGATTGTCTTTTTTTTTATTTTTACCATGTTTACCATTTTGTTAACGCTACTTGCAGTTTTAGAGGATAGCGCTAGTGTTATGCTTTTCAACTACGAGGTCTTAGATTTTGTGTTAGGTAGGCTCGTAGGCTTCATTTACTATCACCTCTTCATTTTCCTCTTCCATCCATGAGTGCAGCCACCGGTGCTTGTGTCCCTTTTCGTCACATCTTCATTCTCGGAGTAGCTTTTTTACATACATGAGCATAATCACCGACGGTGGTAAGTGACTTTGTTCATGGAGCCACTTTTCTCTCTGACTGCTTCTTCCAGTCCCTTGTATTTAATTTCCTTTTGACGTCAGCAATATGGCCTTTGGTTCCGAAGCAGACGTTAAATCCCTACTAAATTAAATCATGGAACGGAAAACTACCATTATGAAAACTACTATGGATATTGATGTGAGTAATATTTCTGTCTCTTCATTGTCACTTCATTTAATCACAATATTCCTAATAATAAAATCATTGTTGCTATGAATAGTTCTTTGTCTGCAGCCGGGACCAAAGTTGACGATGGAAATGAAGATTATTGCACAATTGACGATGTTTCATCGACAGACGACGAACAACCTAGCATGACTGAATTTTCCAATTTGATAACTTTTAGTCCTGAAACTTTGAAGCTTTTGCGAAATAATTAAATTAAGAAATCTAGCAACCCTGAAGATCTCGATAGTGAAATCCGGAGAGTTTTCGTTAAATTTAAAGGAAGTAAAAGATTCATTTAGAACAAAGAAAGGTAACGCTACAATAAAACCTATGCGTCATCTATTGTCACCAGAGATTCTTTCAAAGTTTACTGTTGTTGATTTCAAGAAATCATTATGTCGATTGCTCAAAGAAAATGTTTAATATAGGTTGAAGTAGTTGTTGTTGTGCAGCACCACCCCCCTCTCACCCCGATTATCAAGGGGTCAAAAGTATTAGTTATAGTTTCTGTCTAATCTAATCGAGTTACATTTTTATTAATAGTTATATTCATAGTTTCTATCAAGTGATTTTTCTTTTTGTTAGAATATATTAATATCTGCTGTTGTAAATCAATAAGGTATTTCCAATCTTACGGTATAAGGAAATAAAACATTTTTTGGTTCTATCATGGTTTTCATTTAACACTCCCATTATACAAAATTCTTCTATGAAATACTAGATTTAAAACTTTTTTCACATTTCCTGATTGTGATTCATTTTAGAACTCCTGCCTTTTTGCTAAATATAACTGAAAAGTGTGTCTTGCTTCAGGAAATTATAGTTACTGAAGGATCTTGGTACTATAATCTTATCAATGTAAAATTGAAAATTTAAATAGATATGTACCACAGAGGCTAAATCCAAGATATGTTCTTTAATCTAGCCGCTCGACATTGAATGGCGTTAGAGAATTTTTAGGTACTGAAAGGCTTTGGTTCATATTAAGATGACACATCATTTAATTTCTTTTTACGAGGTTCGACATGGTGGGAATGGTGATAGTGATGATGATGGTACCTGAAGGGTACCAAAAAATACGAAAAATTAATACTAATACAACAACAGCTAACCTATATACATATTCATTTAAAGAAAATTAATTGCAAAATCTTTACGCCAACAAACTACAATTCATAGTTTACAAAATTATACTTTTAGGGTAAGGAAGTTGAACGGTATTCAGAAGAACTAACATTTAAAAATTAAACATAGGCTTATAAGTTAGACTTAGATTTTACAGCTATAGAGACCATGTAAATTTATAAGGATTTTTGACGATTAACTAACTTCTACATTAAATACATTCAACAATTAAGAATAAATAATTAAATAAGCAAGTTTTAATAGAGTAAATATATAAGAAAACACTCACCTAAAATATTAGCCTATATAACACAGTCACTAGTAGTTTTTAAGGTTTGTTGGCTTTGCGAGGTTCAAGATAATAAATAGGGATGTGACAATATGCAGCATAAAATATGCATAATTTTTGACGCGATATGAAGCATATTATATGCCTATTTCTGCATATAATATGCAAAAAGTCAATGGGCATATATGAAGAGTAACTTTGATTAGTGATCTACGCGAGAGTTGTATAGTGCTCTACGCGCGTAGCAGAATAACACCAAATGTAAAGTGCTCTACGCGTGTAGATTACTATAAAAACGGCAAATCGTGACACGTAAAGTGATCTACGCGCGTAGATCACAGGCGTTGCAAGTGAGTGAATGAAGAGTGATCTACGCGCGCCAGTGTTATGCGTAGATCATTATTCACTGTATGTGTTACAGCGTGTGAAGAGTGCTCTACGCAAGTTATGTTACGCGGCCTCTGATTGGTTGAAATTCATTTTCTAAAATATTGCTCATTCATTGAAAACTATTTCAATGGTGGACTGTGATAGATGTAACTATAAAAAAATTAACTTTTTATTGAGATTATAAATGTAAATTATTGTCAAAAAAATATATATAGTTTATAAAGAAAAATTTATGAACGGAGAATTATCATTTTTCTTTCAATTATTATTATATTTTTTAAATATTTAGTGATAACATATTTCATAAATATTCATGATTTAAATTAATAACTGGACAGCTTGTCAGCTTCTCCAATATTAATCTCACAGGAGAATATTTGAACATTTTTTAAATATTTTTTAAATTGTGGATATAAGTTTCAACAAATAGGAGTCAATTTATTTCAATTACTACTGGTTAAGCCAAATTATTACAAGTTTTGCTGCAAAATGTTATGTTTAAAAAGAATATATCTCATTATTAACCTTAAATATGAACTCTTACTAGTTTTTTATATTTAACTTTTACTAAAATTAATATTAGAGATAATTTACTACTAAATATACTAAATATGTTAATATATATAATTATTACTAAATATACTGAGAATACAAATGAATGCAACTCAACACTCACCATACAACTCACTACTCATCATTCACCATACAACTCACTACTCATCATTCACCATATAACTCACTACTCACCATACAACTCAACACTCACCATACAACTCACCACTCACCATACAACTCACTACTCATCATACAACTCACTACTCACCATGCAACTCACTACTCACCATACAACTCACCAATCACTATACAACTCACTACTCACCATACAACTCACCACTCCCCATGCAACTCACTACTCACCATAAAACTCACCACTCACCCTACAACTCGCTACTCATCATTCACCATACAACTCACTACTCACCATACAACTCATCACTAACCATACAACTCACTACTCACCACTCACTATACAACTCGCTACTCACAATACAACTCACCATGAAACTCACTACTCACCATAAAACTCACCACTCACCCTACAACTCGCTACTCACCATACAACTCACTACTCATCATTCACCATACAACTCACTACTCACCATACAACTCACTACTAATCATACAACTCACTACTCACCACTCACTATACAACTCACCACTCCCCATGTAACTCACTACTCACCCTGCAACTCGCTACTCACCACACAACTCACCATGCAACTCACTATTCACTATACAACTCACTACTCCCCATACAACTAATTACTCACCACTCACCATACAACTCACTACTCACCATTCACTATACAACTCACTACTCAGTTCTCACCCTACAATTCACTACTCACCAAACAACTCACTACCAAAATCTTCCATTCATTGCCAACCATAATAATATATCATTGTCTACCATAATAATCTCCAAAATCCACCATTTTAATTGGCCTATCAATATATTTCATGGCCCACATTTTACATAAAGTTTATTTACATAAATATCATTTACATGAATACATCAAAATACCTCTTTCTTGGTTCACGTCCCTAAATGTTATAGGGACGTGCACTAGGAAGGGAGTATTTTTAAATTAATTTAACTCAAATTTCATTAAATTTCATTTGATTAAATATGTTGCACAAATAAATATTAATTAACAGAAAAATTAGTATCTTAACTACAAATACAAATAGTACCAAAAAGGAAATTTGAATTTGAAATTCAGCAAATTAAAGAATATAGATTTGGATCCACAACGTGCAAAAAGTCTATGGGAAAATGTAACCACATTTTAAAAAATGTTTTTTTTTTTAATTTTAATATCATCATTTTTGAGAATTAGAATTTGATGAATTGGCCTGAACAGTAGTAGAGTGAAAAATTCTAAGCAAAATGAAACGAACCCTATATCTCTAAGTCGAATAATTAGGGGATTTTGATACAGTTTATATTTTAAGAGTTTTTTTCTTAGGGGGTGAAAGTTAAAATAGTGACCCTAGTTAGTTGGGTATGTAAGAAATTGTATTTTTTTTTAAATTTTGCGTGTATAATATAATTATTGAGGTTAGTATTAGTATTACCTAGGTAACAGTTTGTCAAATGGTATTCAATTTTTGCAAGAAAAACTAACATTTTCTTGACAATGCAATAATAATTATTAATCTTTAAACATAGATCACACTAAGCTTTACACTGAAAAATTAAATTATATTTCTTCAGTAATACTTGTATCCCCATTATTACATGTATTACGTACCTTAATAATATTCATCATTCCATTACTCCACTACTCTCATTTTAACGATACATTTAACTTGTATGTATGTAAGTGACACATTAGTGCCACTTTTTCACGTCAATTTCATAAGCTTCAAAATACATTCAAATTTCAATAGGTAGTGTCGGGAGGGGCGAATCTCGCGCAGCAGCACACGGGGCGAATATTGCGCACCACATGTTTAAAGGGCTATGAATGTGCTAGCCCAAAAACAAAAATAGTCATAGACCGGCTCAAATATGTAGTAACTCTGTATAAAATTAAAACAGCTTACAGGCATTTATTCATAGTTGAAATAAATCACATTTAAGACCATATGAAAAATACCTAGTCGAAAATTCATTTTACCGAATTACCCTAAAAAATAAATTTGTCTTAAAAAAATTTCTATCCCAGATAATGTCCTGAAGTTTTTAGTGCATGATGATCATTGACTTAAGTTGCCTCAGTTAAAATTACAAGGTTCTAGACTTTTAATTTTTTTATTTAGCGGAGTTTTTCCGTGCGCAACTATTCGCCCCACCATATTTTGCATGGCGGGGCGAATATTGCGCACTATAGAAATTTATTTTTAGGCCATGAAACAGTTTTTAATGCTTAATATTACTCTCTATATTTATGTGTATTTCTTCACTTTCAACTAAAAACATACACATTCCACATATATTTCAGATAATAGGTCGAAATATGAAATTGTAAATCAGGGTGAATTTAAAGTCATTAATTAGTCTTTTCTGTGAAATTTATAGTTAAACATATCAAATATCACTATACATGTTTATCATTTGCTTTTTTTATTAAGTATAGTTATATAATCTTATTATTCGGTTCTTTTTAATAAAATCGAAAATATCAGGTCTAAAATGACAGGGTTAAACCATCGTACAGGGAAACCCAACCCTGATATCATTATGCTTTTAAAAGTTGCAAATCGACATTGCACCATGTTGTGAATAGTAGCTTCGTTGAGCTTGTCACTTCTGAGGATTGTCCTAGAAGTTTAGAAGTGGGAGTACTTGTTCGAATAAAGAAAATGGCTAAGAAGGTTTGTGCAATGTTGAAGACTCGAAGAAATACTTGAAAAAATTCAAAATATAGCTAAATAGATGAATGTGATCCAAGACTTCAATTAGAACCATCATCACGAAGGATTTTCAGTGGTCTTCCTACAAAATGAGAGAACACTAAGTCCTCACACTTCTTAAAATGCAAAAGAGACTTGAGAGATTAAAGGTCCTTCTCAGAGAGCTTAAAGCGGACACGACAAGGTATGAAATAGATTTTTTTAACGAGAAACTCTTCATTATTGAAGCCAACCCAATTCAATATTCATGATCAGAAGATATCCAAGATTTCCCCTATCTCGAAAACTTGGGGAGTCTCTTCTGATTTTCGTGGAGAACGGCCTAAGATCAATCCTCTTTTAACAGTATTGTGGTTCCAGCTATTGGATTGATGAAAAAAAAACACTTCATAAATCAATCATTTATCTTCCAACAAGATGGTGAACTTTTTTACTACTTAAAAAAGACACGTGAGTGGTGATCACGTCAATTGCCAAGATTCTGTCGCAAAGAAATTTGGCGTCTTCAGCGAAACTGATGACAACGAACATTGACAACGAAACTGATGATTTCATAGAAAAGGACGTAGCAGAGATCTTCTGGCGCAGAACCTGAACCGTTGGTCTCAGAAACATGACCTCATAATATTGTTGTGGAATGTTCTACCTATTACAAGACTACGGACACAACTCTGGATGAAATTTTATTACCTTCATAGTATCATTATACTCTCAAATTCTGATACATTTTTACCTTTCTTGAAAGAAATGAAAGACTGGAAGCTAGAGTTCAACGACTAACCTTTAGGTCTAGGCCTCTAGGGGATTCAGTACACATGGACCCTCTCTTGGCCTGGGTATCTCCCCGACCTTACAATGGCAAGTGAATATTCCACGTAACCTAATAGATGTATGAAAACCCCATTTGCTTCTATATTCTTATTATCGTAATTTCAGAGACATAAAGTGAAAATATCTATGTGTAACAGTATTTTGAATAACGTTTTAGATATGTATGCTAAATTGGTTATATATGCTATATTTGACATCTGAAAAGAATTATTACTTTCATAGATTGCGTAAGGTTATCTTTTGGGCGACATATTTTTGTTTGTCATCTTGTTGCTCACATAACTCAAAAAGTCTTCGATCAAATTACTTTGAATTTGGTAAGACGATCGATTGACTAATCTCCAGGAACCATCTGGTAAAATTTTGGGAGCTATCCGGTCAAAGCTCAAGGTCATTTATAACTCAATAATTCAAAAGTTTTCAATCAATTTGTCTGAAATTTGATGGAACGATTGGTCAATATCTAGGAACGGTTTGGTTAGTTTTTGGAAGCGGTCAGGTTAAAGGTCAAGTTGACTTATAACGCAAAATTTATTCAATCAAAGTAACTGAAATTTGATCGACGGTTGGTAATTATCCATGCAGGAACCAATTTATTAAATTTTGTGAGCAATCAGGTAAAAATAAAGGTCAAGGTCATTTATAACACAAAAGAATTCAACCAAATTGTCTGAAATTGGTCGGGACGATGCTTCAATATTCAAGAATCATTTGTTTATATTTTGGGAGTTAACAGGTTTAAGGTCAAGGTCATTTGTAAGCGGTGGCAAAAAAATGCGCTCTATGAGTGCCCGTCATCTAGTTATTTATTATATTTATAGTTACATAATAAGTAAATATAATAGTGTCATACTTCAGATAAACTAATATTACAAGCATAAATTAATCCTGAATAGAAAGCAACATTCATGACGTCACACATACATTCTACAAACTTGACGTAAACAGGTCGAAAAAAGTTTGTCTCAAGTTTTGAATTTGAATCATATGATTGTTTATGCTTTTAAACACATTGGAATTATTTTTATAGTAAGTATCTAGACACACAAAAGTGCTATTTTTCACTATGGAAAGGAATTAAAGGGTGCGCAGATATTCGCCCCTCTCGCGCGCAAGAATCGCCCCATCAAGGACAATTTCAATTGCGCACTACTTTCGTCAATAACTCACATTATACAAATGCTAATTTTTTGTCCTTTGGATGGTGTATAAAAGGCCATATTGCGGTTCTTCATGTCAAATATTAATCGTCTATCTGCAAAAACTAAGTTGCAAAACCCAAAAGTTTTTAGTGCGCAAGATTCGCCCCTCCCGACCCTACTACCTACATGAATGAATCTTTCATAAAAAAATACTTAAAATATGAAGTTTATAAAACTTATTCAGATAAATGTATTTTACCATACGTCATTATCAAATATGTGTACCAATGTATGTTTATCTGGGGTAAGTTATGAATTATTGGACAGTTCCACATTTTCGGTCAGAGGAGAAAAAATAAACATTACCATAAAATATATTATATACTCTTTATTTTAATAGGTAATAGTGATAATTATACGAATACCAATTAAAAATAATTAATGAATTTTCTCTTATATGACCGAAAATGTGAAACTGCCCGATGATTCGTAGCTTAACCCACTACCTATATCAATTTATTTAAAAATTTAAGGCTGAGCACTGATAGCTTTATTTATTTTATAAATTAGGGAATTTAATAGCATTATCTACCTATATAGTTTCAAATCAACAAACCAATAGTAGGATGGTACTTATATCAATAGTATCATTAGAGTCAGACTCACGTCACAAAATACGTCCGATAATTCGTAAATTAGTCAACTCAATACAAAATATTTATTTCAGTTAGCTGTCTACCAATGTTTGAATATTATAATTATTTAGTTATTTTTCAATTATTAGTTAGTTATTTAGTTATTTTTTAATAACTAATAGACGAAAAATACCTTCCTATTGGTTTAAATGTTTGAATTGAAGATTTTTTGTACTGATAGGAATTATTTATATTATAGTATAGATTGACTTAGGAACCAAAAGATTGAAGAATATTTGCAATTAATATTTACGAAATAATACGGTCAGGAAATTGGAAGTTGATAATATAAGTACTAGTCGAGTTTAGGTTACTATTCATTGGCCCGACGCCTCATTAGTCCGACTCCTACTTAGTCCGACATTTTTGCATGTTATATCTGATTTAACAACAAATATATGTACATAAGGTATATATGTAACAAACTAGCGGATACAACGTACTACATTTAAATGATGAAATAGAGTCAACTGTTAAATTTTAGCTCTTACATATGGGACTGAAAGTTAATTATCACCTATTTTCTAGGTAGGTGAGATCTATTAATGAACTTATCCCATAGAGCAATTTAAGTCTCCGGTTCGTTACAATTTGTTTTTCTTAACTTGAAGAAACTTGGAGGTAATTGATTGAATTCTATCTATTAAACTGACAAATGAGAATAAAGATTCTGGGGTATAAATAAAACACAAGGAAATACTATTGGTTGTATGTAATCAGAGTAATGTTCGAATAATACAAAATTCTAAGACTTAGGCACAAGTCTTCCAATAACACAACACAAATTTTAAATAAACTAGGAGTTGAGTAAACTAAGTGGTTTAAGTATACAAGGGTTTGAGTCGCCAACTCACGGAAAACCCGTCGGCGGACGAAGTCCGACCGGACTCACCCTTCTTCAAGAGTACCTAGCGAATAATCAACGTGTTATACTTGTTCCTAGCCTTTTTATGTAAAAAGGGTGTGGTATGTCCTTCGAGGAATTTTAAGGAAAAGAGACTTCAAAAACATCTTGTGAATGTAAAATAACATTAGTGCAAAAAGAGGTCTCCGAAAATATTTATAAAAGAGTTTTTTCGATAATAAACTCTTATTAACGTCAGGCAAATAATCCTTAAAAGATATTTCGACCAAGTGTTCAATTAGCAAAGATTGTGTGCATTCAGTCTAATCTCACAGTACCTTGAATTACAGTCATAATGTATACTTTTTAGTACCTAAAGCAAAAACTATATATAAACTCGAATGCATTTTGTTCATGGAGAATTATCTATGTTGAATGTTTTTATCTATGGTGAATGTTTTAACTATGTTATCAGAACTATGTTCATATATAAATGTTACTCATTCACGGTATCAATTGGACGGTATGTTATAAGTATATATATAAGTATTTATAATAAAATAAGCAATCAATTAAGTGCAATTATATATGATTTTAATCATGATCGTAATAATAACTAATTGATTGAAGTTAGATAATAACCAAATAATACCCAATTGATTAAAATGATTATAATACTAATAATTGATACACGTGATGATTAACATCAACTAAGAAAGGAATTTAAAATTTAAAAAAACGAAAGAAAAAGTATTATTTTATTATTTGGATTATTTTTTAATTGCGTATATCTATTTAATAGTCATTTTTATTTTAATTAAAAAATAAAAAGAGAAATAACACAGAAAGTTGTAACTGTTACAACTTCTTAGTGCACTAACTTTTACCTACTTAACTAGTGTATCTTGTACCTAACTCATGATTAACCAACTAGTGTATCTAATTTGATTTGTGTTGACTCAACAAGTGTATCTCGATACCTAACGTAAAGTGTGTAGGTCCCCCACCCCCTGTTTTTAAATTCTTATTTACCTATATTATTTAATCCTTATTGACACTTTTGTAGTTCATTAATGATTAAACATGAAATATATGAATATCGGGGTCATTAAACAGTCATGAAGTGTGCAGTACAACAAACTACATTAGCAACTCTCAGTTATCTCTATCTAAGTAGTTCTTCATTTGTTCAACTAGGTAAATAAGGATTTATAAAAAAGGGAGGGGGGCTCGTGACCAGGGTGGGGGGAGGGCTCATGACCTGGAGGGGGGGGGGAAGGGGGCTCTTTGCCGTTTGACCGTACCCCAACCTTAAGTAGGTACTCAGTTCATAACTGTCAAACTGTAGTATCTAGGTACCTAACTAGTAATTAACCAACTGATGTTTCTAAGTACCTAATAATATCCCAATTATTAGCAAAGACAATATAAGATAGACGCTCAACTTGATAGGGCACATGCAAAAATAATAACAACCAATCAGAAGCAATCAGTAGCATACGTCACATCAAACAATAATAAACGTACGACCCCCCGTCCCCCCTTGATATTCATAGAAGGATAATATTTAGTCTTAACGTGTGAAGTCATTAGAAATATAAATATTCTCTACTTATTAAGAATCAGAAAAATAATTACTTTATTATTAATTAAGTTTACAAGATCGCATATGTGGTTCAATTTAGTATTTTGAATATAATCTACCATCTATTCGGAGAATATTCATAACTAGGTATACCAAACGAGTATTAACAAATAGGTAGGATTTTGTCTTAGACCACACTAAGTTGTAGGTATACCTTAACGATGATTGGCTAGAAGTTGGGTCACAGTGCTGACGTCAGTGCAAACATACTCTGTATTTTATAAGATGGAGTTGAGCGTCTATCTTATATTGTCTTTGTTATTAGTGTATGTAGGTCCCTAACTTATTTATACCTGATTATAGTAGCTATGTACATATTTAGTAATTAACGAACCAATTTTGGAAGGTAATTTCTACTATACAAAAGTGACTCTACGTACCTAACTTGTAACTAACTACTCAACTACATTTGTATCTTTCAATAAATTAAACTTCTATGCCCGAAAATAATTTGAACTTCAATATATTTACACTGTTTATAGCGCTGTCGGTATAATATAAAATTTAAAGAAATATTTATCCCTTATAATCACGAACTAGTATAATAAGTCTTCAAGTCAACATTTTCTTTGACAGCGAATACGATAAACAGTGTTTGAGAAATCAACATGTTAGTCCACTACTGTAAGCGATTTTCTGGGAACAAACATACGTACACACATTCATGGTTATGAAGAATGACCAGTGACTAATACGCTGAAACTTAACTATATGTTAACACAAATGTATTGTATTTAGTTGTAAATAAATATAAATTGATAAAGAAATAGAAGTTCACGGTCAAATAGGTTATTTGTTCACTCTGTAATCATTTACCGCCAAAATATTTTTCCCCAAACTGTATATCAGTGTTTAAGTACAGATCCCCCAACCCTCATTCATCTCACACCTCCCCCCCCTCCCTCTCTATCAGTAGCTACTAACCGTAATGTGTAACAAATTATTTATGAGCCTTGAACTGCAGAAAACTTAGCATTGTCAAATGATAGGAATGTATATTATTATACTTATATTTTATTATAATATTGAACTGACATATAAAATTATTATAGGATATGGATTTTGATTATCAATAATAATCATACAGTTTGACCACTTTTTGTGTTTGTAAAAGAAACATTAATATAAATAATATTAAAATCCAATTAGGTAGGCTTATCACATAGTATGGATAATAAGATGTATGTATTATTGTGACCGTTATTTGAATGAAGATTTGTGATATATTGAGTGATAATGATGTAATTTTTAGGTATGATTGAATGAATTCATTGTTTATTATAGTTCAGTTATTCAATTGAGATGTAAATTTAAATAAATAATTAGATTTAAGAATATTGATTAGTTATTTACACTTTAGGTACCTGACTAATTAGGATAAGTTCCGATTATCGAACGGTTCCATATTTTTGAGCAAGTAAGCAAATATATTATAATTATTTATTTAACTCTCATTTTAACCTTTTTTACTTATTCGTAAATCTGTAACCGTCCGATAACTCAGAACTTACCCTATAGATAGGTATGAATTATTTGATTTTTTTCCCTAAATAAACTCGGTACCTAGCAACATACCGTTATTTTAAAACTTAGCACCCAAGAGCTCTATCCGTTAGCTGTCTTTGGTGAATGGGAGAGAATGGGGTGGAGTCTCTTTGGCCCCGAACTGTTGTAATTTGGACTAGGTATTTTTTTAATTTTTACTTGTTTACCATTTTTTCAAACTACTTGCAGTTAAAGAGGACAGTGCTTGGGCTAAGCTCTTCTATTTATTATTTATATTTTAATGAAAAAGTAAAACGAGAAATAACACATAAAAATGTAACACCTCTTCATTTTCTTTTTCCATCTGTGAGTGCAGCCATCGGTGCTTGTGACCCTTTAATATACCCCCCTTTCCCCTCCCCCCTCACCTTCCCTATCTTACCAAAACTTTCATACTGATTTAAATTTTAGTGCATATGAGTTATGAGGAAACACTATCAAAATTATGCATCGATATCAGTCATGAATTATGAATAACAACCTTATTCCATCTTAAAGCTTTTTATAAAATGTCAATATAAACATTGGTTTGTACATTCTTACAGAACAAAACCGCGCAATGAAGACGCGTTATACACTGAATACGTCCAAGACATTTTTATGCCGAAATAATATGTTATCATGAGCTCTGAGGTAACTAATCTATTATTTCAAAATAAATCGCTAAAAAATATTAAATATATGGCAATTACTGGGTGATGTCTTATAGTAACTCAACATAAAATTTAAGTTTTCATTTAAATCACAATATTCAATTTCAAAGAAGAAATACTGAGTATGTTTTATAAGCACTTTTGTTCCAGACAGTTTACTCATCATCTGATAGAATCAGATAGATCGATCGAATTGTAATAAACTAATAGGTACTCACCATATATCATCACTGTAATAAAAAGATTTTGAATGAAAATTGTGATTGATATTCGAATACATAATACGTACATTTTTGTTAAATGAATTTAAAAATATGCATACACATTAATGCTAACTTTATTTATTTTAGTGATGTAAAATAAATAATTAAATATTAAATTTCAGTAAGGGTTTTAACGTCTACTTTAGAATCAAGGGCCATATCGCAGATGTCATAAGGAAATTACATATAAGGGACTGGAAGAAACAGTCAGAAAGGAAAGTGGCTCTGTGAGCAAAATCACCATCCACCGTATGTGACGAAACTGTAGTAAAGCTACCCGATATCGGTGAATGCAAAAAAGAACACAAATTCAGATTTAAACTATTCAGAAATTGTAATACTATTGCACCCTTCAATATGGATCACCGCTGCGATATTTGTGAAGATAACATATTTAGTATGAAATTAAAACATAGGAACATATTTTTTAGAATATAGGGTAAGCTGTGAGTTAGCGGATAGTTTCACATCATATCCCATTCATATTAGTATAATAATCAATATAATTATTTATTCCATTCCTACTATGCAATCATTACTTTTAATAGGAACGTACACAGGCAAGAGTGGGAGAGAGGGTGGGGGTTTCGCGCCCCTTTTAGAAGTGTACATACAAAGTGACGTCGTGACTCATGACATCTTTATAATCTGTTATTGGTGTCTTATATATTAAGGATTCATAGAATTACCATAATGCAATCAATAAAAAACAAATACATTAATGCTTATATAAAATAGTTAACAATATTTCCATGAAGATTGAAGATGTTTCCCAGAATTTTAAACGTGTGCGTCAGGGACTTGTGTACACTATTTCACAAGGCACTCCATGTACTAGTGAACTTTCATTGCGGCGACTAGAGCCGTACAGTTGCAGCCGCTGATATGCTTTCCAATGTTACGATCGACTGTAGATCGTCAGGTTTACTTAATTAATTAAATTATTCATTAATTATTATATTATTATTAATTAATATATAAATATTGAAAATTAATTCAATACCAAAGATACCTGAATTAACAGCAAACTTTGTTCCTTATTACGATTCATTTATTTACCGTCCACAAAAAAAGGGAGATGTAAAAATTACTATTAGACACAGCGGCTCTAGCCACTGGCTTGAAAGGTACGTTTTGCATTCAGCGACTGTTGCGATCTTCAATCAGCAATCGTCGCCCGGCGAATATCACTGAGCAGTGAGCACTAGTTATATGCAATTTCAACGGGGCTGTTTTGCAACGATTGATTATCGCTGGACAGTATTCAATGTGTGCAATCATCGCTGAACGATGATCGCAACAATCGCTGCATGCAAACGACCTTCAAGTGTACCCTCCTCGGGGTACGGTCATAAGCCCAACCCCCCCCCCATTCTCGGTCGGGGTACGGTCAATAGCCCCCCCCCTCCCTGTTTTTTAATCCTTATTTACCTAGTTACAAAAATGAAGAACTACTTAGATAGAAATAATTGAGAGTTGCTGATGTAGTTTGTTGTATCAGCTAGTTTGTTGTACTGCACACTTCATGATTGTTTAAAGACCTGGTAGGGGGGTTCAAGAGGCGGCACGCCCCCCGATATACATATATTTCATGTTCAATCATTAATGAACTACAAAACTGTCAATAAGGATTAAATGATATAGGTATACCTAAATAAGGATTAAAAAACAGGGGGGCTCAAGAGCAGGGGGGGGGGGCTCATGACCTAAACCCCCCGGTCATGAGACCCCTTGAAATAAATGGAGGTTAATTCTGAACGTTTGGTAGAACCTTACGTATCTCAGTAAAATTTTATAACACCAGTTTTGTTCAGATTTCTTTAGTAATTAACTCAAGCTTAAATACCAATAGATTACTAAGTTATCATGTGTAGCTTTAACTATCATATTTTGATTAAATGAACCAATTAAATGCATAAATAATTCATTATCTATCTACTCCATCACTGTTGGTCCTGCTTCATACCATACCCTTTACGTGCCTTGCACAATCTCGAGATAGTCGCGCATTTTCAATGATCCTAGAAACGCGTAGATCATTGTCGAGACTGTACCATGTTTATTGGGTATATGTATGTATATCGCATATGTATGTATACCCCCCCACCCCAAACCAAACAAAAGACTGCATTAAACGATGTAATAGAATTAGGAAAAATCAATTTTATTATTTAGATTAGTTAATAATTGAGTATATCTATTTAATAATAAATTTTATTTCAATCTCAAATGAAAACGAGAAAAATAAAATATGGGACGTCCCTAGTAAAAGATTAATAATATTAGTACGTTGGAAATAAGTCATATTCAATGACGCTAAAGCTAGGTGAATAAAAATACATTCTATAATACATTTAAAGATAAATAATATTAATTTTTCGATTGATTTACATTGGTATAGACTGGCTGTGTAAGTTTTTCTTTACAGTCCAAGAGTTGTTAATTTTGTGTATTTTTCAAGTAGGTAGGTGGCTTACTGGGGTGTGTGTCGTGGGGGGGAGAGAGAGAGGTGATGTTGCATATATACACATACTATTTCACATATTGAAAAAGAGTGGAGTAAATGATTACACTGAGAAAAATGAATTATCCATTTAACCCTGCGCTTATATTTCTTTGTAGACTGATATTTATAAACGACTGTGACAGTATATAAAATATTGGTGAAAAAAAAATATATTAATTTTGGTCCTCTAGTTCCTTTGAGTCTGAGGTTGACCAATGAGCTTGCATGTGTGTATGTGTGTGCGAGCCTCCTTTTAACTTTCATCACCAGATTAGGATGTCATTCTTGAAATTAAGATCACGAATCTATGGTCACATTTTAATTAAAAATAAAATAGTTAGATTTACTATATGAATATGCCTATATAAAAATATTGAAGTATATAAAATATTTTAGGTCATGGAATTTTAAAGACTACATTATTGATATATATACCTACTCGTACAATATACAATGTAATTGTATTGTATGTAATTGTCCCGGTTACTAGTACAAATATGTCCTAATTTGTAAATCGTTTATATGTTTGTTACATAAATGAACTTGCCTATTTATATATTCTGATTTATCACAAGTCACATGATACAAACACAGTCACTGCCTAAAACTTAACTCACTCATTACTCAAAGTTGAGATGGTGTGTGAAGAGGTTAGGGGGGGGGGGGGTTAGGGAGATTTGGCGCGCTTTTGTGTTTGACTCTCTATTCAGATTTCAGAGTGCAATAAAATAACAAGTAAAAATCAATCATGGCATCATTATTCCACTGATACTCCTATCTTTTATATTTATTATTCATATAAATACCAGAAACCCATAACTAATTAGTAATTATTTGAAACAGTTATCCATATATTAAAAGATACTTTGTTACAGTTCACATGTCCACATTATTATTATGTACGTTATTTTACAGATTACATGCGAGTGCGCGCTGTATTTACATTAGAGAACATTAAAATATTTATTTTTATTTATTTACACAAGTAGAAATATGACATAATTTGCAAGACATGTTAACTGTGACTGATTCAGTGTTGTAAAATAAACTTATATGTACATGATACATTGCCAACAAGTTAATTATTATTAGGAAAGAAATAAGTATTTTATCAATGAAATTAATGGAGGATAGCACACATCCCGCAACTAACCCTAGCGCTACCCTCCCCTGTCCCCCTTTATTGTACTATATACCCAGTGTTATTCAATTACCTTTGCAATCTTGCAGAAGGTTATATTTTCATCGGAATTTATTTATTTATTTATCATCTTGTTATTCGCTTAACTGAAAAAGTGTTCAACCAAATTACCTGTAATTTGGTGAAACGATTGGTCCATGTCCAGTGACCTGCCTGTGACCCGGTCAAGGTCACGGTCATTTATAACACAAAAAGTATCGAACCATATTGCATGAAACTTGATGGATCGATTAGTCAATATGCAGAAACCATTTTGATAGATAGAACCAATAATTTAGTGATTAGTTTACTATGCAAGTTATTTTTACCAATTACCTAATCATAATATGTTCAAATAACAAAACACAAAATAACAAATAACATAATATGTTCAAATAATTATTGTAACAATCTGTATAATCTAACCAACTGGTTCCTGGATAATGACCAACCGCTCAAAAATTTTAAGCCAATTTGATTAATTTGATTGAAACCTTTTTGAGTTATGCGAGTACCTAGCAAGATTACAAATAAATAAATGCCGCGCCTAATGTATAACCTTCTGCAATCTGCAAGTTAAAGTCAGAACCTAGTAATAAAGTAATTCATTTTATGATACATTGCAAGATGTGAGTAAAAAGGGTTTCAATGATTCAGCAACGTTATATTTCTTTCACATAAGAAAGTATTCTCTACAGTTTCATCGCACCATTCAGGAAGGTACTTTGTGATTAGGGGGGGGGGGGGTATAGGGTGAGGAGGGTGTAGGGTGAGGAGGGTATAGGGTGAGGAAAGTGTAGGGTGAGGAGGGTATAGGGTGAGGAGAGGTGTAACTAGTAACTCAGGGGAGGTGGTGGAGAGAAGTGATTAATATTTACACAGATAGAAATTATCTTCTAGCTAACTATGTATATGCTAATATTTTTTATAAACTAATATTTTTTATAAACTAATATTTTTTATAAACTAATATTTTTTATAAACTAATATTTTTTATAAACTAATATTTTATTTACAACATAATACAAATATATTTGTATTCATATATGATTTAATTTAGTGTTCTAATCATTGGTCATTCATGGGTGAAGTGCATGACTGTATGTGTATGAAGCCCGCGAAGATACAGTCACTTCCACTGGCTACCTGACTTATGCCACTGCTTGTACCACTGTCAATCATCTGAGACACTACTTACTTAGGTATCACCAATAGACTGAAGGGAAAATGATTAATTCTTATTTATTTGTTTATTTATAGTAACAAAAATATAAACTATTCCTAAATGAATTTAGAGCTAATTATGACTTATTATATTCCTTAATAATAATATATTATATTCATCAAATAAAAACAGTATATGAGACATTGATGAGGTTCTATATTATTTTCGGACATGTAAGTTTCTAGTTTTTATTTTTCAGAAGATTAACTGTAAATAATGGAGTACAGAGCGTGTTTACAACAAACTAGCGGATACAACAAACTACATTAGCAACTCTCAGTTATTTCTATCTAAGTAGTTCTTCATTTGTTTAACTAAGTAAGGATTAAAAAAATAGGGAGGGAGGGCTCGTGACCGGGGGGCTTATGACCTAGGGGGCTCATGACTGGGGGGCTCATGACCGTGGGGGGGGGGGGGGCTCTTGACTTTACCCCTTAGTATATAGTCACTCGGATACTAGTCTCCCTCTTGTAACTAGCTAACCAGAGTTCCTAGGTACATAACCACTAATCAGTGTACCTAGGTACCTAACCACTAACCAGTGTACCTTGGTACCAAGACACTTACCAGTGTACCTAGGTACCTAGACACTAACCAGTGTACCTAGACACTAACCAGTGTACCTTGGGACCTAACCACTAACCAGTGTACCTAGGTACCTAACCACTAACCAGTGTACCTAGGTACCTAGACACTAACCAGTGTACCTTGGTACCTAACAACTAACCAGTGTACCTTGGGACCTAACCACAAACCAGTGTACCTTGGTACCAAACCACTAACCAGTGTACCTTGGGACCTAACCACTAACCAGTGTACCTAGGTACCTAACCACTAACCAGTGTACCTAGGTACCTAGACACTAACCAGTGTACCTTGGTACCTAACAACTAACCAGTGTACCTAACCACTAACCAGTGTACCTAGACACTAACCAGTGTACCTTGGTACCTAACAACTAACCAGTGTACCTTGGTACCAAACCACTAACCAGTGTACCTTGGGACCTAACCACTAACCAGTGTACCTTGGGACCTAACCACTAACCAGTGTACCTTGGTACCAAACCACTAACCTGTGTACCTTGGTACCTAACAACTAACCAGTGTACCTTGGTACCAAACCACTAACCAGTGTACCTTGGTACCTAACAACTAACCAGTGTACCTTGGTACCTAACCACTAACCAGTGTACCTTGGGACTTAACCATTAACCAGTGTACCTTGGGACCTAATCATTAACCTGTGTACCTAGGTACTATCACGGAAAAGTGTATCCGTCAGCTGTTGTAGTATACTATTTTAGCAGTTTTGACCTTTCTTATTTTTTGCATGTGGCATTTTAAAGAGTATTCCTCCGCGTTCAAAAATCCCCAATAAGGAGGAGCCTATTGCTGGGGTAAAATGCTTGGGTAATTGGGTGAAATGGGGGATTAGATATGTGTATCTAGAGGAGGGGGTGATTTATATCGATTTCTGACAAGTGATTAGATATTATTTTTGTATTATTTAAATTAAAGTATAAACATATTGTTTCATTAATATCATCCATGCAATGTTCCTTTTGTAATGAATACATGTATTTTTTTATAATTTGAAATACATATTTATAAGTTTGAAATTTTCCATTCAATTAACCTTGGCATATATTTCGTACGATTTACTCTTGTATGTTTTTATGCAATTTACTTTTGACCAATTGTCGTTCTAATATTGAAACTAATAAGTAATAACTATATCGAATTTGAGGTTAAAGTAGATTTCTAGCTTTAGCTTTATCAAATCTCATTAATTCCAAAAATATTATTTATGACAACCATTCACACAAGTTAAACTAATCCTCTTCAGATATGATTTCAAATAACTTCGCTTCTTTTACACCTTTAAATTATTTGTTCTCCTATAGGCTATATTATTAAAACTATAATACAAGTTTTCAACTTTGTGGTAAATGTCTATAGTTTTGTCAAATCTTATTCCACGAATATTTTATATTATAATCATTCACACAAGAGCATTTAATAGTCTGAAGATATGATTTTTAATAGCTTCGCATTTTTTTCACATTTAAATAATTTGTTGGACGGGATATAACCAGTCTCGGTTATAATCCGGAGATTTTCTGCATTCAGAATTTCCATAAATTAATAGTGATGACTGATGACTAATTTCGTCGATAAGACAAGTTTCTCTTCTTTTTCGGAGTCCTTTATGTGTATAATCTTTTTTAATTCATTCAATATATTGGCTAAATGAGGAAGTTATTAAAATTTGTGTTTTTAAAATGATAATAATTCATCTTACGTCTTAATTTAATGACAACAATCAGTAAGTTGCTGACAAGCGTTTTTCTCTATTTTCATCAACTTATAAATAAGTAATTACTAATTACCTATACGGCTATACCGATACTTTCTATCTTTTATTGAAGTTATTTAATTGAAAAATTCTTTTAGGTTAAAGAATATAATAAAACTATGACTAAGTTGTAACTTAATCTATTTAGTTTAAATTTTAAATGCAGTATTTTGATGGATTTTTTATCATCATGTGAACTGATTCTTTTCAGTTTAAATTTTTATATATTAAATGCTTGCACGATCAATTGACAAGCAGTGATATATTGAACTAAAAAAAACTGAAGTGATCATAATTTTTCTTCTCAATAAATGTCACATCGCCCACGTTGACAATAAAATAAGTTACAAAGTTCTATGAGATGAATCAAAAGAAAGTTCTCCAAGAACAGAACTAATGTAGCTACCTACTGCAGTTTTGATGCTTAATTTGTGACATCGGAGTGAAACTGGGATTCATGACAACTGTCAACTAAGGCTTTCAACTTGCAAGTTCTATCTCTTATCATTCAATATTTATATTATACTTTCAAAATAAGATAAATAAAGGATCAATAATAGAAAATGGATAATTATTTTATATTTATAAAAAATAGTGTTTTACAAAAGTTGAAGACAACAATTAAATTAGGTAAAAAATTAAAAGCTACTACACGACTAAATACACTAGCAGGTTATTTCAAAAGTAAAAACTACCCGATACAATTTTTTACTAAAATAAAGGATTTCTAATTAGTACTAGTTTACATGAAGTATCAATCTTAGAACAATTTTTAAAAGCTTAGAGTTGAATGATTAACATGAACTTACAATATACAATTTATTCTATATTTACCTAAGATTAAAGTTTTTCAAACGCATAACAATAAATAAAATACACAAATTAGTTCGGTCTTTTATGCACTTCCTTTTCACGGAGAAATGTCGTTGAAAATCTAAAAGTAATAAGCATGAATGAATGGATATCACAGGGAATGAGACCAGACTTCCTGGGAATGATGAGAACTCATCTGATAGTGATTAGTACTGTCCTGATGAGAACTTCACCGATGGGAACTGCACTGATGGGAACTGCACTGATGGGAACTGCACTGATGGGAACTGCACTGATGGGAACTGCACTGATGGGAACTTCACTGATGAGAACTTCACTGATGAGAACTGCCATGATGAGAACTGCCATGATGAGAACTGTCCTGATGAGAACTGTCCTGATTAGAACTGCAGTGGTGCGAAGTTATTTGAATCTGAAAATGTTTACAAACAAATTGATTAAAAAATCTCTGATATTGACTTAGAATTACGCTACAAACAATTATTAACAAGATAAAACAAATTGAATAGATTTTATTTTAATCTCATACTATAATATTTTTTTTATTATACTAGGGGTTTAACGTCGTGCTTCAGTCATATCGTGACTATTTCGCTGACGTAAAAGGAAATTAAATACAAGGGACTAGAAGAAGCAGTCAGAAAGGAAAGTGGCTCCATGAACAAAGGCACTTACCACCGTTGGTGACAATGCTCATGGATGCAGAAAAGCTACTCCGTGAATGCAGTCACTTACCAAGGAATGTGACGAAACGGGACGCAAGCACCGGTGGCTGCCCTCACGGATGGAAAAGGAAAATGAAGAGGTGATAGTAAATGAAGCCTACGAGCCTACCTAACACAAAAATGTAAGACCTCGTAGTTGAAGAGCATAACCCTAGCGTTATCCTCCAAAATCCTGAACAACGTGTATTCGAAGCACATTTGGTTATGTTAAAAGTATCCACATTCGAGTGGCAAGGAAGAAACAAGATTTGATAGAAAATAAGATTATTGGAAAGTAGAACACAGATAGATTAAAATCCTTACTGTGATCAGAGTGTGTTTCGAATTTTAAAAATCAAACTTACAAAATATTTACCTAAAGGACTAAAAAGAGTGACACCTCGAACTAATATTTTTAATTTTTTCTTTATGTTGATGAATTAAGAGGTTAGACCGCAAACGATGGAGAGAAAAGGATAATTTAAAATGAGTTAAGAAAAGACCACAAAGCTATTTTTGGAAATTGCTAGATAAGGTTGAATAGATGTTTAGCATTAGAAACGTGGTTTTATATAAACACTACATTTATCTTCCATTACTCGAGACTAACTGTTAGATAAAGTCTTTAATTCCAATCCGTAGAATACTTACTACAATTAATGCTACAACTAATTGGAAAAAAGTCGAATTATGTTAAACGAAACTAAAGAACTCTACAAAAGAAATAATTGAATTTTACTAATTTCTTGTAATTAAATATTGGTCATTTTTTTAAATAAGATTATAGCTTTATGGAAACAGAAATTGTACTGAAAAAGGGTAATACATATTTGCCTCAAAAATGGAAGGAAGTATTTAATTTTAATCGATTTGTTGTCAAAGGAGATGCAAAGAACGAAACTGTAAAATAGAAAAAATGGAAGTCAATAAGTAGAAAATAATGAACAATGTCACTAAACTAATAAATTTTATTTAAATGTTCAAATATGAATGTCACAGGGACTAATGAAATATTGTAGAAACTCTTATTTTAGCGGCAAGTTACATGTTGAAGTAATCTAGGATATTGTATAAATTAAGCCATTCGTATTATCAGTAAATTTTAAGAGTTTAAACGTTTTTTTAGTTTAATGATTTAATGAGTCAAGAATTCCAAACTAGGCTATAAACAAAAAGCTACAGTTAAAAAATATTAGTTGATACAACTATAATGAACTATTTTCTTTAGAACCACCGTTTACTCTCTCAACAGATGTTAAAAAAATTATATACAAGTAACTATATAAGTATATAAGAGTTTAATTAATTATTACCAGTACTCAGAATATTTGCAAATTTTAATACTAGCAAAATAAATAACCGTGATCACCATGAAGTGGATATGAACAGTCAGTATTCAAGAATTCAGTATTTCAGAAACTACAGAAACCATAAGTTGTGTATTCACAATTACCAATTGTAAAGTATTTGGACGAAATAATTTACAATTGCCAATCAATTTAATTGAAAGTTTTTAGGCCATATCGCTGATATTGAAAAGAAATTGAATATATATGGGGCTTGAAGTAACAGTTAGAAAGGAAAGTGACTCCATGAAAGAATTAACTACCACCAGTGGGAGACAACGCTCATGGATGCAAAAAAAAAAAAAATCCATGACTGCAGTCACTTACCAAGGAATGTGACGGAAAGAGTCACCAACACCGGTGGCAGCACGCACAGTTGGAAAAGGAAGAGGTGATAATAAATGAAGCCTACCGGACAAAAAAAAACATACGAGTTATCCTCAGAAACTACAATTAGCCACAAAAATGATAAGCCTGAAGCTGTTGTGCCTTCTCTTATATTCACCTGAACAGATTGAGGATACAGGCACTGGGGGCTTTGTAATTAGCCTACTATATTATATCTTTAAAAAAATTTCATACATTTTTTAAATTATATATTTATGAAACATAACTGATACGAATAACTTTGCTAATTCTATCAGTTATCACTGAACTAATAGAAATTTGTCCTTACCAATCAAGAAAAGGGAGATTTGCACTGCTGTCGTTTGTTTCTTCCGCTTTCTTGTGAGGAGAAGTGATCTGGTCATAGGTAGTGGTCTTTAGAGTTCCTCCTAGCGAATGCTCGCTCTACCCATTGAACTGGAAACAAATTTTAATAATATAAATTAGTATATAAGTTATTGTTATTGAATAGGTTTGATGCGAATATAATGGTTTCGAGATTTCGTTAATCGGAAAATAAATAGAAAAGACCTTAATATAGATCTAGCAGTTAGATTGGAAAGAGACGCCGTGAATGGAATGTTACGGAATGAGAATCTAGTAATCGCGGAAGTAAGAGGAAAATGAACAAACAGGGTGCAAAAACATATTGCAAATTATATTAGTAAACAATCTAAGACTACATTGTTATCCCTATCTAGTGCTATTCTACAAAACAGAGAATTTCAATGAAACAAAAAGGAAAAAAAACTTGGTCATCATCCAATTTGCAAAAATTCTCTGCCTCTTTCTTGAATTCATGACTGTTACATAGTGTCATTCGTTGAAAACTCTCATAAATGCAACATGAATATCTTACATATTTATTATTATGAATTTAAGATATTTTTTTTAGTATAAAGTTATTAATAAATAATCTCTGTTAATTTAAGTAGGGGTTTAACGTTTTCTTTGGAACCAAAGGCCATATCGCTGACCATGAAATTAAATACCTACCACCGTCGGTGACAATGCTCATGAATACAGAAGAGCTACTCCGATAATGCATTCACTTAAAAAAAAATATAAAACGACCCAATTTAAGGTCCGGAGGCTGCACTCACGGATGGAAGATTAAAATGAAAAGGGGATAGTAAATTAAGCCTAACAAACCCAAAAGTCGAAGACCTCGTAGTTTGAAAGCATAAACCTAGTGCTATCCTCTAAAACTGCAAGTGGCGTAAAAAAGATAAACATAATAAGAATGAAAAAAGACAATTAATGATCCAAATTACAACAGTTCGAGGCCAAAGGGAACCCCCTTCTATCAAATCCACCACAAACAGCTTCATGATAGGGTCACGCAGGTAAATTGCGGCCCACTTACTAACTGCGGCCTCTAACAACTGAAACATCATAGCTTCAAAACACACGTCATAACTTAAATTAATAAGTCATAGCATTCACTGTGCTTCTTTTGATAGCTATGCAACATTTTAATGTAATTTTGATTCAAAATGTTGTAGAGACTCTCTTGAGAGGGCTGCAATAAAAAAATAAAGGGCCGCAATTTACCTGCGTGACCCTAGAGCTCATGCAGGCTTATAAATTCTTTGCCACCCAGAAAGAAAGAAATTTCTTAAGAGTTACCTGCACAAAATAAAAACGAGAATTTGGTAGTAGAATTAGAAGATGAAAATTATGGGAAAAATAAATTAGGTGAATATACGTAACTACATTTACCGTTTAACACTAACCTTGAGCATCCAGCTGTTCCGAAAATTATTCGTAGGTTTTCCCTTTTTTTAGTGCATAAATATGGTTATATCTATTGGTATTGTGAGTCTAAAACCTGAAAGATTTAAATTTAAAGGTATTTATAAATACAGAAAGAACAGTTTAAACAAAAGTATATACTACAGTCTACATTATAGAACTATTGACGTAAACCGGCGGCTATTTACGAATGGAAGAATCATTTGCATTATAGAACATTTAATAAAGTATATACCTACCTAAACTCTAGAAGTCTAGAGGCTAAAATAAAAAGTAAAATGTGGTTATAAGCTACAGCTCTAGGTGGTTTTTTTTCTTTCTATTCCATGTCTGCAGATCGTATTCAAAGGAATTTAGGCACAATAATATAAAGTAGAATTCCGTATTTTTTCTAAATCTAATAGTTTAATTACTGTGCGGGCACTGCTTTATGACTCCAGTACAGAGTAATGCAAAGAAGTGCATAAAATCTAATTTTGCTATTTCGTAAACTGTTCCAAATCTCGACATTTTGCAGGTTTGGATACCTATAAAAAATGGTTCCACTCACTAACTATAGAAAAAAAATTCTGAAGTTCGGTATTATTTCAAAGTTCAGAAGTAAAGATAAAATTTTTTTGAAAGCACACATTTTGGTAATAAATTGCAAATTCCATCAGCGATTTCAAGAAAATCTGTGAAATATTGATAAATTTATAATTCGAAATGATCTCAAGAACAGAAACACTTGATATTGAGCTGGACTTCGTCTCAGCTATCAGCAAAAAGCAAAAAATCAACTGGTAAAAATATTTAGAGTTCATATCCAAGAAGAAAACAACTAGCTCAGAAATCTGATCAGTCTTTCGAATATCTCAATTTCAAGGATTAAGCTACCTAAAAATGGTAGCATTAACAATTTTTCACAGAGTTAAAAAATATAGCTTAAAATTTTGAATCTAGAACTTAGAAAATAAAAGCGAAAAAAATTAATTTACAAATGTATAAGTAAAAGATATAGTTCCATATGAGCATGGCAATAAAAAATAGAGTCCTCAGCTAGAAAGACTGAAGAATAACTTATCCAGGCTAAGTGAAATTAGTAGTATCTAGAGAAAGATTAATTTTCGATCTGCCTAAAACACAAGTTTTCAAATAGAGAGAGTGAAATTTGATGACCTTTCACCATGACGGCTGAAGACGAAACGTCCCGCACTGCATTAAAAAGAATGGAAATCTCATACATGTGGGGGTAAATGAGAATTTGGGGTAGCGTACGATAATCCGTGGTACAGTGGGAACTAGATTATTCATGCGCGCCTCAGCAATTGGACGGATACACTTTTCCGCGATAGTACATAACCATTAATCAGTGTACCTAACCACTAACCACTGTACCTTGATACATATCCAGTTACCTGGGTACCTAACTAGTTACCTGGGTACCTAACCAGTTATCTAGGTACTTAACCACTAACCAGTGTACCTAGGTACCTAACCACTAACCAGTGTACCTTGGGACTTAACCATTGACCAGTGTACCTTGGGACCTAATCATTAACCTGTGTACCTAGGTACATAACCATTAATCAGTGTACCTAGGTACCTAACCACTAACCACTGTACCTTGATACCTATCCAGTTACCTGGGTACCTAACCAGTTATCTAGGTACTTAACCACTAACCAGTGTACCTTGGTACCTAACCACAAACCAGTGTACCTTGGTACCTAACCAGTGTACCTAACCACTAACCACTGTACCTTGATACCTAACCAGTTACCTGGGTACCTAACTAGTTACCTGGGTACCTAACCAGTTATCTAGGGACCTAACCACTAACCAGTATACCTTGGTACCTAACCACAAACCAGTTACCTAGGTACCTAACCAGTTACCTAGGTACCTAACCAGTTACCTAGGTACCTAACCAGTTACCTAGGTACCTAACCAGTGCGGTAACCTCGTTAAGTAACTGGTGCGGTAACCTTGTTAGGTAACTAGTCGGTAACCTTTTTTGGTAACTAGTGCGATTACCTTGTTAGTTAACTAGTGTAGCTAGTTAGGTAACTAGTGTAACTTACAGTAATTAATAATGAAAACGAGTATAAATAGTTGAGTAACTAGTGTAACTAGTTAGGTAACTAATGGAATTAGGTATCTAACTAGTATATCTGGTTACCTGACTACTGTAAGTAGTTACCTAACTAGTGTAACTAGTTAGGTAACTAATGGAATTAGGTATCTAACTAGTATATCTGGTTACCTGACTACTGTAACTAGTTACCTAACTATTGTAACTAGGTATCAAACTAGTTCTTTTAAATGTGTTTATTAAGTTTAATATATACACATGAGCTTATTTCAAGATGGCTCGATTCTTATACCATCATATTAGTACCTATCTAGTTCTCTTCCACGACTTTATCTTGCTAGCAGCAAGATGAAGTGTGTACTGGGAAAGACTAGTGTATCTAGTTCCCTAGTCAGTAGCTACCTAACTACAGTATCTATCTAGGTTCATAGATACTCTAGTTAGGTAGGTTTTCCTAGATACTCTAATACTCTTTCAAGCATTGTTCGTTTTCCCCATTCATGAGTTTCCCGTCAGTGTCAGCCCCGCTTCATACACTAACATACATTTCGTAATCACGAGTAATTATTGAGTAAAGTGCGCGGAGTTTATATGTCATACTGTATAATATATACATTATACTTCAATTATATTATAAAATTGAATTGCTTGGCTCCTAAAAAATTGTTAATATTTATTACAGAAATAAATACCATTTCCCAAGCAGTTAATTTTAGGTGAATCTAATATCAATGATAGATCGTCAATAGAAAATCGAAGAAATACAAGTTACTACATGCCTAACTGACTATGAAGCATATAGCAATATACGCACACACACAGCAATGCATGCTCAACCCCCTTGACCTTAGCGCCAAAATTAAAATGATCTTTCATTAATATTTTATATACTGTCGTACATTATAAAATATCAGTCAACAAAGAAATATGAGCAAACAGTTAAATAGAGGCATCATATTTCTCAGTGTAATCATTCACTTCTTATTCTATTTGTGAAACTGTAGTAAATACATAGAAAATACCTCTCCACTGTATCTACCCCCTCCCCCTGTTAGTCCCCCCCCCCCACAGTAACCGTTAGCTACCAACAAGGAAGATAAACCAAAATTATTAACGCGGGAATTAATTAAAAAGAAACACTTACATTGACAACTGATATACCAACCATTATTAATCGAAAAAATTGATAACGACCAATAATTACTATTTGATACTTAAAATAATATGACATTATTGGACTAAATTATAATTATTATATGCTTGTGTTACAATTGTCACACTTTTTTGACGACTTTTCAAAAGTTTCAATAAAATATTAAAACTTAGTGTTCGGAAAAAGTATACAATTTTTTATCGTTAGATGTGTAATAAAATATAGTTTTAATTAGCTACTTACAGTGTCATTGCACACGACTTATTTTCAATGTAATAACTAATAACATTATTATATATGTATACTTTGACAGTCACAGTTTGTATTTAGTATCATTTACCTACATCGATATTTCAAATATTGATAGTTATTTTCTTACTCACCTTTACTATTCAAATTATCTGCAACATTATTTGCACCGTTCATATTATCTAAACTTCAATTTAATATAAATAATTGTTTTTTAATATATATAAAAAATATCATAATGAATTGTTTAAATACAAAATTACTCATTGTTACAACAAATTTTTTTCATTAACTTTATATTTTAAATAATAATTATTGCAGTACAGTAATAATAAAACTCTCAATAACCTGCACTGTTATAATATACCAATAATGTTAGAACTCACTGTACTTAATGTCTAGCAGCTCTAGCCAATCAGAAGGCTCGTTACAAATTGCAAAATTATTCTTAGCGTAGATCAGTTGCAGTCTGTGAGAGAGTAACATTGATACCTGAATAATGATCTACGCTTATATTACCGTAGATTACTATGTTTGAATGCGAAGTGAGAGTAATGAAAAGTGATCTACGCGTGTAGAGCACTTTACAGTCGAATCATTTGGAACTTTTGTAAAGTGATCTGGAGCTGTAGATCAATTTACACTGTTACTAGTCAGCGATGGAGAATTTTGCGTAGATCACTAATCAAAGTTACTCTTCATATGATGGATCAAAATGCATATTGGAAATATGCATATTTTTGAAATTGGTTTGTTCCTTGGGAATCTAAGTCTAATGATAAAAAGGAGAACTATTTAAAAAATAAAAATCATTAAAAATTTTTTTTCTATTAAGTCAAACGTTTCGGATTATTTAAAATCCATCATCAGTGGTATACAATTGTGAAATTTTCTGTAAAAATATAAAATTTATTTGAAAACTAAGTAATGTTTAAAATGAGAAACTTTATTAAAACATAATAGGTCTTAAAACACATTTATAAAATAATTCTATTTAAAGCATTAAAATATAATTAAAATAATAAGAACGGGGAAGACACTCAGTGAAGTTATTTTGTAATGCTTAATGGTAATGCGGATTGATCTTTATTGAGAATTGGTTTGAGTCTATTGATATAAATGGATTCTAGAATTCTGAGGTATGTGTCTGAACTATTGCATGAATCGAGTATGGAAAAGTTATCTATTTTTAAAATGTGTCTATTGCAGCTATAATCGTCTCTAATAGCTGATTTTTCTGGGTCACTGAGTGCCTTGCCCGTTCTATGGGATAAACCAAAAGGACGTGCGCATCTGATAAACATCTGTAGCTTAGTGCTCTCGATGTAAGATTGCTTGCAGCAATCGCAGGTATATAGGTAAATTACAGATGCACGCGTCGACTGGTCAGGTTTACCTAAAATGTTAAAAGTCTATTTACTTCCTTTTTCATTTCATAGGTTTGATTTCCTATATAGGGCAGATTAATGAATATTTTCTCTCTTTCTACAGTGATTTGAGGTAATTTGGTAATTCAATTCCCATATACATACGTAAATTTTTAATCGAAACTAATTCCCCCAAATCACTGTAGAAAGAGAGAAAATATTCATTAATTTGCCCTATATAGGAAATCAAACCTATGAAATGAAAAAGGAAGTAAATAGACTTTTAACAAGATTTTACAAACAGATTAATGTACTATCACGGAAAAGTGTATCCGCCAGCTGTTATAGTATGTTATTTTAGCATTTTTGACCTTTCTTATTTTTTGCATGTGGCATTTTAGAGAGTATTCCTCCGCATTCAAAAATCCCCCAATAAGGAGGAGCCTATTGCTGGGGTAAAATGCTAGGGTAATTGGGTGAATTGGGGGATTAGATATGTGTATCCAGAGGAGGAACGGGGGGGGGGGGGGTGATTATACCGATTTCTGACAAGTGATTAGATATTATTTTTGTATTATTTAAATTAAAGTATAAACATATAGTTTCATTTGCATCACCCATGCAATGTTCATTTTGTAATGAATACATGTATTTTTTTTTTTAATTTGAAATGAATAATTATAATTTTGAAATTTTCCATTCAATTAATCTTGGTATATATTTCATACGATTAACTCTTGTATGTTTTTTATGCAATTTACTTTCGACCAATTGTCGTTCTAATATTAAAACTAATAACTATTCGAATTTGAGGTTAAAGTAGATTTCTAGCTTTAGCTTTGTCAAATTTCATTAATTCCAAAAATATTATTTATGACAACCATTCTCACAAGAACATTAAACTAATCCTCTTCAGATATGATTTTAAATAACTTCGCTTCTTTTACACCTTTAAATTATTTGTTCGCCTATAGGCTATATTATTAAAACTATAATACACGTTTCAACTTTGTGGTAAATGTCTATAGTTTTACTTTCAGTTTTGTCAAATCTTATTCCACGAAATTTTATATTATAATCAATTAATCATTCACACAAGAGCATTTAATCGTCTAAAAATATGATTTTTAATAGCTTCGCATTTTTTTCACATTTAAATAATTTGTTGGACGGGATATAACCAGTCTCGGTTATAATCCGGAGATTTTCTGCATTCAGAATTTCCATAAATTAATAGTGATGACTGAGGACTAATTTCGTCGATAAGACAAGTTTTTCTTCTTTTTCAAAGTCCTTTGTGTGTATAATCTTTTTTAATTCATTCAATATATTGGCCAAATGAGGAAGTTATTAAAATTTGTGTTTTTATAACGATAATTTATCTTACGTCCTAATTTAATGACAACAATCATTAAGTTGCTGGCAAGCGTATTTCTCTATTTTCATCAACTTATAAATAAGTAATTACTAATTACCTATACGGCTATACCGATACTTTCTATCTTTTATTGAAGTTATTTAATTGAAAAATTCTTTTAAGCTAAAGAATAAAATAAAGCTATGACTAAGTTGTAACTTAATCTATTTAGTTTAGATTTTAAATGCAGTAATTTGATGCATTTTTTATCATTAAGTGAACTGATTCTTTTCAGTTTAAAATTTTTATATATTAAATGCATACACGACCAATTAACAAGCAGTGATATCGTGAACTAAAAATAACTGAAGTGATCATTATTTTTCTTCTCAATTTATGCCACATCGCCAACGTTGACAATAAAATAAGTTACAAAATTCTACGAGATGAACCAAAAGAAAGTTCTCCAAGAAGAGAACTAATGTAGCTACCTACTGCAGTTGTGGTGCTTAATTTGTGACATCGGAGTGAAACTGGGATTCATGACAACTGTCAACTAAGGCTTTAAACTTGAAGTTCTATCTCTATCATACAATATTAGTTTTTTACCTAAACAATAAGATAAATAGAGGATCAGTAATAGAAAATGGATAATTATTTTATATTTATAAAAAATAGTGTTTTACAAAAGTTGAAGATAACAATTAAATTAGGTAAGAATTTACCTAAAATACTACACGACTAAATACACTTGCAGGTTATTTCTAAAGTAAAAACTACCCGATACAATTCTTACTAAAATAAAGGATTTCTGATTAGAACTAGTTTACATGAAGTATCAATCTTAGAACAATTTTTAAAAGCTTAGGGTTGAATGATTAACATGAACTTACAATATACAATTAATTCTATATTTACCTAAGATTAAATTTCTTCAAACGCATAGCAATATATAAAACTACACAAATTATTTCGGTATTTTATGCACTTCCTTTTCACGGAGAAATGTCGTTGAAAATCTAAAAGTAATAATCATGAATAAATGGATATCAGAGGGAATGAGACCAGACTTCCTGGATATGATGAGAACTCCTCTGACACTGATGAGAACTTCGATCACTGATGGGAACTTTACTGATGGGAACTTTACTGATGGGAACTTTACTGATGGGAACTTTACTGATGGGAACTTTACTGATGGGAACTTTACTGATGGGAACTTTACTGATGGGAACTTTACTGATGGGAACTTTACTGATGGGAACTTTACTGATGGGAACTTTACTGATGAGAACTTTACTGATGAGAACTTTACTGATGAGAACTTTACTGATGAGAACTTTACTGATGAGAACTTTACTGATGAGAACTTTACTGATGAGAACTTTACTGATGAGAACTTTACTGATGGGAACTTTACTGATGGGAACTTTACTGATGGGAACTTTACTGATGGGAACTTTACTGATGGGAACTTTACTGATGGGAACTTTACTGATGGGAACTTTACTGATGGGAACTTTACTGATGGGAACTTTACTGATGGGAACTTTACTGATGGGAACTTTACTGATGGGAACTTTACTGATGGGAACTTCACTGATGGGAACTTCACTGATGGGAACTTCACTGATGGGAACTTCACTTTTGGGAACTTCACTGATGAGAACTGCCATGATGAGAACTGCCATGATGAGAACTGCCATGATGAGAACTGTCCTGATGAGCTGCAGTGGTGCGAAGTTATTTGAATCTGAAAATGTTTACAAACAAATTTATGAAAAAAATGTCTGATATTGACTTAGAATTACGCTACAAACAATTATATATCGTGACTATTTCGCTGACGTTAAAGGAAATTAAATACAAGGGACTAGAAGAAGCAGTCAGAAAAGAAAGTGGCTCCATGAACAAAAGCACTTACCACCACCGTTGGTGACAATGCTCCTGGATGCAGAAAAGCTACTCCGTGAATGCAGTCACTTACCAAGGAATGTGACCGAACGGGACGCAAGCACCGGTGGCTGCAATCACGGATGGAAAAGGAAAATGAAGAGGTGATAGTAAGTGAAGTCTACGACCCTACCTAACACAAAAATCTAAGCCCTCGTAGTTGAAGAGCACAACCCTAGCGCTATTCTCCAAAATCCTGAACAATGTGTATTCGAAGCACATTTGGTTATGTTAAAAGTATCCACATTCGAGTGGCAAGGAAGAAACAAGATTTGATAGAAAACAAGATTAATGGAAAGTAGAACACAGATAGATTAAAATCCTTACTGTAATCAGAGTGTGTTTCAAATTTTAAAAATCAAACTTACAAAATATTTCACCAAAGGACTGAAAAGAGTGACACCTCGATCTAATATTTTTCTTTTTTTCTTTATGTTGATGAATTAAGAGGTCATACCGCGAACGATGGAAAGAAAAGGATAATTTAAAATGAGTGAAGAAAATTCAACAAAGCTATTTTTGGAAATTGCAAGATAAGGTTAATTAGATGTTTAGCATTAGAAACGTGGTTTTATAGAAACGCTACATTTATCTTTTATTACTCGAGACTAACTGTTAGATAAAGTCTAATTCCAATCCGTAGAATACTTACTACAATTAATGCTACAAAGGACTATATTACAAACTAATTGGAAAAAAGTCGAATTAATTTAAAGGAAACTAAAGAACTCTACAAAAGAGATAATTGAATTTTACTAATTTCTTGTAATTAAATATTGGTCATTTTTTTAAATTACGATTATAGCTTTATGGAAACAGAAATTGTACTGAAAAAGGGTAATACATATTTGCCTCAAAATAGAAGGAAGTATTTAATTTTATTCGATTTGTTGTCAAAGGAGATGCGGAGAACGAAACTGTAAGATAGAAAAAATGAAAGTCAATGAGTTGAAAATACTGAACAATGTCACTAAACTTCATAATTATATTTAAAATTTAAATGTTCAAACATGAATGTCACAAGGACTAATAAAATATTGTAGAAACTCTCATTTTAGCGGCGCAAGTTGCATGTTGAAGTAATCTAGGATATTGTATAAATTAAGCCATTCGTATTATCAGTAAATTTTAAGAGTTTAAACGTTTATTTAGTTTAATGATTTAATGAGTCAAGAATTCCAAACTAGGCTATAAACAAAAAGCTACAGTTTAAAAAAATTAGTTGATACAACTATAATGAACTATTTTCTTTAGAACGACCATCATACTCTCTCAATAGATGTTAAAAAAAATTGTATATAAGTAATTATATAAGAGTTTAATTAATTATTACCAGTACTCTGAATATTTGTAAATTTTAAAAATAGCAGAATAAATAACCGTTTATCACCATGGAGTGGATATGAACAGTCAGTATTTAAGAATTCAGTATTTCAGAAACTACAGAAACCATAAGTTTTGTATTTACAATTACTAATTGTAAAGTATTTGAACAAAATAATTTCCAATTGCCAATCAATTTAATTGAAAGTTTTTAGGCCATATCGCCGATATTGAAAAGAAATTGAATATATAAGAGGCTTGAAGTAACAGTTAGAAAGGAAAGAGACTCCATGAAAGAATAAACTACCACCAGTCGGAGAGAACGCTCAAGGATGCAAAAAGAAAATAATCCATGACTGCAGTCACTTACCAAGGAATGTGACGAAAAGAGTCCCCAATACCGGTGGCAGCACTCACAGATGAAAAAGAAAAATGAAGAGGTGATAATAAATGAAGCCTACCGGACACAAAAAAAAACATAGTTATCCTCAGAAACTACAATTAGCCACAAAAATTATAAGCCTGAAGCTGTTGTGCTCTTCTCTTATATTCGCCTGAACAGACTGAGGATAAAGCCACTAGGGGCTTTACAATTAGCCTACTATATTTTATCTTTAAACAATTTTCATACATTTTTAAATTATATATTTATGAAACATAACTGATACGAATGACTTTGCTAATTCTATCAATTATCAATAAATTAATAGAAATTTGTCCTTACCAATTAAGAAAAGGGAGATTTGCACTGCTGCCGGTTTCTTCTTCCGCTTTCTTGTGAGGAGAAGTGATCTGGTCATAGGTAGTGGTCTTAAGAGTTCCACCTAGCGAATGCTCCCCCAATGAACTGGAAACAAATTTTAATAATATAAATTAGTATATAAGTTATTGTTATTGAATAGGTTTGATGCGAATATAATGGTTTTGAGAATTCGTTAATCGGAAAATAAATAGAAAAGACCTTAATACAGATCTAGCAGTTAGATTGGAAAGAGACGCCGTGAATGGAATGAAAGAGACTCTTCAATGGAATGTAACGGAATGAGAATCTAGTAATCGTGGAAGTAAGAGGAAAATGAACAAACTGGGTGCAAAAACATATTGCAAATTATATTTATAAACAATCTAAGACTACATTGTTATCCCTATCTAGTGCTATTCTACAAAGCAGTGAATTTCAATGAAACAAAAAGGGAAAAGAACTTGGTCATCATCCAATTTGCAACTGTTCGTATCGAAAAATTCTCTTTCTTCAATAGTGTCATTCGTTGAAATTTCTCAAATGCAACATGAATATCTTACATATTTACTATTATGAATTCAAGATAGTTTTTTTTTGTTTACAGTTATTAATAAATAATCTCTGTTAATTTAAGTAGGGGTTTAACGTTTTCTCTGGAACCAAAGGCCATATCGCTGACAATGAAATTAAATATAAGGGACTGGAAGAAGCAGTCTGAAAGGAAAGTGGCTTCAAGAACAAAGTCACCTACCACCGTCGGTGACAATGCTCATGAATGCAGAAGAGCTACTCCGAGAATGCATTCACTTAAAAAGAATAAAAAAGGACCCAATTTAAGGTCCGGAGGCTGCACTCACGGATGGAAGATTAAAATGAAAAGGGGATAGTAAATTAATCCTACAAGCCTAATAAACCCAAGAGTCGAAGACCTTGTAGTTTGAAAGCATAAACCTAGTGCTACCCTCTAAAGCTGCAAGTGGCGTACAAAGATAAACATAATAAGAATGAATAATGGATTTTTTAATCCAAATTACAACAGTTCGAGGCTAAAGGGAACCCCCTACTACTAAATCCACCACAAACAGCTTCATGATAGGGTCACGCAGGTAAATTGCGGCCCACTTACTAACTGCGACCTCTAACAACTGAAACATCATAGCTTCAAAACACACGTCAAAACTTAAATTAATAAGTTATAGCATTCACTGTGCTTCTTTTGATAGCTATGCAACATTTTAATGTAATTTCGATTCAAAATGTTTTAGAGACTCTCTTGAGAGGGCTGCAATTTAAAATTAAAGGGCCGCAATTTACCTGCGTGACCCTAGAGCTCACGCAGGCTCATAAATTCTTTGCTACCCAGAAAGAAATAAATTTCTTAAGAGTTACCTGCACAAAAAAAACGAGAATTTGGTAGTAGAATTACAAGATAAAAATTACGGGAAAAAATAAATCAGGTGAATAAACGTAATTACATTTACCGTTCAACACTAACCTTGAGCATCCAGCTGTTCAGAAAATTATTCGTAGGTTTTCCCTTTTTTAATAGTGCATAAATATTGTTGTATCTTTAGGTATTGTGAGACTAAAACCTGAAAAAGTTTATCAAATTTAAAGGTATTTATAAATACAGAAAGAACAGTTTAAACAAAAAGTATATACTACAGTCTACATTATAGAAGTATTGACGTAAACCGGCGGATATTTACGAATGGAAGAATCATATGCATAATAAAACAATTAATAAAGTATATACCTACCTAAACTCTAGGAGTCTAGAGGCTAAAATAAAGAATAAAATGTGGTTACAAGCTACAGCTCTAGGAGTTTTTTTTTTCTTTCTATTCCATGTCTACAGATCGTATTGAAAGGAATTTAGGCACAATAATATAAAGTAGAATTCCGTATTTTTTTAAAATTAAATAGTTTAATTACTGTGTGGGCACTGCTTTAAGATTCTAGTACAGAGTAATGTAAAGAAGTGCATGAAATCTAATTTTGCTACTTCGTAAACTGTTCCAAATCTCGACACTTTGCAGGTACCTATAAAAAATGGTTCCACTAATTTAATAAAATTAATAGTCTGAAGTTCGGTATTATTTCAAAGTCCAGAAGTAAAGATACAAAAGTTTTGAAAGCACACATTTTGGTAATAAATTACAAATTCCATCAGCAATTTTTAAAAAAAAGTGAAATATTGATAAATTTATAATTCGAAATGATCTCAAGAACAGAAACACTTGATATTGAGCTGGACTTCGTCTCAGCTATCAGCAAAATATCAACTGGTAAAAATATTTAGAGTTCATATCCAAGAAGAAAAAAACTATCTCAGAAATCTGATCAATCTTTCGAATATCTCAATTTCAAGGATTAAGCTATCTAAAGATGGTAGCATTAACAATTTTTCACAGAGTTGAATCTAGAACTTAGAAAACAAAAGCGAAAAAAATTAATTTACAAATGTATAAATAAAAGATATAGTTCCATATGAGCATGACAATAAAAAATAGAGTCCTCAGCTAGAAAGACTGAAGAATAACTTATCCAGGCTAAGTGAAATTAGTATCTAAAGAAAGATTAATTTTCGATCTGCCTAAAACACAAGTTTTTAAATAGAGAGAGTAAAATTTGATGACTTTTCACCATGACGGCTGAAGACGAAATGTCCCGCATTGCATTAAAAGAATCGAAATTTCTTACATGCGGGGGTAAAATGAGAATTTGGGGTAGCGTACGATAATCCGTTGTACAGTGGGAACTAGATTATTCATGCGCACCTCAGCAATTGGACGGATACACTTTTCCGCGATAGTACAATTTTATTATAAAAATGTCAATAAAATAGCCAATTTTTCCCCCCGCATTTTAGGTAAACCTGACCAGGCGACGCGTGCATCTGTATTTTACCAATATACCAGACGCTCCGACAAATGCCCAGATTTCTCTGAAATCTGGTGTTCGCGAACAAATTTGCCCGCGGTATGGCAGGCAAATTTGTCCCCGATCACAAGAATCGAAACTGTCAGTGACTCTCATCATGTTGGACAAATTTGTCTCCGAACAAGTGTTCGCGACTGTTATTTGAATGAAGATTGCTGTTAAATAGAGTCAATTTTTAATATTTTACTGAATATGGTTGATATTTCTTAGTTACAATATTCTTTTATGTAATATTAATAGATAACATAAAAGAATAAAATAAATGTTAATCGTCTTACATACATAATTCATATTAATTTATTTTGTTCTATTTTAGCTTGTTTACCCTGGTTAGGTAACTAAAACGCATTTAAAATAATAACCAGACCTAGGTTATTTTAACTACCTATTAGGCACCTAGTTAGCTTCTATGTAAGCTCTCTAGGAAGTAAATATTATATATAATCTTATCTTATATAGGTACTAGGGTAAGTTCTTAATTATCGGTCAGTACCCCCATTTTCGTACACGTAAGAAAAAACGATATAGCTATTAATAATTATTTAATTTTTATTTTAGTTGGTATCCATGATACCTGCAGGTATCATGGATACCAACTAAAATAAATAATTATTAATTTATCGTTTTTTTTTTACGTGTCCGAAAATGGGGTACTGACTGATTGGTAATTAAGAACTTACCCTACTTGATCTACCTATATATTAATTTGTTAACTGCTGCGTAATACCTACCTAATTAGCTTCTTTCAAACTTGTTCTGATTTATTTACAATAATTTAAGATATGTTAAAAAGCAGTTTCAGCTTATATATCTCAGTACCTATGCTGTTAATTATTCAATTGAATTTAAAATAGGTAGTATTTTTTATAAAGTAAAGTATTATGGGGGAAAAAATAAACGAGGTCACTTTGAATTTTATTAGCAAAAACCGTGGAGTTTTCAGTCAATATTTTGAGATTTGACAACGTTGCATAACATAAGCACCTCCCACACGTAGTAAGAAAAAAGATGCCAATTAGTGAATAGTAAATGACTACATAGATGCCAATAAGTGATTTTTTTGAATATTCAAAAACAATTCCAGTTAAATAATATCGAATGCGAAATTTTCCTTTCGATTAAAGTTAACATTACTATTAAGCCAGTAATAACAATATGACATGTATTTTAATTTATTCAATAATTCTTTTCAAAATCTAAGAAAAAATTCATATCATTCATTATATTATATGTTTTACAACATTTAACTTAAGCTAAATAGCGCTTAGCGTATTTGCCTAACATAACTTCGAGATTATCTAAAGTATTATACAGTACCTTTAAACAGTAATTAGGAAAAATTCCTTCGATCAAACTATTTTGCATCGCAAACCTACCGAAATATGAGGAAAAAGATGGAAAAGTTTTAACTGAATCATTGCAGGTTTCATGATTTTTTGCGGCATTTGTATTGTCAAATTTTCCACAGCTTTGAGAGTTAGAATAGTTTGGTTTGTTATACTTACATATTCATTAATGAGTGCTAAGATATAAACCACGATATTTCATCGTATTTAATTTTCAATCTTGCTTTTGTTATGATATTTAAGACAGGTCAATCATGATTCATGAAACATTTATACAAGATTGGGCTTGGGACTACATCCGCACAGAACAGATGCAACAGATTGGCCCATGCGGATCGAAATGCAACTGCACCAAACATTTCATGTGTATATTATATGCAAGAATTTAATCATGGGACATAGAAAACAATATTTTATAAACAAGTGGGCAATGGTTAGTAGGCAAAAAATGAAGCATGAACTTCCCAGTTCTTTTGAACTATTTATTCATTCAAAACTTTACTATCAAAGCTCAATAGCCATTGAAGAACAAGGTCAGAAAGATATTTAACAACAATTCTAGTAGAGAAAAGAAACATGCCGAAAGATACTGGTTTTCACAAAATTCTTTTTAATTTTTACCTTGTCAGTTTTTAACGCTACTTGCAGTTTTAGAGGACATTTATGCTCTTCAACTAGGAGATCAGACTTTTTAGTATACTTAATTTACTACTTCTTCATTTTCCTCTTCCATCCTTGTTGGCTTTCATCGGTGCTTGTCTCACTTTTATGTCATATTACTTGGTAAGTGACATAATTCATCGGGTAGCCTATCTGCATCCACAATTGCATAGTCATTGACTGGTGGTTGGTAACTGTATATGTAGTTACTTTTTTCTCTGACTGCTTCTTACAGTCCATTGTAATTTATTATCCTTTAATGTGGTAATATAACCTTGGATTCCAAAACAGATGTTAAACCCTTGACTAAATTTATTAAATTAAATCGCAAGATCATTCGATTCATGAATTACCTTTAAAGATTTATTATTTATTCATACCCTTTATTCTGCAATTTTGTAAAAAGAGGAAAGGACTCTCGAGAATGGGAATTCGGATGTAAACTTCTATTATCTTACCTGGCTAGACGAGTTTGCTCCATTGGTATATTCCCAATAGATTTTTTTTATATAATATTCTTTTTGCAGACAATCAGAGGAGTTCTAATTTTAACAACTTAAGATTCATGTAAATATTATATGAAACCTAAAACTTTTAGTGTTCATTAGTTAGTTTAACGTTTCTTTGTTGGTTTAAAACTAATTTGAGTTATTTTATAACCTGTCAAAAACACGGCATATTTCATAAATTCATAATTATTTACAGTTCTATCTTTCACTAGCTGTCCAATTATCTTAAGCGCAAATAAAAGCTACCCTCGTTAGGATATTAGTCTATTTTGAATTTAATTCAAATTTAATATTCAAATCAAATTGTTCGCTGAATGATTAACTATTTACTAGAGTAACTCGAGGTTTAATTTAGCAAAATTATTTTGGAAATCTCCAAAAGGCAATTTATGGTGAATCGAAATCGAAGACTCAAATCTGAAAGCATAAGCATTTGCAACAAAAAGGATAAAGAATCAATTTATTTAACAAACGCTTTACAAATCAAATTAAATTCAAAAGCGTTAAAATGATGTAATAAAGATTTTTACAGGTAATATATAACTCTAGTAACAGTTATAAAAAAACAAGTTATATACAGAAGTTCCTACTTAAATTTGCTATTCATAATAAGTATATACAGACAGTTTTATAGATCAATGAATCTATGAATGTTGGTGTACGGGAATACGTAAATGTGGAACAAACATTTAAAACAAACTAAATTTAAATTCAATTATAACAATGAATTAATGAACGGATTCAAAATAAAAAATAAAGTTGTATATATCTAAACTAATACCATCGCATAAATATAAAAATATAAAATAATCCGATATTGATTTTCTAATATTTAGTGTAGCCTCCTTCGACTTCCAGATACTCTTCTATGCGACGAGGCATATTTCTAGTTAGATTTTCAAAGAAATAAGGAAAATTTCTAAGTTAATTCCACATGCTGGCTACGTGCTGTTCAAGAGCTTCAGACGATCTTTCATTGGCATGGTCCCACTCGTTGACTATCCAGCCCCACACATTTTCAATCGGATTAAGATCCGGATTTCTTGCCGGCCAGCGTAGGGGTTGGAAGTCGTCATTGTCTCTGACTTACAGTAAGTCAGTATAGTATAGTCTCTGACTTATATAGCACAATCCTTATAAGTAGACTCGATTTCACGTCCTTCACTCGAATAAGACATCTCCACTTGCATTTTCTAATTTTTATCTCAAACCATTCTTTAATCTTCTCATAATTAAGGTAATATTAAATATGTGTGATCCGCTACTTATTTTTCATGAATGATATCAAACGAAAATAATAATAAGAAAAAATTCAGACTCAATGCAGAAAAAGAAACGTCTAAATCAGCCTCTTCTCAACAATAAAATGACCAAGTCAATTTTCAATATAGATCTGATCTCCAGTCACCAGCGGTACATGTTAAATATTTTTCCTATATTTGGTCAAATAAATCAAAATTTGTGATTTATTAACTCTTAAAATAGAGAAGAATAGTGAGTAAAATCTATTTTGATTTCTGTGTCTAAAAACTAGACTAGTATGAACAATTATGCTGTTGCCCCAATCTCTCCAAACTAGCCAGTGTAGTGCTCCACAATTAGGGAGGTGTGGTGCTCCGTGGGGAAATTGATGAGGAAGGAGCGTTACATGCAAAAAATTGAAGAGGAAAAATAATAGCTGACTTCGAAACCAACATTTCAATATTCGGGAGGATACTTTATTTAGATATCCTGAGGGTAGCTATTGCTCTCAGAGTGGGTGCCAGAATTTGTGTGACTCATTCGCTACTGTGATAATGGGATGCATGTTAGAGGACTGCATGGCCTGTCTTCAGTGTCTTGTAGGTACAGTTCTGGGCGTAACCCGAGACATGCGGAAATGAATGATGTTGTAAAGTGGGCCTTGCAGAGAGCAGGACTCCCATCAGTACTAAAAAATGGAGCCTTCTGGCCAGATGGTATTACTGGCTTTCCTTACATGAATGGAAAGAGTCTGATTTGGGATTGCACGTCTGTTGACACATTTGCCGAGACACACCTCGATGATTCCGAGGTTGAGGCCGGATCAGCTTCCGAGGTTGCGGAGAACCATTATCGTCAGAAATACTCTGCCCTTGGTGATGCTTAAATATTTTAGTCAATTGCTATTGAGACCAAAGGAGTGTACGTCACTACCACCTCCTCAATCATGAAGTCCATAGGTAGACAACTTGACGCAAGCTTGTTGAGACAACGAACGATCCAAGGGAGACTGCCTTGTTTCAACAGCAAATGGCTCTCGCTATTCAGAGAGGGAATGCCTTCAGCATCCTCTCAGCCGCGAAAGAGAAGTTTTAGAGGGTCGGGTCCACACCTTCATGGAACTCAACCCCTCACTTGAGGTTCTGGAGGAATTTCCTCTAATGTACAGATTTTCTCCTTGTTTTTAATGGACAAATATTTTTTTTAACAAAAAAAAATAGTATGTTTGCAAGCAAATCTGGCTATTTCAGCAATCAAATTGCTCCCTACGATAAAATTCCCTTTTACCATACCTCGATTTCTTTTTATTCAACTCAGCAAAAATGAAAGCAGTATTTAAATTTTAGATGTAAAATATTGGACGATCATGTATATTGTTAACGTTTATTTGGTCATGATGTATTTGCTTCAAAGTTTAATTTGAATATTCAGTTTTATATGTATAAACATTCTTAAAAATTTGTGTTTTATATTTTGCTTGGGCCCCGAACTTTTATAATTTGGATTATATTTTGTCTATTGCCTTTTTCACTATGTCATCATTTTTTCAACGCTCCTTGTGGTTCTAGAGGATAAAACTAGGGTTTTAACCTTAAACTATGAAGTTCAGTAGCCTTCATCGCAGTTTTCATTCAAATTCACCTCTTTATTCTCCTCTTCTATCCGTAAGTTCACACATAGGTGGTTTTCCCCTTTATCGTCTTATTTCATTGGTAAGCGACTGAATTCACGGAGTAGCTTTTAGGCATCTATGAGAGCTTTGTCACCGACTGTTTGTAGGTTATTTTTGATCGTGAAGCCAGCTTTCTTTCTCATAGCTTCTTCAAGTATCTTGTATTGGGCTTTCTTTTGACTTTATTCGTTTAGCCTTTGGTTCATAAAACAGACGTTAAGCCCCATACTAAATTAATTATCATCTATCACATACGGGGTTTTCTTTTCCTGGGCTTAATAATTGCCCTGTGCCCAACTATTGTCCTGGACCCAATTATTTGCGGGCCCGATTGTCAATGCACCGTTCTTTCATAACGTATCCTATTTTTATAGCTCTTCCTTATGAAGATTGTGAAGTTATCCTAAACTATTATTTTTTGGTCCACTCTAGTGTATGTATTTGCCACCGACCGTTCTCCTCTATCGTCGATCGTTCTGTGCAATCTGTGGATTCTTAATTAGTGCAACCAGCGATCGATCGTTGCGCGTTCGAGGGATATTGAAGACAGCCTTGACAATAATTATTTATACTTAGGTTAGTCGTCTGGGGACAATTCCATCCTTTCCATGCTGAGTTCGACAATGACAAAAAATAATATTACTGTTTTACTGTTCAATAAAGCAACCTAAGTAAAAGATAATGTATTTATTTTACACTTACCGAAACCACTAAGGGTGATAAGCCTTCATGAGCCTCCAACCGGTAACCTAACCTTATGTAATAGTTTTAATGCTGCCTTCAATGTTCATTGAACGTTCAGTGATAGATCAATGATTGCAGTAACGATGGATTTATAGATGCGTAACGCGAATGGTGGGTTGAATATTAGTGATAAAATTGTGAAATGAATGTTCTTAATGATTAAATGTAATGGAATTAACAGTGCAATGAGATAAAACAGAAATTTCTTCACGAAATCTTTGGTTATCCGGAATAAAATCTTTTGTTTGAAAACTAATTGCGCAAAAAGGTAAAAATGCGAAAATTAATAATATGCTTAAGTCAAGAATTTATACACTGTGTTATTTTACTTATTTACAATTTTAAAATATATAACTTAACAAGTTTACATAGTAATGTATGAGGTAATATTATTCCTATTTAACTCTGTACTATAGGAGAAGAAGTAGGAGAGGCGGGTGTAGGTCATAAGCCCCCAGTCAAGAGCCCCCATGGTCATGAGCGTCCTCGGTCATGAGCCTCACGACCCCCATGTTTTTAATTCCTTATTTACCTATATTATTTAATCCTTATTGACACTTTTGTAGTTCATTACTGATTAGACATAAAATATATGTATATCGAGAGGCGTGCCGCCCCCCGAACCTCCCCCCCCCCCCCGGCCAGGTCATTACACAATCATGAAGTGTGCAGTACAACAAACTAGCGGATACAATAAACTCTCAGTTATTTCTATCTAAGTAGTTCTTCATTTGTTTAACTAGGTAAATAAGCATGGGGGGGGGGGGGGGGCTTATGACCTAGGGGGGCTCGTGACCGGGGTGGGGGGAGGCTCATGACCGGGGGGGGGGGGGGGGATTTTTATAATGTCTCCAGCTTCTATAACTAATAAGTAATAGCTGATTGTTGTTGCGCATTTAACCCTGGTAAATTTATTTTCCTAAAATTCAGTGCAGGTATTCATTTGATTGTATCCTTGGCATGAATCACTAAAATTTCATGAAATTATTTTTTTTCCTTTTATATCTAACTCTTCCCAATAAAGAATAGTTTTTATCTATTTCACTAAATAGCTAAGCCTAATTTTTTTCAACTGATTTATACAAAAATAAATGAACATAGTGTGAATCCATAAATATACTATATTTCTCTACTAAAGAGGTATAAACATGAAATTTTACTCAGCATGTTGTTGGTGGTGTTACACATTCTACGCCAAAATTAAAAAATCATTTGACCAATTATATCATTAACTAATACAAATTAGCAGTGAAGAAATTAGTTTGAAACATGAACAACTTCATTTACTCTCAGTACACCTCAGAAGTTCATTGCATTATTACCGGCAATAATAATATAAGGATACTAGTTAGGTATCCTGAGCGTTATTTTAGGTCACATTACTTTGCAAGGGACTGTATTTACACAGTGTAATTTTCATAACCATTTGGTGGTAATAGGTGACTTATTCACCTCAATTAGATACCACAATCTGAATAAATCAAAAAGAAGGGGAAAGACTGATTATCACAGAATCATTTTATCGAAAATTAAGATGAAAAGGTCTAATTTAAATTAAATGCAATTATTTATACTAGATAAATTTTCATTATTGTTAGTAAAGGAGGCTGGATTAGAAATAAATTTTGAATATGAAAATTAATTTATACCTCGATGAAGAAGTGATATGCACTATATTTATTGATACTTTTAAATTCGTGCTTATTTTCATGATCATGAAAGATTAGTCGAAATTTTTTTCACTTTATTCAAATTTTCTAATACTGCAAACTTTTATATCAATTTTGCATAGAATCCCATAACGGCTTTTCCTGAAAGCTGTTAGAGGTGAACGGACGCATGAGAAACACAAAGAGCTTCGTTAGGTTCCTGGATGTAGAAATTACATTTATTCTTATATCATGTTTATATATTAATTTGGAAAACGTCACCTTCAATTTTTTTTGGCTTCGTACTGTAGGATTGAAATGTTCAATTGAAAAGTATTATATCAAATGATCTAGGCTATATACATTAACTATTTTTCTATCTGACTACTTCTTCGAAGTCCCTTGTATCTATTTTTACATTTCATCTAATATTTGAGTCAGAGTAGAATTTAGAATCTATGATTCAGATAATAACTAATGTTTTGCGTTGGAATTATATGACTGGACTAAAAAATGAATGAGTATCAATTCACAAACAGTGAATTAGAGATTCTTAGCGAAGTTAATTAAGCAAAGAAAATATATTAAATACTTTGAATAAGATATATTTGTTATTTTTCCTTTTTTAATATTGTGAAGAAAATCTGTATATATAAATTACCTAAAATAATTTTTGGGGTATCCATAATAATTAATTTATGAAGATATTAAAACAACCCTTTCTACACTCCTATAAAGCGGGAGCAGCAATGACTCCCTTTATTAAAGATTCCTCTACGATGATCATAGGTACGACTGTGTATTCAATTTAAAAGTTGAAAAACTTTTATAAATGTAGTTTTAATTTGCTTGACTGTTTATATTGAATGGCGATTTAGTGTAATAAAAGCTGATAGATATTAAAGCCAAGGAAGCCAAATATTTTTCGTGTTATGCCAAACGCAATATAGTTATTAGGTTTTAATTTTTTACTATTTGAAAATTATGAGTGGAAATATATTTTGAAGATTAAAATCAATTAAGTCATAGATTCATTCTTTCCATCAAAATTTGATATACAATAAAATCGGTCGCTGCCCGTTTGTAGTTTTAGGTAACCAGTAACCACTCAATTAGCGTATCTTAAATTCACTGTTTCTCAGCTACACTTAATCGAAAAATAAGAAAAATTTACATAGCTCATCGGAATTAAAAATGAATATACATTTCATCAAAAGCATATGATATTAAGTTTATATTAATACTGTTGAAATTTTAGTTTAAATGTATTGCACACTCTTTATATGTTTAATGTTAACTTCCTGTTAGACTAGCTCTGCTATATTAAATTACCTATTGTTTAAATAACAATGTATTACTTTTATGAGAAACGGACTTAAGGTCTAAAGTACATTACAGTTCCGGCGCGTGTTAAATAACACCGCATGTAAATTCTTTAGTCAGTCTGTCTTTTACATTACTCAGAGAGAGATGTGATTCCCTCATCTCTCTAATAGACTTCTAACTGTATAACATATAACTCTTTAAATAAACTCTATGTCTTAACGTTGTTAACCCACTTTAATTTAACCTAATTCTAACAGGTTATGGGCCCAGTGAACGATAAGAGTTTATAAATCAAATTATGTTCAAACAAGTTAGAAGTTTATAACAGTAATCAATAAAAACTAAGTACAGTGAAAAAGTGTTAAACTAAATGAAACATATACGCACGAACGCTTGTGTAAGCATATCGTGTTAACGCGCTAATGAGGTCAATTATATTGATGCTCTAGCGAAAAATGTACTTGTTTTTATAGTATAATTTATTTAGTATTTGTGCGGAAGAGGTGTCAAGAGAGGTCACAAATTACCTTTAAATCTGTGACCTTATCCTTTGGTAAACAGTCTTTCAACAAAAGGTTCTTGCGAACTAAGACTTGTGTTGCTGTTCCAATTGAATATTAATAATTATATTCAGTGAAGTTATTCTTATGAATTAGAATAATTTTAAAACATCAATTCAGTTAAACAGTAAATCAATTTAACTGCTTTGTTTGTTTATGTTTGTTAAGTATTGAAAGATAATAAATACTTTGAAAACATGTCTTCAAATAAGTTACCGGGGATTGTTCCCCTAGACGGAAATAATTACCCCACATGGAGGGTACAGATGAAGATGTATCTCTTAAGAGAGAAACTGATGGATTTTGCTGATGGAATTAAACCAGTTCCATTAGATTCCGCTTCAACTGATGTTAAAGCCTCCTATGCGAATAACAAGAATAAAGCTCTGGCAGATATAGTACTATCTATTTCACCGGATCAATTGTACTTAGTTGGACAACCCACGGATCCACAAGCTGTCTGGACCACCCTTCAAGAAACGTTTCAGAAAAACACGTGGGCTAACAAATTTCGTCTGAAGAAGAAGCTTTACAACTTAAAATTGAAGTCTCCCGAACTACTCAATTCCCACTTGAAAGAACTAACTGAAGTTTTTCAAGAGCTTGCCTTGTTAAATCAATTGATCAGTGAAGAGGATAAAGTTATTTGTCTCCTATCATCACTACCAGAGTCGTTTGAAGTGCTTGTTACCGCACTTGAAGCACAGACAGACATACCTACCTGGATTACCGAAGCTGACACACTCCGGAGAGAAGCTGAAAAGTTGAGTATTAAATCCAATGATGCATTGGCATTTTCAAATACTCAGATTGAAGCTGCAGTAAATAAACAGTCAATCAAGTGCCATTTTTGCAAACAATTGGGACACCTGAAGAAAGACTGCTTTAAATTTAAACGGTATTTTCAAACTAACAGAACTCAAAACCAGCCAAATGGTGTAAATGAATGTAACCTTTGATGAATCAATTTCATCTAAGATTGAGAACCCTCAACTGATCGAGACTCCTACCTCTCCACTGGTGTTCCCTTCAGAAGATTCAGAACCTGCTGGGCCTGAGAACCAAACTCCTGAAAATAATCCTCAAATAATCCTCCCTGATGCGCAACCTGTACCAGCTATCAGTCCTGATGAGGATCTTAGACGATCTTCTAGAATTCGTCGAGCTCCTATTAGATATGATCAGTTTGAGGAGGAGGAGGGTTTATTAGTAAATGGGAATATCAATATCGAGCCTAGGTCGGTATCTGAGGCTCTTAATAGCGGTTCTGAATCCTCTAAATGGAAACATGCCATGGAGAGGGAATTGAATGCTTTTGAGAAACATAAAGTTTTTGAACTCGTAAAACCTACCTCAGATTTAGACATAATTAAATCTAAATGGGTGTTTAAAAGAAAAAAGGGATCTGATGGTAGAGTGGTTTCATATAAAGCTAGATTAGTCGCTCAGGGTTTCTTACAGAGACCTGGAATCGACTATGATGAAATTTTTGCTCCTGTAGTGAGATTTGAATCGGTGCGAACCATGTTATATTTAGCAGCTAACCAAAAATTATTTGTACATCACTTGGATGTGAATTCTGCTTTTTTTGAATGGGGATCTTAAATAAAATGTTTATATTAGACAGCCTCCTGGCTATGCTATTCCAGGAAAAGAAGATTTAGTATGTAAACTAAATAAATCTATGTATGGTTTAAAACAATCACCCAAATGTTGGAATGATGCTTTGGATGCATATCTTAAATCCTTAGGATTTATTCAGTCCTCTTGTGACTCATGTATTTATGTTAAAGTAATCAATAACTCTCCATGCTTCATTTCTGTGTATGTAGATGATATTATTGTAGCATGTAAGAACTATGATGACCTGACTAAAATCAAGACTGATTTAAGTGCTAAATTTGAGATGAAAGACTTAGGAAAATTATCCTATTTCTTAGGCATAAAAGTCTTACAAGACGAAAATAAAATAGCCCTAAATCAATCTTCATTTGTCAACGAGTTATTAGATAGATTTGAATTCAATAATAAATGTAATTTTCTCCATCTTCAAAAATATTCAACAAATTCACTAATTGATATCTATATAGTCATTTACTATTCACTAATTGGCATCTTTTTTCTTACTACGTGTGGGAGGTGCTTATGTTATGCAACGTTGTCAAATCTCAAAATATTGACTGAAAACTCCACGGTTTTTGCTAATAAAATTCAAAGTGACCTCGATTATTCTTTCCCCCATAATACATTACAAGTACTAGAATGCCTCTCCTGAAAAATAGTTTTTTTGAAGTTATGACACTGTTCTCGCAAACAAGCGATTTATTATTTCAATTGTTAAGCACCTGTCTGATCTAATTTTGGTATTATTTAATGTCTGATGCGATCAATATTTTCATTTCTTTATTATTCAACCCCCATAATACAGTAGGTACTAAAAATGATTTTCATTAAATCTATAATAATCCGGAATCGCGAACACGGACATTTCAATTTTCTGAACATATTTCTCTCGTCTGGACGCGAGCACAGGCAGAAATGAGATTGCCCGTGTTCGCCCGAGCAAAAGTATTTCCAAACTCTTGCCATTTGTCGGAACGTCTGGACGGGGCTTAAAGGTCCTCTCCAGGCTCCGGGAAAAAAAATGAATTTATTACATAATATTATAGAAGTAAGGTCTACGATCATTATTCCTCAAACCACATACAATTCGGTTCAGTATATATTTTATTATTTGCTTTTAAAGTTTTTTATTACTCTGTTAGCCACAATTGAGCGAATCTCCAACCTGACGCTGAGAAAGAAGATTGTACACTCTTTGTTTTGATTTCAAATTTAGATTTTTAAACAAACAACGCGATATTATTTATTTATATTATTTATTTCTAAAAGTATATAAACGTTTCTATAATAAGTTCATCCAAATTTTAACCTTTAAACGAATAATAAATGGATTTATTAAACCAAATACTTAGTTGACAATCAAAACAAATGGTGTACATTCTTCGTCTTCAGACTGAAAATTAGAAAGTCGAAAGTAAAGTAGGTTTTGTAGAATTTTGATTATAAAAATCTTTAAAAGCATATAAAATTAAAAATATGCTATCAAATTTGATGCGGTTTGTAGTACAATGATAAGAAACATTAGCCTCGTTGATTTAAGGAATAAAAAAATTTTCTTGGAGAGGACCTTTAAGGCTGCTTTCACACCAAAAGCTGTTGAGCAGGCAGGCAGGCAGTATTTGAGAAACATGGTAATGCATTGGAGCGTTCACACCAAAAGCAGGCAGTTGAGCGGTCAGACGCGGTTAGCAAAGCTGTTGGCGTGAGATGCGATCGATTCCTGCTCCTAACCGCTGCTGTGCAGGCTGCCAGATGTGCGATTAGTGTCAATTAGTGTATAAAGAGGCGCCGAAGAGAGAGGTTGTGAACAATCGCTATGGATATTGAGCAGCTACATCTGAAATATTTGAATGCGAAGCTAAACATAGCGACAGGAATTATATATCAAACCAATGGAGCAAAATTGGATATATTTATATTGATATGAAATCATAAGATTTTGATATGAAATAGATGAATTATATATGCCCATTAAATATTCGTTCTCCAAATAATTTTTATTTACTTCTGTATGATTGAATCAGTTTTATATTTTACTTCTGTAAATATTTCACAATGATAAATGTATTAAGATCAATTAAATTTTATTACGTTATAATGTATTTTTCTTCAACTTTTTTTTGTTAGAATGTCTCATTGAAATTAACTTATATTATTATTAAGTGAAGATGGTCATTGGAATTGTCGAATGTATCTAGATTCACTGCCAAAAAGTATCTAGATACACTTATTAATAAGAATTTCTAAGATACAAATACCTTGCATTTTTATTTATCTATCAATATTTATATTTACAACCGTATGCAATAGTTTAAAATTTAGAATACTCTTTTTATCAATATTTTAATCACAAAATAATATGACAATAAATCTATTTAAAATATAAATCAATTCAAAATATAAATAATGTTACATTTTACATAACAATTTAAAGAAAAAAATATCATCAATTATATAAATAATAATTCTAATTCTGACTAGCTTTTATAAATAGAAAGAGAGCGACCGCCATATAAAAACTGCTTCATCAACTGCTCGCGGTGTGAAGGGCACACTGCTCAACTGCCTGCCCGCCCACCTGCCGGCCTGCCTGCTCAACTGCTTTTGGTGTGCAGGCACCCTAAACTCGGGAGCATTAAGCTACAGATGTTTATCAGATGCGCACGTCCTTTAGGTTTATCCCATAGAACGGGCAAGGCACTCAGTGACCCAGAAAAATCAGCTATTAGAGACCATTATAGCTGCAATAGACACATTTTAAAAATAGATAACTTTTCTATACTCGATTCATGCAATAGTTCAGACACAGACCTCAGAATTCTAGAATCCATTTATATCAATAGACTCAAACCAATTCTCAATAAAGATCAATCTGCATTACCATTAAGCATTACAACATAACTTCACTGAGTGTCTTCCCCGTTCTTATTATTTTAATTATATTTTAATGCTTTAACTAGAATTATTTTATAAATGTGTTTAAAGACCTATTATGTTTTAATAAAGTTTCTCATTTTAAAAGTTACTTAGTTTTCAAATAAATTTTATATTTTTACAGAAAATTTCACAATTGTATACCACTGATGATGGATTTTTAATAATCCGAAACGTTTGACTTAATAGAAAATTTTTAAAAGCATTTTAAATGATTTTTATTTTTTCAATAGTTCTCCTTTTTATCATTAAATATGCATATTATATGCCAGAAATTATTCAATAAAGAGTGTATATTATATGCTCTGAATTAATTACGGAATTTATAATAAAGTCAATCTGTATATAGTTATGTTTTGAATGTAATTATTGTACTTTGGAGGTTTGACTGTAACTTACAATAAAATGAAGGAGTAGTCTTTTTTTTTACTACAAAATGTTTAACTTTTAAAAGCAAAATATAACAAAGCTGTTTTAAATTTAGACATTTTTAATAGTAAATCAATTTCAAACATACACATTCAATTTCAAACAATGGAATTGCACTTTATTATTAAATGGTATGTGTTTAGGATTTTAAAAGTGAATTTCCTTCTATTATTATAGTTTTGTACTGGGAAATCACCCGTTACACATCACAAGAAATAAGAGGAGCAATTATTTCCCTCAGTCAAATTTAGTCTTCTAAACTATCCTACATTCATATATCACATTCCGATCATTGCTTTGGTCATGACTCGAAAATTATAAACCATCCTGTTAGACCAGCGGTTCCCTTTAAAGATCCCGAGCTAAAAGCAGGGACACCAAGTCTTTAAATGGTAAATTTAAACAGTTTTGTGTTTAATTACCTAAATAAACTATATACCTACGAGTAATTACCTTTCATACTTTTCGAGTAGCATACAACTCTCTAAAATAATTTTATTCATTACTATATTAATTACTATAAACATTTACTAAATACCAAGCGTCATACAAATTTATTAATACAATTGTAGTTTCAATATTCCCCCTACAAACGTATTAAATTTTAATTATTATTAGTTTGATTATTTATACTTGGGTCCACAGTTAAAATAGTTTTCTATATGCAGGGGTTCCAGAAGAAAACGACATAGGTGTGATGAATGAATTACACTAGACCTCACCTATAAATCATTCGGTTCTAAGTAAGCAACCACAGTCAGCCAGAGATCGGCTTAAGAATAACATCTTAGATATTTACTCTCCGTGTAGGGTGCTTGAAGTACAGTTGTGTATAATTATATACTTGTGTTGCTATTAACCCTACTTATTGATATAAAGTAATGTGATCTATTAGACAGTAAAGATCCATAGTTAATAGTACAGTAGACAGAGTTTTGGGTATTAACCCTAAGAACATACCAAGTGTAGTTAGTAACTTAAAATAGACAAGGCGTATATCACGTATATGTACTAAGTAATCAGTACAATAGTATTACTCACCATCAAAGATAGATAGCCAGAAAAGACTATCACATAGGTTAAATATTTACATGTTGAAATTTGACCAAGAAGTGCATATTTCTCGGTTAACATATATGCACAAGTGCATATCATATGCTCTTGAAATATATGCAGAGGACTGCATATATGCAATATGCTCAATGTCACATCCCTAGTTATAACTTGAATAACGTTTTCTTTATTCAAAAACATTAAAACATGCCGTATGAGTATACTTCAAATGAAACCTTTGAAAACAACATTTTCAACTTTCCATAATGGAATATTGGCACAGATCAGAGCAAAACATAAGTCGAGATAGAATTGTGATGTTTTCTGACGTAGTGGATTGGTGTTAGCATCATCCTCATTCAAATCTACAATATTTACACTCTTACGCCTATGTTTAGCTGTTATAAACTGTGATACAACATTTGATTTCTTGTGGATACTTATAGCTTCACATTGCAAGGTTGCATTTCAAAACACCGTCTTCATTGCAAACACATCTCTAAATTCATCAACTAAATTTCTCATCCTGACGTTATCAGACCGCTTAACTTTAGGCATTATTAAGAGTTGTTAAGATTACTAGGACAGTAGGACTTGGAACTGAATGACTTGGTAAATATTATAACGAAGAAAAGAGTTTGTATGCTGTAGCATATACAAAATATCTTTAATTAGAATTTTATATGTTTAGTATGCAAAATAGATTAATGCCTATAAAGCATATATCATCTATGCTTTTATTTTGTTAAAGCATAGAAATCCGAGCCCTACTCATAAAACCTTCACAAAACAAATCATACTAGGTTGAAGTGAATTTTAACCTTTAGCTTTAACAGGGAATTAATTTAAAGACAGTACTAATATTTAGATTGTATTATTAGATCTGAATAGTGAATCCTCCTGTCAATGGCATCATGTTGAAAGGTGAACCGGCAAACAGGTGCCTAGCACTAGATCAACTAGTAGCTGTAACAGATAGCTTGAATGAATATGGAGATATAATAAGGAAATTTAGTAATAAGGTAATTTAGTAAGACAATTCTTTTATAATATAATGTAAACTTGATTAATATTCAATACTACTAATTAGTACAATTGAAGATAGAAAGAAATTAAATATTATAGTTAATTTAGACCGAAGTCAATTTTGTGATAATATAAGTTAGGGGCTATTGTTTAAAGTTGCTTTATTATTTATATTCAGAGATTATAAGATTCAAAAGATATTTGAAATGTTTCAAGTGACTTTAACAAACTAAGACCAGTAAGTATCTGATGAGAGCTGTTTCAGTTCATTCAGTGAGAAGATACAGAAAAACTGTATTCTGATAAAGCCTGATATCAACATTGTCAGACTTCACTATTGCTTTGATCTTCTATAAGTGTTACTTTAAAAAAATTTAGTGGTTCACTCTGACAAATGAGAAATATAAAAACGCATACAAATTACTCAATGATATCCGTGGTTAAATAAATATTAGGTAACAATGGATTTAATATAAAACTGAATGAGCCAAACCATAGCTGAGTACCAAGAACAATAGTGATTAATGTTTATTTTATATTAGGGCTATCCACTAATTAATTAACTATAGGCTATAGCTATTATTACCTATTATTAGCTACACTATCGATAAAGAAGTTGTATTTTTGTTCAAATTAATTTGTTGGATTATGATTCATGAGCAATATGTGGTGCTTCAATCTCTGGAGATTTTAGCCAATATTATCGACTATAAACTCTGAAGATTTTCCATGCTCTGTTCTCCAGAGTTTTCGGCAGATAATAACGCGTCAAACCTCCACAGATTATCTCGTCCTTATACTGCCGTGGCCTCCGTAGGTCGCGGTAAACATTTGTAGAAAGCAGAGATTATCTGCTGAGCGCTGCTTAGAAATGCTGAGACTGCCATAAACTACAGTAAAACGTCCGCTATACTGCACCGAATTTTAACTGGGTAGTTTGTCACTACTATTTATGCTGTATATTCATTCACTATTTTCTCTTTCTTTAGATTGTACTCCTGAGAAATGGCTCATTCAAAGGAAATGACCAAATTAGGAATACCTCTCACCACTCTCAATTTACTGAGAAATGATCTCATGAAGTTCAGCTGCGGACCTCTAGTCTATCGGACTATAATTGATTGGGGATTTGCTAAGCCTGATGGTATCAAAATAATAGATCATATCAACCATCTGAAAATTGGAGAAAAAATTAATGAGAAGAAATTTACAAAATGGTTGAAAGACAATAAATCGAAACTTGATAACGATTCTTTCTCTGACTTAGACATAACAGCATTGCATGATTTCCTCCCAATTCTTTGCTGCAATAAAATTGCTCAGCCGGGAGGAGGCAAAGAGTATGATGATCGAATGAAAGATCCTAAATCTGTCGAGAGTCTGCTCAAAAAAATCAAAGCCTTCAGAAATGATGTGAGTCACGAGTTTGCTTTAGCTGTGGATGACTCTCATCTTAATGAAATAAAAGAAACGATGAGAGAAAGTATTAGAGCTGCTGGCAAACTCTACGGCAAAGTTCAGACTGAAATTGATGAAAAGGTGAAAAATTTGGATGATGAGTTTAACAAAGTTCTTCTTGACACAACTCACTTATATGAAAACAGAGTGAAGTACATCGGTAAATTCATAGAAACCGAAGTCCCAGCCATGCTACTAAAGAGATATTCACCATACTTCTCAGTTCCTCTGCCGGGTAGTGCTAAAAAGATAGATACCTCTGATATCTTCCAGTGCTCTAACTTGCACTGGAAAGAGATATTTGGGAGATTGGCTTATCTTCATTGACTATTTATATTTTCATTACTTTAAATTTTCCATTTTTTTCAATGTAGGCCCCAAATTGATTATTCCTAAATTTTTTTGGCGTGATTTATAATTTTCATTTTCGTTTTTCTAACAATTTAATGATTATTGTTTACTAATGTTTTGTAGATATATAGAGTGGTTGATTTGAAAATACTAATGAAGTGATTCATTTTATGCAGATTTTCTTGGTTAGGGTGCGATACTCATTTACCGTGTGCTACTAATATTTAGTGTCAAATATCTTTCGTTCTACCTTGTAGTTTTGTTGTGTTCTAGTTAACTTTTTTGAGTTCTAGTTAATTTGCGTTCTAGTTAAAAACTTTGAGTTCAGTTTTTTTGTGTTACACCAGTTTTTTTTGTGTTACACCAGTTTTTTTGTGTTACACCAGTTTTTTTTGTGTTACACCAGTTTTTTTTGTGTTACACCAGTTTTTTTGTGTTACACCAGTTTTTTTGTGTTACACCAGTTTTTCTTGTGTTACACCAGTGTTTTTGTGTTACACCAGTGTTTTTGTGTTACACCAGTTTTTTTGTGTTACACCAGTTTTTTTGTGTTACACCAGTTTTTTTGTGTTACACCAGTTTTTTTGTGTTACACCAGTTTTTTTGTGTTACACCAGTTTTTTTGTGTTACACCAGTTTTTTTGTGTTACACCAGTTTTTTTGTGTTACACCAGTTTTTTTGTGTTACACCAGTTTTTTTGTGTTACACCAGTTTTTTTGTGTTACACCAGTTTTTTGTGTTGCGCATTAATTTGTACGTGTTCTTAACTTCCTATTTAAATTAGTTTCCAAATTTGATTTGTAATAATTGAATTACCTTATTTTCGTTTTGGTGACTAACCGCGATACCTATCAGATTATTTTTTTCGAAGTAGATAATTTAATTTAGACTATAATATGGAGGAGGGTAATTCTGACAAACCTTCGTTATCTCTTCAGGATGAGAGGGACCACGTAACAAAGTCTTTTCAGGAAATGGTCGATGCTCTCCGTCAGAGTAATGAGGAAGTTAATGTCCTGAAGGGTGAGAGACGTGCTCTTTCTGAAGAACTGCAGAATCGGGTGGTCGAGCAGGAGACTGTCATGAGGGCTCTGGTAAGAATTCAAGGAATGGTTAGCCAGTTTTCACGTCCTGAAATACGTAGTAAGTTCTTGAATGGAGAATTTATAGAGTTAGCAGATTATGCGAATTTTCTTTCATGTATAGATATATTTAAAAATATATTGTTGCCTGTACCGGGTAAAAATTTACCTGGGGTAAGTTATCGAATGAATTTTCTTGGTAAACTGTTATCCAAGAATACAAGCGAGCCTTTGGATACAAATGGTTGCTATCTTCCAGTTCGTAAACAGTTTGCGTGGTGGAGAGATATGTTCGAGCAAATGATGAGTAGTGATGGATGGACATCGACTTCACCTAGGGAACTTCAAGCTGATTCTGTCAAGAACGCGCCTGTGTCATTCTCTGCTCCTCATCTGTCTCCAATCAGGAAGACCTCGTTATCTGAACCACCTGTACCGAATTACGCTGTGAACTACTCTAAACCAAGACGTACTTGCAAGAAATGGCTGACAGAGAATTTTGATTCATCTTCCAGTGATGATTCTGCTACGGGTCGACGCTTTTCAAACCATGGTCGGAGCTCAGGCAGTCGTTCTGATGATGAAGGAACCCTCTTATTGAAAGCTATCCGTGAACTAGGACGGAAAAAGGAAGTGCTTGCTCCAGTTCCCTTCAGCTCGTCCAGCCCCACCTCGTTCAATAAGTTTCTTAGAAGCTATGAGCGATATTTTGACGCTAAATACGATGGTACCGAAGTGGAGAAGGCGTCCCATCTTGAAGGTTTCCTTGAGGGCTCTGCTAAGGCTGCTTTCAGGGCATTGAATGGATCAACCATTAAGTTCGGCAACCTGAAGCCTAAACTTCTCAGCTGGTATGAGTCCCAACTGTTAGACTTGAGGGAAACACATCAACGCAAGTTCTTTGGTGCGACTATGGATGCGGAAGACACGTGTGGCATCTACTGTTTGCATCTGGAGCAATTGGCTGTTAAAGCGTTCAAGGACTCTCCAACTGAATTAGAACATCAGCTGAAGAAAAAGTTTAGAGAAACGGCACCTAAATCTTTAGTGCTGCAGATTGATAATGCAGAAACTATTTTTAGCATCACAAATGATACTAATCTATCATGGAAACAATGGAAGAGATTGGCGGAGCAATACGATCGTAAGAAGAATGCTGCTAGGGTAGTAGTGAACCAGAAAGAGACTCTTCCTCTCTTTATGAGCTCAGATCAACAATCTGCTGAGTCGCCACCGAAAGTGACTGAGTATAGTAGATTCAGGAGTCAGACCTTCAAGCGAAGGGGAGAGGGACCACAATTTAAGAATGTTTCTTGGAAAGATGAAGGGAAGAAATCACCTAATGTGAACTCATCAAAATTACGAGGAGCACGTAGAATACCCGAAGATGTTCGACACCGAAGGAAAGATTTTGGATGCGATTGGTGTCAAAAATCAGGGCACACTGAAGATAGGTGCTGGGCCAAACAGAAGAGATGTTTGACTTGTGGCAGTGACGAACACTGGATGTCGGGGTGTCCTAAGGTGCGCGGTCGAGACGATGAAGAAATCCGGCAGCGAAGGTCTGATTATTCAACTTTTCCTTCTTTAAACTGACCAGCTCCAAGCCAAGTGAGTTAAACTTGGAGCGAAAGTATGTTTCCCCACTCACGATTCCAAATTCTCTCCCAATTGGTGATCTTCCACGGAAGAATGATCTTAACGTATTAGTGGAACCGGAGGGGCCTGCATTGGAATATTCACCTTCTGCACACAAGGATGATGTTGATAACCATAGTGAAGACAGTACCTCTAATTCTGATTGTACATTGAATGAGGAATCTGGTCATCGAAATATAGCTATGACTGAAAATCACTTCGAGAATAGATTGGTTACGCAGGTTGAAGTAAATGGAGTCAAGCATAGAGCTTTATTTGACACTGGTGCTCAGGTAAATATGATACCAGAGAGTATGTTGTCATCCGCTGGCATTCCTTATACACCAACTAGCGGTGTAAATATTAGAGGATTTGGAGCGCCAGGACTGGTTGCTACATTGGGAGAGGTAAATTTAACTATAAATTTGCATGGTATAATTTTAAATAGGTGTAATTTCTTGGTCATGAAAGAGGAACACGTAAGTAACCTCATTATTCTAGGACTAAATTGCCTTAAGCGAAATAGACTCATTTTTGATTTACACAGTAGGAAGATATCCAAAGTGTTTAATTGTGGATCTATATGGAATTGTTTCATTGACAGGAATGGTGCCTGCAAAATTCTATGGTCTGCTATACCAGTGGCAGTCTCTGAAGCAGTGACTTTGAAGGCAGGTAATTCTGCCAAAGTTGATGTCTGTTGGACTTTCCCAGATGGTGTTGATGGTACGTGTGACTGCAGTGGGGAGAAGAGCGAGGTAATGTTTGTAGACGAGTTAAGTTCATCATCGTACATTCAGTTAGTGGGAGGATTGGTTCACGATTTGGTTAAAACACCATCAGTCCTTTTAATCAATAATGGAACAAAGTTAGAGTCCATTAAAACCTCTAATATTATAGGTACCATTTCCTCCGCCGTATACGAGGATGAGGTTCGTCAGCTTCGGCATGCGAACGTCGTGATGATGGAACTTCCTGAAGATGGAACTAGTGGGGAGGAAGACTTTAGTTCAATTGATCTTCAGAACCATCTATCAGAGGAAGAAAAGTCAGCCATCCAGTCCCTACTAGTTAATCATAAGACTGTGTTCGGCAACAATGGGAGCGTTGGAAAGTTGAACGTGATAACTCCCCATAAACTGGAATTGACAGACTATAACCCCATCTACCAACGTCCCCGTAGATTCCCTGAGAAGGTCACTGAAGAAATAGACGCTCAATGCAAGGAACTTGAGCTCTTGGACATTATTGAGCCAAGTCAATCAGGGTGGTCGAGTCCAGTTGTTCCTATCCGAAAAAAGGATGGCACGATCAGACTTTGTGTAGACTATCGAAAGCTTAATGAAGTCACGCGTCCAGATAAATTCCCATTACCGAATTTGAGCGATGCTGTCTTTGGACTTCATGGTGTACAGTTTTTCACTACATTAGACATGATCAAGGGCTATTATCAAGTACCACTAGATGAGGAGTCACGCCAGTATACTGCATTTTCTACTCCTCGTCGGCATTGGCAGTTTAAGAGGCTATCATTTGGACTGAAGAATGCTCCATCAGCCTTCCAGCGGACGATGCAGACGATCCTGAGCGGGTTTTCGTGGAGGAAGGTGATTGTCTACATCGATGATGTGCTGATAATGGGAGACAGCTACGATGAGCACCTTCAACTCTGTGATAAAGTACTGAGTACATTGTCTAATCACGGTGTAAAACTAAACTTAGCAAAATGCAAGTGGTTTTGCAAGAAGGTAGAGTTTTTGGGCCACGTTATCAGTGCCAATGGTCTGAGCAAACCGGAGTCGTATGTTAAAACTGTAGCAGATTTTCCTCAACCTAAGTCCAAAACTCAACTTAGAGAGTTTTTGGGGTTGTTTAACTTCCAAAGGAAGTTCATTCCGAACTGCTCTCTGGTCATGCGCCCTCTGAGTCAAGCTACCGGTGGAGGCAGTAAGAAGAAAGGGAAGATAGAATGGACAGACGAGATGGATGCAGCCTTCAATTCACTTAAGGAACTGATGGTAAAAGAGGTGACGTTGGCTTATCCCGACTATGGCGAAGGAGCTCAGCCACTGCTGGTCTACTCGGATGCGTCGGGGTATGGTATTGGAGCATGTTTAGCTCAATTTCAGGAAAATATTTTCAGGGTAATTGCGTACGCTTCTGTTTCTTTCAATGAAACTGAATTAAAGTATAGCACTTTAGAAAGAGAGTTAGCCGCAATTAGATGGTCGGTTAGGACATTTAGACCTTTCATCTTTGGTATAGAATTTGTGATTCATACTGACCATCGTCCTCTAATACACCTCTATAATTTGCAGATAGTCAATATGAGACTGGCTAGAACCCTGAGAGAACTTAGCGAGTATGACTTCGTAATCAAGTATACTCCTGGGAGAGCAAACACTGCTGCAGATGCACTATCACGTATGGAGCATTTGGGTTCTTCAGATGAACCAGAAGTCCAGGATTATGGCGTTCTCCCTGATGGACTTTTGTTAGCCAAGCATGTACCTGGCGGTGGTGATTCTCTGGTTGAAAGTATCATGATAGCAGCCAGCTTTCAACAGTTTGCAGTGTCCCTTCCAGATACTATGAATGATCTACGCACAGTTTTGGTTCAAGAGCTGATAAAAGATTCTGATGGATATCTTCTAAAGAAAGATAAGACATTGTCACGCAGATTGAAAGTAATGATGGAACCTGGCCAACTTCTCTGTGATGAAATAATGATGGCTTTTGCTCACTTGTTTAAGTGTGTTGTTTTTGTGCATGTAGGAAGTCATTTCCCTGTCATTCATACTTCTCCCATTTCAGATACTCCCTTGGAGTGTCCCAGGATCCATCTCCAGTGCTTGGCGGGGGTACATTTCAACCCATTGATGGAAACTGTCACTTATAAGGTGCCTGGTATTCCTATCACTCCATCAATCACACCTTTGAATCATGTGCCTGAACCTGAAGAAGCGGAAGAAGTTGACTTGATGACTGGCGGATGTTCCTTAGGACTTGAAGTTTTGGAAAGTGAGCCTAGTTCTTATTGGTGTGAGCAGCATCCTCGTACGCATGAGGCCACCATTTTAGTTAAACTATATCAGGAAGATGTATGTGTATTGTTGGACACTGGAGCCCAGGTGAGCTGTGTATTGCATAGTGTAGCAGTTAGGATGCGATCTGTCATGAGGAGTGCTGCAGGATTGGACATAGTTGGTATCGGAGCAGGAAGAGATCCAGTTATGGGCAAGACTACCCTTTTACTTAACTTGGGATCTTATGAAATAGAACATGAATTTGCTGTAGTTGAAGATTATTGTATGGGCTTTTGTTTGGTGTTTGGGGCAGATCTGATGGCTACCCACAAATTCAATTTGGATCTTTCAGATTTAACTGTTACAGCTGGTAGAGCGGTGCTCCATATATCTTCACTACCTACACCTGGTCCCTTGAATACTACTTGTTCCTTTTCTTCATCTGAGAAAAGAGTTTTGTGTTTAACTAGGACTAATTTATTGATTGATGAAACTGAACTTCGTGAATTACAGAAGAATAGTCAATTATCGCAGGTTAGGTGTATGATCGGGAAGGGTGATACTGATAGGTGGCCAGTAATGATAAAGAAATACAAGTATTACAGGAGTAAACTTAGGGTAGAAGACGGTATCTTATATTATTTGTCAAATGAAATTTTGATTCCTGTTGTTACTTTCAGTTTTGTTGTTGAGATGGCGTTATTGTTTCATTATAAAAGAGTACATCTTGGTCGGCAGAAGCTTATAGCTGCTCTCTCTGAACACTTATGGCATCCAGGATTGGTGAGTGTTGCAGCCGATGTTACTCGCACCTGCGATCATTGTCAACGTGTGAAAGTGGCCGGAAGTCCTCAGCCTCCTATGTTGAAAGTCCAAACCAAGGTACCTTTTGAGCTCTTGACAATGGACTTGATCAGCCTTCCACGGACTAGTAAAGGTAATAATTGTTGCTTGGTAACTGTCGACCACAATTCTAAATGGTTGAATGTAGTACCACTTTCCAATAAGACTGCTGTGATGGTTACATCTGCATTGGAGAAAAGAGTTTTGCCTACTCTCGCTAAGTTGCCTGATAAGGTTCTTACTGACAATGGTCCTGAATTTCGCTCCAGATTGTTTAATGACTTGTTAGACAAGTTTTCTATTTGTCATGTTCGTACCACTGCTTATAGACCTCAGGGCAATGGCTTGTGCGAACGAACGAACCGCACTATAACTGAATTGTTACGTAATGTTGGTGCTGAGGCAAACAATTGGGATGAGTTTATCCCGCAAATTGTTATTATGTATAACACCTCTGCTCATTCAGAATTGAATTGTACCCCTTCTCAGTACCTACTGGGAAGAGAACACTTGACGTTCCAAGGGGTTCCTGTTTCTTCTGAAGAGCAACAGTACTGGAAGCAAGGTAATCCTTCTTTCAAACCTTTTCGAACGGGACAGCTTGTCCTACGTAGGGTGGTTGTTGTTGGGAGAAAAGTGGCTGACAAACTGGAGGATAGGTATGATGGTCCCTACCAGGTAATTATTGTCAATCCCAACAAGGTAACTTACGTGGTAAGTCACTGTGTGGCTAAAACTGAGCACAAGGTTCACCACACGCAGCTACGTAGATATTTTAAACCGCCCCGTTATTTATTAGACCATCCCTCTTATTTCAGGTTTGTCGGGGAGATTTCAGATAGTGCTGAAGTGGATACTGATCCCAGTCTGGTAGGTAGCGAGGACGAGGAGGAACAACTGTTATCTTTTGGACCAGTGATCTGTCCTACTGCTCGTTCTCATCACTACGATGAACCATGGGAGTCTACTAATAGTGATAAACCTTGTAAGAGTGATTTAGGCACTGAAGAGGATTATTATGTGGGTAACATCATTCCAGATGTTACAGAAGAGGTTAGTGAGAAGTTAACTGGATATTTTAAGAGTATTTGTGATGTTGAAAGGGAATACAGTTTCTCCAGTACTTCTAGCACTGATCAGATTTGCCCTATTAATGAAACCGATTCTAATTCTGATTTGTTTGATTGGTCTATTTTAGCTGATAGCCCGACTTTTTGGAATATGCTTGATGTACAGCATAAGTCTAAGGAAAATTCATTTAAGAGTTTTGGTACTGTTTTAACCTATGTTAACTTAGATACCACGGAAGAGTCTATCTTAGCTGATCTTGACGAAGAGGTATCCTCTCCAGAAACTGAGATAACTTTCAAAAATGTTTCAAAGGTTAGATCTGTTAAATCTAGAGTAGAATTGAGTTGCAGCCTGGATGACGTCAGAAGTGGTGCTGTTGAGGATGTATCATCTTGGGTGCACTGGTTGAGTAGAGATTTGACCGCTTTAGATTTAGCTGGTACACAACCTGTTACTCGTACTATGGTGACGTCGCCAGTACAACGACGAGTACAGGAACTTTATCGACAAGCACCCCTTATTTTTGAAACAGGTGATATATCCGGAAATAATCTTTCTGATGTTCCCACAGCTACTGCTAGGGAAGAACGTATCACTCGATCCAGAGGACCTGCCAAGGAGCACCCGTGGGTTCAGCCTCGTACTCTAGAATATTCCAGGAGGAAGTAAAAGTTGATGGTAGACGAATTGGTCAAGTGGGGAGGAGTGTTATAATCTGTATTTTTGTATTAATAAAAATTGGATTTTATTTATTCTTGGTGTGACAATTCGTCCCCTAAACTTTTAAGCAAAAACTGAAACCCTTACCAGGTGACACAAGTTGTAGAAACATTCTGTCTTTCGTTTTCTCATGTCAAATTTTTCGTCACCTTATCTTATTACTGTTTGAATTATCATGGAGTATTGTGTAGTAACAAATAATGTGTGTTGGTGTTCTGTGAAAGTGCGGTAGAAGTTTAAATCTTCTTTTTATTAAGTATTTCTTTTCATTGCAGTTAATGTTCACTTGGTAAATAAAAATTATAGACTTAAGTTGATCATTGTTGCTAGTGGGAAGTGATCCACGGATCAACTATTAACATTGTTTTTGTTGTGCTACAAACTTGTTGTAGAGATATTGGAAGCAACAATGTAAGTTTAATTTTGATGTGGTATTTTTTATTTTGAAAACTAGTCATATTTCGGATTATTCTATATTTTATCTTTCCATAAAAATTATCATTAGTTTTTTGTTTCTTTGCCAGCTCCTCGTTCAAAATCAAGACTTGGAGTGTGGATAGGCTTTCCACTTCTGTTTTCCTCAGTTTTCCTCTTCACGATTTTTGATTTGTGATTTGCCCCTTTGATTGACCGCAATTGCTCCTGTGATTGACCGCAATTGCTCCTGTGATTGACCGCATTTTCTCCTGTGATTGACCGCATTTGCCCCTGTGATTGGATGATTCCCGTCTACCTAACGTGAATTGGATAATTCCTGTCTACCTAACGTGAATTGGATAATTCCTGTCTACCTAACGTGAATTGGATAATTCCTGTCTACCTAACGTGAATTGGATAATTTCTGTCTACCTAACGTGAATTGGATAATTCCTGTCTACCTAACGTGAATTGGATAATTCCTGTCTACCTAACGTGAATTGGATAATTCCTGTCTACCTAACGTGAATTGGATAATTCCTGTCTACCTAACGTGAATTGGATAATTCCTGTCTACCTAACGTGAATTGGATAATTCCTGTCTACCTAACGTGAATTGGATAATTCCTGTCTACCTAACGTGAATTGGATAATTCCTGTCTACCTAACGTGAATTTGGTTGTACCTGCCTACCAACCTACCTACTGTAACCCTGTATTCGAGTCCCAGCTTTCCTGTAGGTAAAACTATCAGTGCATGAAGTTTGCTAACTTTAGCCTAAACTTCCATTCCTTTTTTACATCCCATTATATTTTGTTCCCTTATATTTTGTTCATGATTTCAATTTATTTCGTTAATTATATTTTTTTCTTCTATTTTTGACCGACCGACTGACAAAGACTAACTAAATTGACTGTACCTAATTATCCCTTTATTTTTGCCTGTCCATATTAATTTTGTCTACTATTTTTTTTGAGTTTATTTTCATATGATTTAGTTGGCTTTAAGCATAGTTTTTTTCTGCAATTCTTCTGTTCAGAACTAACTGAAAGTTATGTTTATTATTTAGTTATATTATGTTTCTAATCAAATCCATTTTTTTGTAATATAGTAAGATGTAAATGCGTTGATTTGTTGCCGTGGATTTTTTATATAAAGTTCTTTCGTAATAAATTTCTATTTTTGTTTGTTGTAGTTATTACTTGTTTCCCAGATTGTTGAGATTGAGTGGATGGAATATGTTTATTCCGCCGGGATGAAATTTATTGAATAAATACCTATCGTTGCCACAACAATGGGAACTTTACTGATGAGAACTTTACTGATGAGAACTTTACTGATGAGAACTTTACTGATGAGAACTTTACTGATGAGAACTTTACTGATGAGAACTTTACTGATGAGAACTTTACTGATGAGAACTTTACTGATGGGAACTTTACTGATGGGAACTTTACTGATGGGAACTTTACTGATGGGAACTTTACTGATGGGAACTTTACTGATGGGAACTTTACTGATGGGAACTTTACTGATGGGAACTTTACTGATGGGAACTTTACTGATGGGAACTTTACTGATGGGAACTTTACTGATGGGAACTTTACTGATGGGAACTTCACTGATGGGAACTTCACTGATGGGAACTTCACTTTTGGGAACTTCACTGATGAGAACTGCCATGATGAGAACTGCCATGATGAGAACTGCCATGATGAGAACTGTCCTGATGAGCTGCAGTGGTGCGAAGTTATTTGAATCTGAAAATGTTTACAAACAAATTTATGAAAAAAATGTCTGATATTGACTTAGAATTACGCTACAAACAATTATATATCGTGACTATTTCGCTGACGTTAAAGGAAATTAAATACAAGGGACTAGAAGAAGCAGTCAGAAAAGAAAGTGGCTCCATGAACAAAAGCACTTACCACCACCGTTGGTGACAATGCTCCTGGATGCAGAAAAGCTACTCCGTGAATGCAGTCACTTACCAAGGAATGTGACCGAACGGGACGCAAGCACCGGTGGCTGCAATCACGGATGGAAAAGGAAAATGAAGAGGTGATAGTAAGTGAAGTCTACGACCCTACCTAACACAAAAATCTAAGCCCTCGTAGTTGAAGAGCACAACCCTAGCGCTATTCTCCAAAATCCTGAACAATGTGTATTCGAAGCACATTTGGTTATGTTAAAAGTATCCACATTCGAGTGGCAAGGAAGAAACAAGATTTGATAGAAAACAAGATTAATGGAAAGTAGAACACAGATAGATTAAAATCCTTACTGTAATCAGAGTGTGTTTCAAATTTTAAAAATCAAACTTACAAAATATTTCACCAAAGGACTGAAAAGAGTGACACCTCGATCTAATATTTTTCTTTTTTTCTTTATGTTGATGAATTAAGAGGTCATACCGCGAACGATGGAAAGAAAAGGATAATTTAAAATGAGTGAAGAAAATTCAACAAAGCTATTTTTGGAAATTGCAAGATAAGGTTAATTAGATGTTTAGCATTAGAAACGTGGTTTTATAGAAACGCTACATTTATCTTTTATTACTCGAGACTAACTGTTAGATAAAGTCTAATTCCAATCCGTAGAATACTTACTACAATTAATGCTACAAAGGACTATATTACAAACTAATTGGAAAAAAGTCGAATTAATTTAAAGGAAACTAAAGAACTCTACAAAAGAGATAATTGAATTTTACTAATTTCTTGTAATTAAATATTGGTCATTTTTTTAAATTACGATTATAGCTTTATGGAAACAGAAATTGTACTGAAAAAGGGTAATACATATTTGCCTCAAAATAGAAGGAAGTATTTAATTTTATTCGATTTGTTGTCAAAGGAGATGCGGAGAACGAAACTGTAAGATAGAAAAAATGAAAGTCAATGAGTTGAAAATACTGAACAATGTCACTAAACTTCATAATTATATTTAAAATTTAAATGTTCAAACATGAATGTCACAAGGACTAATAAAATATTGTAGAAACTCTCATTTTAGCGGCGCAAGTTGCATGTTGAAGTAATCTAGGATATTGTATAAATTAAGCCATTCGTATTATCAGTAAATTTTAAGAGTTTAAACGTTTATTTAGTTTAATGATTTAATGAGTCAAGAATTCCAAACTAGGCTATAAACAAAAAGCTACAGTTTAAAAAAATTAGTTGATACAACTATAATGAACTATTTTCTTTAGAACGACCATCATACTCTCTCAATAGATGTTAAAAAAAATTGTATATAAGTAATTATATAAGAGTTTAATTAATTATTACCAGTACTCTGAATATTTGTAAATTTTAAAAATAGCAGAATAAATAACCGTTTATCACCATGGAGTGGATATGAACAGTCAGTATTTAAGAATTCAGTATTTCAGAAACTACAGAAACCATAAGTTTTGTATTTACAATTACTAATTGTAAAGTATTTGAACAAAATAATTTCCAATTGCCAATCAATTTAATTGAAAGTTTTTAGGCCATATCGCCGATATTGAAAAGAAATTGAATATATAAGAGGCTTGAAGTAACAGTTAGAAAGGAAAGAGACTCCATGAAAGAATAAACTACCACCAGTCGGAGAGAACGCTCAAGGATGCAAAAAGAAAATAATCCATGACTGCAGTCACTTACCAAGGAATGTGACGAAAAGAGTCCCCAATACCGGTGGCAGCACTCACAGATGAAAAAGAAAAATGAAGAGGTGATAATAAATGAAGCCTACCGGACACAAAAAAAAACATAGTTATCCTCAGAAACTACAATTAGCCACAAAAATTATAAGCCTGAAGCTGTTGTGCTCTTCTCTTATATTCGCCTGAACAGACTGAGGATAAAGCCACTAGGGGCTTTACAATTAGCCTACTATATTTTATCTTTAAACAATTTTCATACATTTTTAAATTATATATTTATGAAACATAACTGATACGAATGACTTTGCTAATTCTATCAATTATCAATAAATTAATAGAAATTTGTCCTTACCAATTAAGAAAAGGGAGATTTGCACTGCTGCCGGTTTCTTCTTCCGCTTTCTTGTGAGGAGAAGTGATCTGGTCATAGGTAGTGGTCTTAAGAGTTCCACCTAGCGAATGCTCCCCCAATGAACTGGAAACAAATTTTAATAATATAAATTAGTATATAAGTTATTGTTATTGAATAGGTTTGATGCGAATATAATGGTTTTGAGAATTCGTTAATCGGAAAATAAATAGAAAAGACCTTAATACAGATCTAGCAGTTAGATTGGAAAGAGACGCCGTGAATGGAATGAAAGAGACTCTTCAATGGAATGTAACGGAATGAGAATCTAGTAATCGTGGAAGTAAGAGGAAAATGAACAAACTGGGTGCAAAAACATATTGCAAATTATATTTATAAACAATCTAAGACTACATTGTTATCCCTATCTAGTGCTATTCTACAAAGCAGTGAATTTCAATGAAACAAAAAGGGAAAAGAACTTGGTCATCATCCAATTTGCAACTGTTCGTATCGAAAAATTCTCTTTCTTCAATAGTGTCATTCGTTGAAATTTCTCAAATGCAACATGAATATCTTACATATTTACTATTATGAATTCAAGATAGTTTTTTTTTGTTTACAGTTATTAATAAATAATCTCTGTTAATTTAAGTAGGGGTTTAACGTTTTCTCTGGAACCAAAGGCCATATCGCTGACAATGAAATTAAATATAAGGGACTGGAAGAAGCAGTCTGAAAGGAAAGTGGCTTCAAGAACAAAGTCACCTACCACCGTCGGTGACAATGCTCATGAATGCAGAAGAGCTACTCCGAGAATGCATTCACTTAAAAAGAATAAAAAAGGACCCAATTTAAGGTCCGGAGGCTGCACTCACGGATGGAAGATTAAAATGAAAAGGGGATAGTAAATTAATCCTACAAGCCTAATAAACCCAAGAGTCGAAGACCTTGTAGTTTGAAAGCATAAACCTAGTGCTACCCTCTAAAGCTGCAAGTGGCGTACAAAGATAAACATAATAAGAATGAATAATGGATTTTTTAATCCAAATTACAACAGTTCGAGGCTAAAGGGAACCCCCTACTACTAAATCCACCACAAACAGCTTCATGATAGGGTCACGCAGGTAAATTGCGGCCCACTTACTAACTGCGACCTCTAACAACTGAAACATCATAGCTTCAAAACACACGTCAAAACTTAAATTAATAAGTTATAGCATTCACTGTGCTTCTTTTGATAGCTATGCAACATTTTAATGTAATTTCGATTCAAAATGTTTTAGAGACTCTCTTGAGAGGGCTGCAATTTAAAATTAAAGGGCCGCAATTTACCTGCGTGACCCTAGAGCTCACGCAGGCTCATAAATTCTTTGCTACCCAGAAAGAAATAAATTTCTTAAGAGTTACCTGCACAAAAAAAACGAGAATTTGGTAGTAGAATTACAAGATAAAAATTACGGGAAAAAATAAATCAGGTGAATAAACGTAATTACATTTACCGTTCAACACTAACCTTGAGCATCCAGCTGTTCAGAAAATTATTCGTAGGTTTTCCCTTTTTTAATAGTGCATAAATATTGTTGTATCTTTAGGTATTGTGAGACTAAAACCTGAAAAAGTTTATCAAATTTAAAGGTATTTATAAATACAGAAAGAACAGTTTAAACAAAAAGTATATACTACAGTCTACATTATAGAAGTATTGACGTAAACCGGCGGATATTTACGAATGGAAGAATCATATGCATAATAAAACAATTAATAAAGTATATACCTACCTAAACTCTAGGAGTCTAGAGGCTAAAATAAAGAATAAAATGTGGTTACAAGCTACAGCTCTAGGAGTTTTTTTTTTCTTTCTATTCCATGTCTACAGATCGTATTGAAAGGAATTTAGGCACAATAATATAAAGTAGAATTCCGTATTTTTTTAAAATTAAATAGTTTAATTACTGTGTGGGCACTGCTTTAAGATTCTAGTACAGAGTAATGTAAAGAAGTGCATGAAATCTAATTTTGCTACTTCGTAAACTGTTCCAAATCTCGACACTTTGCAGGTACCTATAAAAAATGGTTCCACTAATTTAATAAAATTAATAGTCTGAAGTTCGGTATTATTTCAAAGTCCAGAAGTAAAGATACAAAAGTTTTGAAAGCACACATTTTGGTAATAAATTACAAATTCCATCAGCAATTTTTAAAAAAAAGTGAAATATTGATAAATTTATAATTCGAAATGATCTCAAGAACAGAAACACTTGATATTGAGCTGGACTTCGTCTCAGCTATCAGCAAAATATCAACTGGTAAAAATATTTAGAGTTCATATCCAAGAAGAAAAAAACTATCTCAGAAATCTGATCAATCTTTCGAATATCTCAATTTCAAGGATTAAGCTATCTAAAGATGGTAGCATTAACAATTTTTCACAGAGTTGAATCTAGAACTTAGAAAACAAAAGCGAAAAAAATTAATTTACAAATGTATAAATAAAAGATATAGTTCCATATGAGCATGACAATAAAAAATAGAGTCCTCAGCTAGAAAGACTGAAGAATAACTTATCCAGGCTAAGTGAAATTAGTATCTAAAGAAAGATTAATTTTCGATCTGCCTAAAACACAAGTTTTTAAATAGAGAGAGTAAAATTTGATGACTTTTCACCATGACGGCTGAAGACGAAATGTCCCGCATTGCATTAAAAGAATCGAAATTTCTTACATGCGGGGGTAAAATGAGAATTTGGGGTAGCGTACGATAATCCGTTGTACAGTGGGAACTAGATTATTCATGCGCACCTCAGCAATTGGACGGATACACTTTTCCGCGATAGTACAATTTTATTATAAAAATGTCAATAAAATAGCCAATTTTTCCCCCCGCATTTTAGGTAAACCTGACCAGGCGACGCGTGCATCTGTATTTTACCAATATACCAGACGCTCCGACAAATGCCCAGATTTCTCTGAAATCTGGTGTTCGCGAACAAATTTGCCCGCGGTATGGCAGGCAAATTTGTCCCCGATCACAAGAATCGAAACTGTCAGTGACTCTCATCATGTTGGACAAATTTGTCTCCGAACAAGTGTTCGCGACTGTTATTTGAATGAAGATTGCTGTTAAATAGAGTCAATTTTTAATATTTTACTGAATATGGTTGATATTTCTTAGTTACAATATTCTTTTATGTAATATTAATAGATAACATAAAAGAATAAAATAAATGTTAATCGTCTTACATACATAATTCATATTAATTTATTTTGTTCTATTTTAGCTTGTTTACCCTGGTTAGGTAACTAAAACGCATTTAAAATAATAACCAGACCTAGGTTATTTTAACTACCTATTAGGCA
>CANNZV010001552.1:238107-266836 GCA_947561585.1 Caprella mutica | reverse complement strand
CACAGAGAAAGGATTAGTTGAATCAAATCATATTTGATTTGTTTTGACTAAATTTTATGGTTTATCTGTGGGCCTACCTACGTGGTGAGTTGCAGGTACTATTTCAAATGAGTTAAATTGACGTTGGTTAAAACAACACATATGTGAGTTGATTATTTTTAATTCCCGATGGTCACAACAACTACCTGTGATAGTCAAAACTACTCGTGATGGTTGAACCAATTATATGTAATGGTTATAACAACTGCAGAACAAGGTACTTGTGTATGTTTCTCAAATCACTCCTATGTGTTATACCAACTACTCTTGTAGGTTATATCAACTACTCGTGCAGGTTATACCAACTACTCGTGCATGTTATACCAACTACTCGTGCAGGTTATACAACTACTCGTGCAGGTTATACAACTACTCGTGCAGGTTATACAACTACTCGTGTAGGTTATATCAACTACTTGTGTAGGTTATACAACTACTCGTGTAGGTTGTATCAACTACTCGTGTAGGTTGTATCAACTACTCGTGTAGGTTATATCAACTACTCGTGTTGGTTATATCAACTACTCATGTAGGTTATATCAACTACTCGTGTTGGTTATATCAACTACTCGTGTTGGTTATATCAACTACTCGTGTTGGTTATATCAACTACTCGTGTTGGTTATATCAACTACTCGTGTTGGTTATATCAACTACTCGTGTTGGTTATATCTCAGTCCGGTTAGCAGTAGCCAAACTTTTTACATGACTTTTTCAGTCACTATATTTATTCTATCAAATTATAATCTCGAGTTAAGTTCCGGTATCAATTATATTAGACTATTTATTCTCTACGACCAAACCTAACATGTTCATTTATTTTTTTACTTTTGCTTCTGTGATATGCATACGATTTTGATTTAAAAAAATAATTGATCACCTACAGTCCTACACTAATCTTTGCTTTTGAAAATGTTTTCCGTCCGATGAATTTATATATGGTTATAAATTGTAAATTAATAGATTGGATTGAATAAATAACTTTATCAGATCAGTTTAAAAATAAGTAGTTAGATAAAAATAATTACGTCAGTGATAATTAGGTAGGCTAGATAAATTAAATGACCAGGCTAGATTACAAAAACAAATGTAGATAGAATGCTGCAATTATACTATAACTTAATTAATAATAATAAAACCTTCGTCTTCTAAACCATATTTTAGTGCAATTCATCTTACTCATTGGCACTGATGTAGAAATATGTTAATAGAATTACCAAGGTCAAATTGAAAACGAAATATAAACATTTAGGTTTTAGATTTATTATTTAGAAGTACGATCTGAATCCTCATCCCTGTCTGTTACGACTGTAGGTTGCCAAATCCTGAAATAAGAGATTCGTATATTAATATATATATAATAGAAATTTATAGTATCGTTTATATAATTATCAATAACATCACCTATTCTTTTTCCTTTTGTGATGAGATAGCGACAGTTTCGATATTCTTTTCATGTCTGGAATCCCTAAAAGCATATGAATAAGTAAAAGCTAATCATACTGCAAATACATATTTAAAAATAATCTATATTTTCAAATACTTACTTAGACTTAGCATAATAGTTCCTGAATCATTCAAAGGAATTGAAGAGGACTCCGATGGTTGATGACGTTGATCTACTCCATCAATACTTCATAAAGATCTGAAAGTAGATTTAGAAAATATAGAAAACCATATTAATAAAGAAATGAAGAGAATAATTAACTGAGAATTGTTTCATATAGGTAAATTATTTATATAAAATGTTAAACTATTTATAAATCTTCAGATGTAGTATAAATTTAGCTCTAATAAATTCAATGGATTCTCCTTGCTAATCCTCATAATTATGTACATTATACACTCTTAATTTAGAATTTAAATAAATACCAAAAAAGTATAGAATATCAAAAGGCTCACTCTGGTTGGTTCTCCTTATTTACTCCCAGGAAGGAATTCTGCCGACTACCTCCATGGTCAGAGTTCTTCCAGTCATAGAAAACTAGGGTCAAGTAGGCAAATTCCGGCACTTTAACTAACTGCGGTATCTTATCTCAGAAACATAAGTAACCATCATGGCTTCAAAGCACTCGTGAAATAAATAGAACCTATCATAAATTGAGCTTATTATGATATTCAACAATTCAATATATAGCTAAACTAATTTCTGAAGGATTTTGTTTTAAAATATATAAATTATCAGAATACTGAACTTGAGATGCTAGCATAAGTTCTGAATTATCGGACGGTTCCACATTTTCGGTCGTATAAGAAAAACTATATGAAAAATTAGTCAACTTTTATTTTAATTAGCAATTAGGTAGTTATATACTATTTTTCATGCATGACCGAAAATGTGAAATCGACTGACAATTTTGAACTTACCCTATCTGAGGACAGCGCAGTAACTGCCTAGCCTATGTAGAAGGTATTGACACTGAAAAAAACAGCTAGGTAGGTGTATGATGCTTAAATAAGTTAACATATAATAATCTAGGAAAATTAGTTTGGATATCAGTTTACAAACTGGAAGGCAGTAATCAAAATTTATTATTATGACAAGTTATATACTGATAATCAGCTCTTCAAATAACTACCTAGCCGCCAGCCTATCAATACCAAAAATTTTGAACTTATAGAACTAAAATGGTACCTACCTATTGAGGAGTGTTCACATTCAACACGTAACACACTTGAAACAAGATTTGAACTGTAAAGTGTCATCCGATTAATTGGCTTTGAGGAAAGCATGAGTTGCCACATACTCATTTGATTTAACTCACACCTAAACTTAAAAAAATAGTGCCAACTCTCATAGTTAGTTAATTTATACACCAGATACATAGGATTAACAGTCTTTGTGAGTTACTTTAACACACTATGTCATAGTTGTTTTACCTCACACCTAAACTTACAAAAAAGTAGCGCCAACTCTCATAGGAAGTTAATTCATACACCGCAGAATACATTGGATTAACAGTCTTTGTGGGTTACTATAACACACTATGTCATAGTTGATTTAACTCACACCTATACTTCAAAAAAATTAGCGCCAACTCTCATAGTAAGTTAATTCAATCACCAGATACATTGGATTGACAATCTTTGTGAGTTACTTCAACACACTATGTCCTAGTTTTTTTAAAACATGTTCAAACTCCCAAAATGTAACTCTAACTCTCAAAGTAAGTTGATTCAATCCATAAAATTATTTGAATTAACTATGTTTGGTGACACACCATGTCATAGTTGTTTTGACACACGTGAAAACATGAATATAGTCCAACCAACTCACGTAATAAATTGATTCAAAGTATAAATTGTTGACCCATTAAATATGAGTAAACTTTTTTCTCTGTGTAGCGAACCCATTTTGGAAAAGTTTGGTCCGAACATTTGTTCCGAACCAAACATTTAGTCCGAACATTTGTAAGCTAACCTCTGATTTTTTAGGTATATATTTTGTATCTAAAAATTAAGAAAAATAAAAGTGAACTACAGTCTACACATTTATATTAGGCTCTTTTACTAACTTATGCTTCCAAGGCTATTAGGGCAACCTACCTATATAAAAAAAAATGTTTTTTTCAACAAGATACTAACTATTGACAGAAACAAGTTACAACGAGAAGGTTTCACTATGTTAAAAAAAACATGTCTTATTTATAAACCTACGTTACTGTATTTTTACAAGTTGTTAGTTTTTGTACTAAACTAATGTGTACCAAATTTCAAGTAAAAATATTGAATATATATGGAGAAATAAATACATAGCTACACTACGTGCCACACTTTTGTGCAGATCACACATTTTGCTGTAAAATGAGTATAACTCATCCAAATTCATTGAAAATTTCAGTAGACACTTGTCCAATACAGATGTAACATGCCAAGAAATTTCAAATGCCTGTGATACTTATTGGTGAATTGACAAGGATTTTTCCTAAAAAGGTATAATTTCAGAGTACCACGCTCTTGTGCAGGAGGATAAAAGTGCTTATATAACGTTCAAAAACAATTTTATTTAACTCAAAAAGTGTTATTTATATGCAGGAGCTACAAGAGTGCAAATTTAAACTTCGAAAATACAAAATTAATGAAATTATAACAAAAACTGCATTTTAATTATTAATACCCAGTAAAACCTCCCCTCTTGTCAACGACCCTCAAAAGACGTCTATCCATGGAGCTAGTCAACTTATTTATAGTATCTGGTGTTATCTTCTCACAGATTTTCTCAATTTCCCTCCAGAGGTCCTCCTTGTTTGTGAATTGACATCCTCCCGCATACAACTTTTGTTTTAATATGGACCAGAGGTTTTCAATTGGATTTAAATCCGGTGAGAGGCTGGGCCAGACCATCAATTTATCATCCGAGAACTTAAGAGTTTCCAGGTAACTGCGGGTGGCTGTAGCTGCATGGGACGGGGCGTTATCATGCATGAAAATGATCTTTTTCTTGAGTGCAGCTGGTTGCCTCTTCAGCCACGGAACAAAATTGTTCTTCAAAAAGCTAATATAATTAGCTGACGTGATTTTAACGCCCTCTGGTACACGGAAGGGTACCACCAATCTGTCTCCAAGTATTCCAGCCCACATCATAACACCTCCTCCTCCTTGTTGACGACGAATCCTCTGAGGACGAGAAGAGCCATGGGCAGTCCATGACTTTGCCCAACCGTCAGGGCCGTCAAGAGTCGCTCGCATCTCATCAGTGAAGAGCACAGTCTGGAAGTCTGTCTTGATATACTTCTCAGCCCAAGAAACTCTTGCTTTCTTGTGTGCTCTTTCCTTCAAAGGAGGCCTGATAACGGGTGAAACATGAGAAGCCATACTTCTCAAGATCCTGCAACGAGTGGTTTTGGGGACTTCCTCCATACCTGCACTCTTGAAAATTTCCCCACTTGTGGCAGTGGAGTTCCTCTTGAGTTCCCTCTTGATCCTGGACAAGTTCCGCCTGGTTGCTACTTTCCATTTACCCTTATCCTTACGAGTGACCTTCCTCATGGGATAATCAATAAATTTCTTCACTGCACATGGGTCACGACCGATTTCAGTGGAAATAGACTTTGCATCATGTCCCTCAACCAGCATGGATACTATCTTACTCTTTTCAGAGTCAGAAAGACACGGGCGGTGACTCATTTTCGATATTTAAAAATATGAGGACAACAAACACAAGAGCGTAGCACGGTTAAATAATGTAAAAATTGATCATACTCGGTTAATAAACAACGGATTACCTTCAAATTTTATACATAACCTCCTAGTGAGGGTTTCCATATCAACTGCAAATTTCATTTTATTTCATTGATTTTTACTCATTTTATCCCAAAATTTGTGATCTGCACAAAAGTGTGGCACGTAGTGTATTTAAGAGATTGACAACTGAGTGAGCTGAAATGTTATTGGATTCTTGTGTATTGGGTAACCAATCTGTATTTCTACGTCGCCACACGTCACTAATTAAAGTACAATTAATTCCATAATTTACGCTGATTTACGCCGATACGTAAATATTTAACTTTTGAATTAAAAAATATAGTTGGTATTTATGTAGGAACAAAGTCAAGAAAGGCCAGTAAATTTAAAGAAATTACATGAAATATATAAAGTAATTTAAAAAAGATATGCCTACGTCTAATTCATTAGGGTTAATATAATAAATTTATAATAATAATAATTATACTGTGACTTCATATGACTACATTATAGAGGATTTGCACTGGTAGAACTGCTGTTTCATGAAATACAACTAATTTAGAGAATTTACTAAATAGGAATACGAGATTCATAGAAAACTTACGAATATTTGTGTAGAATAACCTAAATATGTTCACTATGGGCGTAGGTCATAAGCCCCTCCGGTCAAGAGCCCCCCCCCCCCCAGTCAAGAGCCCCCTCCCCCCGGTCAGTAGCCCCCCCTGTAATGAGCCCCACTTGGTCATAAGCCCCCCCGGTAATGAGCCCCACTAGGTCATAAGCCCCCCCCCCCCCCCCCCGGTCATGAGGCCCCCTGTTTTTAAATCCTTATTTACCTATATTATTTAATCCTTATTGACACTTTTGAAGTTCATAACTGATTAGACATAAAATATATGTAAACTATCATGAAGTGTGCAGTACAACAAACTAGCGGATACAACAAACTATATTAGCAACTCTCAGTTATTTCTATCTAAGTAGTTCTTCATTTGTTTAACTAGGTAAATAAGGATTAAAGAAAACAGGGAGGGGGGGGCTCGTGACCGGGGGGGGCTTATGACCTAGGGGGGCTTATGACCGGGGGGCTCATGACCGGGGGGCTCATGAACAAGGGGGCTCATGACTGGGGGGCTCATGAACAGGGGGGCTCTTAACCGTACCCCGTTCACTATAAAGGTAAGTTCGTTATACATCAGCGTGATTCACTATACAGGAGTTCACTATAAGGGAGTTCCACTGTACTTACTATACTTAATAAGTTAGTATCAATGAGTATGACTGAATGAGCATCAAGTATCTTTAAAGTTCCCTTCCTCTCCACTCCAATACGTAGTTTAAGTTGTTATTCTGAATTTTCTTCTGACCTCCGAATTTCATGCAAAGAAAAATTAAAACCAACTCTGTCGTCATAACAATGCAAGACAATGTATCCATATTAAAGTAAGTATCCAAGTATCTAATTAAATATTTTTTAAGTTTTTACTATTAGTTTTCAATTTTTCATTTATATTACAACATTTTTGATTAATTCTATCTAGAAAACTGATGATATAAAACCTTTTTGTATTTTGTTTGAATATGAAATACTATAGATACCGTATTATGCTATTCCTATACTCTATTAGCTTGCTTAACTTTTTCTTCTATTCAATATATTAGAAAGGTCAGACAGTGAATATTACTGTGAATATTTCTCTAAGTTATTTATATTTATAACTTATATACATATAATATTATAATACCTATATATAAATTATAATCAATTCAATTGTAAAGCGAATAGCCGAATACTCGATCTTAAATTATTTGTTCAGCCTACCTACTTATTAGCTCATTTGAGTCATTTCAATATTTTTTCTTTTAAAAACCTTCATTTGATATTTAGTATTTCATACATTAGTAAAAGCAAAAGAAAAAATCATCATTCAAAATAAAAGTAACAAGCTGAGACAAGAAACAAATATTTATAAGATGTTATTGTACGAAGCTTGGTGTGCGCAATTATTCTCGCACATATTTGATCTCGCTTTGCCGCTATAAGAGTTACAGTTAACTGATTATAGTGAAATATTCACCCTTTTGTAGTGAAAAACACTCTTGCATCTAATGCCTGGGAGGATCTCTGATATAGTCCTAATATTATTATAGATTTGCATAAATGGTCATATTATTAGTATATTACCATTTATCACCTTCGTTTTTGTCTAATCGTATGTATTTATGCGAAAAATTAAACGATTGAAAAGGCAGCTTTAAAATCGGTCTTGAATTTAAGTTATTATTATTTTTCCATGAGGACCGGTTAGCCAACTGCTAAGGTACTAGGGTAGGGTGTTATGTAATGTTACCTAATATATACGTTTATAACCTTGCCTATAGTTCTACATATTTCAAGCAATTTTAATTGAGATTTGAGGGAACATAAACCGTTATTAAAGAATTAACTTGTTAAGTTTATTATAAACTTAACTATTCAAGAAGGGATGAATAACGTAATGAAAGAAGAGCGGGGAAAGACGCATGTTCTTCGCTTCAGTGTTAAGCAGAAACCTAGGTATATAATAGTAGCCGAGAGGTACGGTGCATGTTCAGAACGTAAAATAATTAAATGAACAGGTCAGTTTTCCCCGGGTACGGAGGTTCGGACTTGCGAAAAAGACGTTCCGAACACTGAAGTCCGAACCGTTTTTGAAGAGGTTCCGAATCCGAATGTCCGAACCCATTTTCCAGTCCGAACCGGTTCGCGAATAAAGGTTCGCGAACATACGTGCGGAACGCCCAGCTCTGGATAAAGGAAAATATAATTATTATTATTTAACTTCTATTTAATTCGTAACATAATAACTGAAGGTATGATACCAATTGAAATAAAATTGGAATAAAAGTGAAATACAGGGTGGGGCGTAAGTTTGGAAGCAAATGAAAGTGCATATTATAATCCAACGAAAAATATATTTAATAATTTACAGCTATGTATTATTACATAAGGGTTTTAAGAATTCAAAAATGATAATTTTTTTCAAAATGTCCCCCCTTGTTTTTAATAACAGCCTCAAATCTCCTCCGAACTCCTCCTACTGCGGCACGCAACTGTTCTTGTGAAATTTCCTTCCAAGATCTCTGGAGCGAACGCTTTAAATCATCCACACTGCGATGGAATTTATCACAGGCCTTTGATTTAAGAATGGACCATACCGAAAAGTCCATAGGATTAAAATCTGGGGAGCAGGGAGGCCACATTTCTTTGGACCAAAACCGTGGAAGATGGTCATGGCACCAGTTTTGAGTGACATTTGCAGTATGTGAAGTCGCGCCGTATTGCTGAAATGTCCATAGAGTGTCATTACCGAAGTGATCCTTAGCTGACTCCAACATTGGCGTCAAAATATTATCAATATAACATTTAGCATTGATTTTGGCGCATTGTTCCACAAAAATTAAAGGAGATCTCCAAGTTTCTGAAACGGCAGCCCAGACCATTACTGAAGCAGGTTTCATGGTTCTGTGGACAGTTTTTTGGTTGTATGGGATGTCTTTTGCACTTTTACCAATTATTCTGTCATTCCTCCGGTTGTGACCAAACAATTTTCGTCAGACCAAACAATTTCACCAGCCGTGCCAGACTTCAATTCTCTCAGAAGTGCTTTGCTTCTCTCCAATCTCTTTTCTTTACAGCTTCTGACAGAGTCTGTCTCTTTTGGAGGGTGAAAGAGGACATCTTTAGGTCTTCTTTGACAACTCTTCTCTTTGTTCTGGGACTCACATTAGCTGTTTTGGCTAACAATCGTATTGACCTTTTCGGTTCCTCCTGATCTTCTCTCGGGCACATTTTATTAGTTGTTTGGTGCGTTGTGAGCGTGGTCTACCACTTCTTGGACGATCAGTCAAGTCTCCTCTCTCATTAAAACGCTTCACACACCTCCAAACAGTCGATCTCGCTATTGAGAGAGTCTTTGAAATGACGGAATTGTTAGAATTAGGTTAAATTACAGTGGGTTAACAACGTTAAGACATAGAGTTTATTTAAAGAGTAATATGTTATACAGATAGAAGTCTATTGGAGAGATGAGTGGAACACATCTCTCACTGAGTAATGTAAAGAACCGACTAGCTTAAGAATTGACCTGCGGTGATATTTAACACTCACCGGAACTTGTAATGGACTTTAAACCTTAAATCCGTTTCTCATAAAAGTAATACATTGTTTGTTAAACAATAGGTAATTAATATAGCTGAGCTAGTCTCACAGGAAGTTAACATTAAACATATAAAGAGTGTGTAATACATTTAAACTAAAATTCCAACACTCCTCCTCACACGACATTATATATTTTTCATGCCTATTAATTCAATTAATTTGGTAAATCTATCAGTAGGCAACGGTTTAGTGAATATGTCAGCAAGCATAGTTTCACTGGGGCAATACACAAGTTTAATTGTGTTTGAAGCAACAAGATCTCTAATGTAATGAAATTTAATATCAATGTGTTTCGATCTAGGATGATTTTTAGCAATACAAATAGCTGACTGATTATCCTCAAACAAAACTATAGGATTCTTATTAGGTACTTTAAGATCTAATAGTAATTTATTTAGAAATACAGCTTCTTGGGAGGCACCAGAGAGGGAAACATATTCAGCTTCAGCCGTTGATAAAGCAACACATGACTGTTTCACAGAGCGCCAAGAAATAATGGAATTATTTAACAGAAAGCATTGACCAGAAGTACTTTTCCTATCAACTCTGTTACCTGCCCAGTCGGCATCAGAATAACCTATCAACTCAGAATCTTCATTACCATAGGTAATGCCAAGATCAGGTGTGCCCTTTAGGTATCTAAATATCCTCTTAATTGCAGACCAGTGCTTAGTGTTTGGATTGGAACAAAATTTAGAGACATTTCCAACTGCATAAGTTATGTCCGGTCTAGTTTTAGTAGATAGATACAGTAAGGCACCTACAGCTGACTGATATTTAGTTTTATCTACTAGTTCACAATCATCAGTAGTTGGTTCCAAATGAGAATTAACATCAGCAGGGGTTGAAACAGGTTTACAATTATTGAATTCAAATCTATCTATTAACTCGTTGACAAATGAAGATTGATTTAATGATATTTTATTTTCGTCTTGTACGACTTTTATGCCTAAGAAATAGGATAATTTTCCTAAGTCTTTCATCTCAAATTTAGCACTTGAATCAGTCTTGATTTTAGTCAGGTCATCATAGTTCTTACATGCTACAATAATATCATCTACATACACAGAAATGAAGCATGGTGAGTTATTGATTACTTTAACATAAATACATGAGTCACAAGAGGACTGAATAAATCCTAAGGATTTAAGATATGCATCCAAAGCATCATTCCAACATTTGGGTGATTGTTTTAACCCATACATAGATTTATTTAGTTTACATACTAAATCTTCTTTTCCTGGAATAGCATAGCCAGGAGGCTGTCTAATATAAACGTTTTCTTTAAGATCCCCATTTAAAAAAGCTGAATTGACACCCAAATGATGTACAAATAATTTTTGTTTAGTAGCTAAAGATAACATGGTTCGCACCGATTCGAATCTAACTACAGGAGCAAAAATTTCATCATAGTCGATTCCAGGTCTCTGTAAAAAAACCCTGAGCGACTAATCTAGCTTTATATGAAGACACTCTACCATCAGATCCTTTTTTCTTTTTAAACACCCATTTAGAGTTAATGATGTTTAAGTCTGAGGTAGGTTTTACTAGTTCAAAAACTTTATGTTTCTCAAAAGCATTTAATTCCCTCTCCATGGCATGTTTCCATTTAGAGGATTCAGAACCGCTATTAAGAGCCTCAGATACCGACCTAGGTTCGATATTGATATTCCCATTTACTAATAAACCCTCCTCCTCAAACTGATCATGGCTATACTCCCAACTACCGTATCTAACAGGAGCTCGACGAATTCTAGACGATCGTCTAAGATCCTCATCAGGACTGATAGCTGGTACAGGTTGCGCCTCAGGGAGGATTATTTGAGGATTATTGTCAGGAGTTTGATTCTCAGGCCCTGCAGGTTCTGAATCTTCTGAAGGGAACACCAGTGGAGAGGTAGGGGTCTCAATCTGTTGAGGGTTCTCAATCTTAGATGAAACTGATTCATCAAAGGTTAAATTCCTGGAAAAGAAGATTCTTTTAGATTCATCATACATCTTATACCCTTTAGTAACAGTGCCATAACCAAGAAACAGGCATTTGGTAGCTTTATTTTTTAATTTTGATCGTTCATCTCGAGAAATATGCGCATACCCAGTGCATCCAAAAACTTTTAAATGACTTACATTAGGTTTTCTAAGATTTAAAGCTTCATATGGAGTTTTATTTACTAAAAATGAATAATGCATCTATTATTAGGATAATTTGCAGTATATAGTGCTTCACCCCAGAATTCCTTATCAATTCCTGAATCAGATAACATACATCTAACTTTTTCCATAATAGTTCTATTAAATCTTTCAGCTAACCCATTTTGTTCAGGAGTTTTAGGAATAGATTTCTGGTGAATTATACCTTCATTGCGTAAATATGATTCAAACTTATTTGAGGTATATTCTCCTCCATTATCTGACTGCAAGGTTTTAATTTTCCTTTCGTAAATATTTTCAACCATTGCTTTCCATTCCAAAAACTTCTGAAACACATCACTCTTATGGGCAATAACATATATCCAGGAGTATCAAGTAGCATGATCAATAAAGGTCAGAAAATATGAATTATTACCCCTGGAAGTGGGAGTAATTTTCCCACAGACATCTGTGTGGATTAAATCAAGAGGTTTACAATTTTTCTTAATGCTTGTAGAAAATGGTATTTTATGCATTTTCCCATTACAGCAGTGTTCACACACACCTTCTATAGCTTTTAATTTACTATCCAGACCATTAACTTATTTAGTTCGGATCATTTTAGTCAAGTTATCGTTACCTATATGACCGAGCCTTCTATGCCATAGAAGGTTTACTTTATTTTACAGTTACAGTTACTGCAGCTTTATGTACTAAAGTATTTAGATAATAGAGTTGACCAACACAGTGAGCCTCAGCATTTAACTCTTTATTTTCGTTCAATATTTTACATTTATCATTTTCAAAAATAATAGATTTATTATTATTTGTCATTTTTGACACTGATAGTAGATTAAAAGCTAGATTTGGCACATATAGTGCATCATTAATTGTACATTTTCTACTTCCACCACCTGGTATATTCACAATAACAGAAACATTTCCTAGTGAAATAGCTTGCAAAACATCTCCATTTCCTACTTTAACATTGATAGGTTTGGTAATATTTGCAAAATCTTTACATAAATTTTTATCACCACTCATGTGTGATGAAGAGCCTGAATCTATTATCCAAATATTACTGTCGGCATATTTGTTACAAAGAGCGATATCATTAGCATACATTGTGTGATAAAGTTCTATATGACTTACGTTTACACCATTTGGCTGATTTTGAGTTCTGTTAGTTTGAGAATACCGTTTAAATTTGAAGCAGTCTTTCTTCAAATATCCTAATTTTTTTAAAAAAGTGACACTTGATTGACTGTTTATTTACTGCAGCATCAATCTGAGTATTTGATAATGCCAAAACATCATTGGATTTAATACTCAACTTTTCAGCTTCTCTCCGGAGTGTGTCCGCTACGTTAATCCATTAAGGGATGTCTGTCTGAGCTTCAAGTGCAGTAACAAGCACTTCAAACTGCTCTGGTAGTGATGATAGGAGACAAATAACTTTATCCTCTTCACTGATCACTTGATTTAACAGGGCTAGCTCTTGAAAAACTTCAGTTAGTTCTTTCAAATGGGAGTTGAGTAGTTCGGGAGACTTCAATTTTAAGTTGTAAAACTTCTTCTTCAGACGAAATTTGTTCGCCCACGTGTTTTTCTGAAACGTTTCTTGAAGGGTGGTCCAGATAGCGTGTGGATCCGTGGGTTGTCCAACTAAGTACAATTGATCCGGTGAAATAGATAGTACTATATCTGCCAGAGCTTTATTCTTGTTATTTACATAGGCAGCCTTAACCTCAGTTGAAGCGGAATCTACTGGAACTGATTTAGATCCATCAGCAAAATCCATCAGTTTCTCTCTTAAGAGGTACATTTTCATTTGTACCCTCCATGTAGGGTAATTATTTCCGTCTAGGGGAACAATCCCCGGTAACTTATTTGAAGACATGTTTTCAAGTATTTATTTTCATTCAAAACTTAACAAACATAAACAAACAAAGCAGTTAAATTGATTTACTGTTTAACTGAATTGATATTTTAAAATTATTCTAATTAATAAGAATAACTTCACTGAATATAATTATTAATATTCAATTGGAACAGCAACACAAGTCTTAGTTCGTGTTGAATGCATAGTTCCAACAATGTATTCAAGCGTGATATTCTTCCCCGTTCAGTTTTTCGGTCACCGGCGCTGTGGCCTGTGACGCAGCATTTTTCAATTTAGTTTTTGTTTTGAATCTGTAAGTGTAGGATGTGCGCCGGTCTGCTGCTCACGCACGCTTAGGCGTGGGTGTGCGGTAGACCGGCTGTTTGGTTAATTAAATTTATCTACAGGCGTTTAGTTGTTCTATCAATTCTTAAGGTTGGCTAATGATTAGGTGTCATAGTGCCTTATTATGAGTCTGAATCCCATTTCTTGAGTGAAAGTCATAATTTGAGTAAAAGCTGGATCAGTTGGTGAAGGAAGCCGGAGTGAATATTAGTCAGGTGAGATGGTGTCTCTATAGTTTCGATAAGTTTCTTTTGTTGTGAATTCATGAAAAGTGTGAATTCTTAAAAGTACTCATTGTGGAGAATTAACTAGGTGAAATGCACCTATTACTTACGGTTGCTTTATCGAAGATAAATAACTAATCTTAAAAATGTATTCCTTAGTTTATCTGAAAGTTTAGGGTTAAAATTGTTTCGTTTCTTAATGCTAATAAAAGTTGTTTGTTACTTAAAATCTATTCCTTATAAATTCTGATGTTAACTATTTTGTTTGCAGTACCGCAATTTACACCTGTAAACCAAGATTGAATAAAACTTAGAGGTAACTGTCGTTTTGCTCCCCCTCCCCAACTGACAGTTCGCAAGAACCTTTTGTTGAAAGACTGTTTACCAAAGGATAAGGTCACAGATTTAAAGGTAATTTGTGACCTCTCTTGACACCTCTTCCGCACAGAATAATAAATAATTATACTATAAAAACAAGTACATGTCGCTAGAGCAGTCAGTATTATTGACCTCAATTAGCGCATTAGCAAGATATGCTTACACAAACGTTCGTGCGTATATGTTTCATTTAGTTTAACACTTTTTTCACTGTACTTCGTTTTACTTGATTACTGTAATAAACTTCTAAATTGTTTAAACATAATTTGATTTATAAACTCTTATCGTTCACTGGGCCCATAACCTGTTAGAATTAGGTTAAATTACAGTGGGTTAACAACGTTAAGACATAGAGTTTATTTAAAGAGTAATATGTTATACAGATAGAAGTCTATTGGAGAGATGAGTGGAACACATCTCTCACTGAGTAATGTAAAGAACCGACTAGCTTAAGAATTGACCTGCGGTGATATTTAACACTCACCGGAACTTGTAATGGACTTTAAACCTTAAATCCGTTACAACTTCCCAGCACGGTGTAGAGCGATAATGGCTTCTCTTTTGTCTGACATTTTTGAATTGACTAAAATTTGTGAAAAATAACACTGCGACGTCATAATGTAGTGTCTCTACTATAGTTCAAACCCTATCACCTACTTAGGAACTTATTTTTAAGAATTATATTAATGTTTAAAAAATTGCTTCCAAACCTACGCCCCACCCTGTAATGGTTGTTATATATAGATTTATTGAGTCCGATTACCACTTTAAGTTTAATTATCTATACGACTATACCTAATGTGAATCACTGAAATTTAATCGTCTCATTTGCAGCTTTTGGCACTAGGTGAAAGCTCAAGTTATCGGATATGGGGTTCCGCATTTTACGTAGAAAAATTATTTATGTAATGATTTTTATTTCTAAAGTTGTATTTTACGTACTGCACTGGTATCATGGATACCAATTTAAGCAAGAATTAAATAATGATAATTATTATATTTATTTCTTATATTATATATCCGAAAATGTGTAAACGTCCTATAACACTGAATCTACTCTAAAATGAAATATGTTAAATAGCCCATCAACTTTTAATTATTTACGTTAAGTAGAGGATTAACGTCTGTTTCGGAACCAAAGTCCATGTTGCTGAAGTCAAAAGGAAATGAAATAGAAGGGATTGGAAGAAGCAGTCAAAAAGGAAAATCAGTCCATGGACAAAGTCACGACGCTAATGGTGCTGAAAAGCTACTCCCCAGCAAACATAAATGTATCTATTCGATGTCTAAACGACTCTGTATAACCTCTCTTCCGACATCGAATACCAGTAACAAATTAGACATGGTGACATCAAGTAGACATCAATCCGATATCCGTTTGCACCGCTAAACCGCATCATATCAAGTATATTTCGCATCGAAGTGATACCGTTATAACAGCGTTGAATAGAAAGATAAATTACGACATACAACATACATAGGGATTCTGCATCGAACAGACGCCTAATTATATATCTAATATGCTTCGAAACGATATCCACTTGCATCCAATAAATAAATAAATTAAAATAGAAAACTCTTACTTCATTGAAATAACGTATTGTACGTTTAGATGCATATCAATTCGATTAATGTTACATAGTGTTATAAATAAATTAAATGGGAAGAAATGAAGTGATACGTCCAGGTATCGTTCGTGGGTCCCTCCGTCCTCGTGCCTGTACCTCTGTAGCTTTGCCACCATGGATGCACTTACCTAAAAAAAATTTTGATATTAAGTGACTCGGAGATACTTGAAGATATTCTTAGAGTGAATAAACAATACAGGCAAGCACCGCTTTTATAACCAAAATCACAACTTTTTCTTATTAAAAATAGTAATGAGGAGTTGGTCAAATTTTTATATAATTGTAACTCCTTAAAAATTTCGTTCTCTTTGAGTTCAAATTAAAGAAAATGTTTTGAGGCTTCGATTTAGAATACTGATGAAAGCTGTGTGATGAAAGTTCAAAGTAATGAATGCATTAATTAAAATTTGACCTTAGATTAACTCTCACTCAGTAAATATAGGTCATAATAGTTGAGTAATTATATAGTTTGATATTTTGACTTATATAATTGTGTTACATTGAACAAACAGGAATTTTGCGTTCTGTGAAATATTTTTAGCAGTAGGGTTTATGTTCCAAGTTATTAATAGGGTCTATATTTTCGAACACGTGATAAAGGAAAATATAATTATTATTATTTAACTACAATTTAATTTAATAGCTGAAGGTATGATACCAATTGAAATAAAAGTTAAATAATGATCATTATATATAGATTTAATGAGTTCGATTACAACTCTAAGTTTAATTATCTATAATGTGAATCACTGAATTTTAATCGTCTCATTTGCAGCTTTTGGCACTAGGTGAAAGTTCAAGTTATCGGATATGGGTTTCCGCATTTTACGTAGAAAAATTATTTAGGTATTGATTTTTATTTCTAAACTTGTATTTTACGTACTGGTATCATGGATACCAATTTAAGTAAGAATTGAATAATGATAATTAATATATTTATATCTTACATATTCGAAAATGTGGAACCATCCAATAACACAGAATTTACTCTAAAATAGAACATGTTAAATATCCCATCAACTTTTAATTATTTACGTTTAGTATAGGTTTAACGTCTGCTTCGGAACCAAAGGCCATGTCTCTGACGTCTAAAGGAAAATAAATAGAAGGGACTGGAAGAAGCAGTCAGAAAGGAAAGTGGCTCCATGGACAAAGTCACGACGCTCATGGATGCTGAAAAACTACGTGAATGCTGTCACTTACCGAGGAATGTGACAAAAATGTTCACAAGCACCGGTGGCTGCACACAAGGATGGAAGATGAAAATGAAGAGGTAATAGTAAATGAAGTCTACGAGCCTACATAACACAAAATCTAAGACCTCGTACGTAATTGTGGAGCGTAACCCTAGCGCTATCCTCTAAAAATGCATGGAGAGTTAAAAACACTATACACATGGGAACATAAAATAGACAATACATGATCCAAATTACAACAGTTTTGGTTCCCAAAACACGCCACCCCACTTCTCTTCTATCCACCAAAGACATCTTCAGGAACCCCTCGCGGTTTATTTACAAAAAGCAGTTTAGAATAGATTCATAACAATAAATGCACTGGTCATCTAAAAATCACTTGATTGGTTATCCATTTCATTTTCACGGTACTGGAGGAACACTGTTCAACAACCGATGTTCCAATATCGCTTACTATACGTTGATCCATTGTACAATCGCACTAGCGTGTCAATGCCCGATCATACCTTTACAACTGCCGTAGTCCCCTATAAATCTATTAATTATTTGGTATAGTTTAAAGGGAGCACAACGTACGTTATATAGAAAGGTACAATCCAATTGAATAAAAATAATTCCTACATTTCTATACGTATTATATAACAGGAAGATAAGAAACTGAATTTCCAAATTTGAAACAATTTTTTTAAAACTACGTATCTGTTTTCGCACTTCTGGTCGAAGTATAAATTCAGATATCGTTTGGAAACAGACATGCCGACGTCAAGACGATACTGTTAAAACCATGTATTGGTTTTCGTGTTTCTACTCGAAGTGTAAATTCAGATATCATTTAGAAACAGACATTCCGATATCTACTATGAGTCGAAATGGTTGCTAAGTCGATACCCACCGTTAGCGCTACGAATTCGACAGCAAACGGCATCGAATCGACATTCATATGTTTGTTGGGTCCGTGAATGCTGTCACTTACCGAGGAATGTGACAAAAATGGTCACAAGCACTGGTGGCTGCACTCAAGAATGGAAGAAGGGGATCTTTCCCATTTGACGACCCCAACAAATTTAATTCAAATTACATTTTTTAAATATATTTTTGTCCATAGAATCCGAAAATCAAAACCGTTTTTTTGTAGAAATTAATAGTTTATGGGGTATGAGCGTTTAAAGTTATTTATTTTCTATGTATTAATGAAGGATTGGGAACTTTAAAAAAAACTCGTGTTGGACAATTTTGGTCAAAGATAGACGTAATGTAGTTTGTTGTATCCGCTAGTTTGTTGTACTGCACTTTTCATGATTGTTTAATGACCTGGCAGGCGGTACACCCCCATTACACATATATCAGCATTGAAGTACTAAATTGAAAATATCTCGGAAACTGGAAGTATATTCGATATATGTATTTCAGGGAGCGTGCCCCCCCCCCCCCAGCCCCCCTCCCAGGTCATTAATTAATCATGAAGTGTGCAGCACAACAAACTAGCGGATACAACAAACTACATTACTGTTTCATGTAAAAAAATCTATATTGTTTAAGTAATTTCAATGAAAACACGAGTTTTTTCAAAGTTCTCAATCCTTCAGTAATACATAGGAAATAAATAACTTTAAACTCTCATATCTCAAAAAGTATTAGTTTCTACAAAAAACGGTTTCAATTTTCGGACTTTATGGACAAAAATACATATAAAAAAATTAAATTAAATCTGGTGGGGGTCGTCAAATGGGAAAGATCTGAAGAAGGAAATGAAGAGGTACGATAGTAAATGAAGCCTACGAGCCTGCCTAACACAAAATCTAAGACCTTGTAATTGTAGAGCATAACCCTAGCGCTATCCTCTAAAACTGCATGAAGAGTTAAAAACATGATAAACATAAAATAGACGACACGTGATCCAAATTACAACAGTTTTGAACCCAAGGCACGCCACCCCTTCTCTTCCCTTCACCAAAGACAGTTTCAGGAACCCCTCGGTGCTTATTTACAATAAGCAGTTTAGAATATAGATTCATAACAATAAATGCACTGACCATCGAAAAATCACTTGATTGGTTATTCATTTCATTTTCACGGTACTTGAGGAACACTGTTCCACAACCAATGTTCCAGTATCGCTTACTTTACGTTGTTCCAGTGTACAATCGCACTAGTGTACCATTGTCCCATCGTACCTTTACAACTGTCGTTTAAAGGGAGCACTACGTACGTTATATAGAAAGGTACTATCACGGAAAAGAGTATCCGTCAGCTGTTGTAGTATACTATTTTAGCAGTTTTGACCTTTCTTATTTTTTGCATGTGGCATTTTAGAGAGTATTCCTCTGCGTTCAAAAATCCCCCAATAAGGAGGAGCCTATTGCTGGGGTAAAATGCTAGGGTAATTGGGTGAAATGGGGGATTAGATATGTGTATCTAGAGGAGGGACGGGGGGGGGGGTCATTCATATCGATTTCTGACAAGTGATTAGATATTATTTTTGTATTGTTTAAATTAAAGTATAAACATATAGTTTCATTTGTATCATCCATGCAATGTTCATTTTATAATGAATACATGTATTTTTTTTATAATTTGAAATGCATATTTAAATTTTGAAATTTTCCATTCAATTAACCTTGGTATATATTTCGTACGAGTTACTCTTGTATATTTTTATGCAATTTACTTTTGACCAATTGTCGTTCTAATATTGAAACTAATAACTATTCGAATTTGAGGTAAAAGTAGATTTCTAGCTTTAGCTTTATCAAATCTCATTAATTCCAAAAATATTATTTATGACAACCATTCACACAAGTTAAATTAATCCTCTTCAGATATGATTTTAAATAACTTCGCTTCTTTTATACCTTTAAATTATTTGTTCTCCTATAGGCTATATTATTAAAACTATAATACACGTTTTCAACTTTGTGGTAAATGTCTATAGTTTTATTTTTAGTTTTGTCAAATCTTATTCCACGAATATTTTATATTATAATCATTCACACAAGAGCATTTAATCGTCTAAAGATATGATTTTTAATAGCTTCGCATTTTTTTCACATTTAAATAATTTGTTGGACGGGATATAACCAGTCTCGGTTATAATCCGGAGATTTTCTGCATTCAGAATTTCAATAAATTAATAGTGATGACTAATTTAGTCGATAAGACAAGTTTCTATTCTTTTTCGAAGTCCTTTGTGTGTATTATCTTTTTTAATTCATTCAATATATTGGCCAAATGAGGAAGTTACTAAAATTTGTGTTTTTAAAATGATAATAAATTAATAATTCATCTTACGTCTTAATTTAATGATAACAATCATAAAGTTGCTGACAAGCATTTTTCTCAATTTTCATCAACTTATAAATAAGTAATTACTAATTAGTAATTACCTATACGGCTATACCGATACTTTCTATCTTTTATTGAAGTTATTTAATTGAAAAATTTTTTTAGGCTAAAGAATAAAATAAAGCTATGACTAAGTTGTAACTTAATCTATTTAGTTTAGATTTTAAATGCAGTAATTTAATGGATTTTTTTATCATCAAGTGAACTGATTCTTTTCAGTTAAAATTTTTTATATATTAAATGCTTGCACGACCAATTGACAAGCAGTTATATAGTGAACTAAAAATAACTGAAGTGATCATAATTTTTCTTCTCAATAAATGTCACATCGCCAACGTTGACAATAAGATAAGTTACAAAGTTCTATGAGATGAACCAAAAGAAATTTCTCCAAGAACTGAACGAATGTAGCCTACTGCAGTTTTGGTGCTTAATTTGTGACATCGGAGTGAAACTGGGATTCATGACAACTATCAACTAAGGCTTTCAACTTGCAAGTTCTATCTCTTATCATACAATATTAGTTTTTTACTTAAAAAATAAGAAATAAAGGATCAATAATAGAAAATGGATAATTATTTTATATTTATAAAAAATAGTGTTTTACAAAAGTTGAAGATAACAATTAAATTAGGTAAAAATTTAAAAAACTACTACACGACTAAATACACTTGCAGGTTATTTTAAAGTAAAAACTACCCGATACAATTTTTACTAAAATAAAGGATTTCTGATTAGTACTAGTTTACATGAAGTATCAATCTTAGAACAATTTTTAAAAGCTTAGGGTTGAATGATTAACATGAACTTACAATATACAATTAATTCTATATTTACCTAAGATTAAAGTTCTTCAAACGCATAACAATAAATAAAATAGACAAATTAGTTCGGTATTTAATGCACTTCCTTTTCACGGAAAAATGTCGTTGAAAATCTAAAAGTAACAAGCATGAATAAATGGATATCACAGGGAATGAGACCAGACTTCCTGGGAATGATGAGAACTACACTGACAGTGATTAGTACTGTCCTGATGAGAACTACACTGACAGTGATTAGTACTGTCCTGATGAGAACTACACTGACAGTGATTAGTACTGTCCTGATGGGAACTACACTGACAGTGATTAGTACTGTCCTGATGAGAACTACACTGACAGTGATTAGTACTGTCCTGATGAGAACTACACTGACAGTGATTAGTACTGTCCTGATGAGAACTACACTGACAGTGATTAGTACTGTCCTGATGAGAACTACACTGACAGTGATTAGTACTGTCCTGATGGGAACTACACTGACAGTGATTAGTACTGTCCTGATGAGAACTACACTGACAGTGATTAGTACTGTCCTGATGAGAACTACACTGACAGTGATTAGTACTGTCCTGATGAGAACTACACTGACAGTGATTAGTACTGTCCTGATGAGAACTACACTGACAGTGATTAGTACTTTCCTGATGGGAAATTCACTGACAGTGATTAGTACTGTCCTGATGAGAACTACACTGACAGTGATTAGTACTGTCCTGATGGGAAATTCACCGATGAGAACTTCACCGATGAGAACTTCACCAATGAGAACTTCACCAATGAGAACTGCACCAATGAGAACAAAACCGATGAGAACTGCACCGATGAGAACTGCACCGATGAGAACTGCACTGATGAGAACTGCACTGATGAGAACTGCACTGATGAGAACTGCACTGATGAGAACTGCACTGATGAGAACTGCACTGATGAGAACTGCACTGATGAGAACTGCACTGATGAGAACTGCACTGATGAGAACTGCACTGATGAGAACTGCACTGATGAGAACTGCAGTGGTGCGAAGTTATTTGAATCTGAAAATGTTTACAAACAAATTGATTAAAAAATCTCTTGATATTGACTTAGAATTACGCTACAAACAATTATTAACAAGATAAAACAAATTGAATAGATTTTATTTTAATCTCATACTATAATTTTTTTTTCATTATACTAGGTAATATATTTTTTCATTATACTAGGGGTTTAACGTCGTGCTTCAGTCATATCGTGACTATTTCGCTGAGGTAAAAGGAAATTAAATACAAGGAACTAGAAGAAGCAGTCAGAGAGGAAAGTGGCTCCATGAACAAAGTCACTTACCACCGTTGGTGACAATGCTCATGGATGCAGAAAAGCTACTCCGTGAATGCAGTAAATTACCAAGGAATGTGACGAAACGGGACGCAAGCACCGGTGGCTGCCCTCACGGATGGAAAAGGAAAATGAAGAGGTGATAGTAAATGAAGCCTACGAGCCTACCTAACACAAAAATCTAAGACCTCGTAGTTGAAGAGCATAACCCTAGCGCTATCCTCCAAAATCCTGAACAATGTGTATTCGAAGCACATTTGGTTATGTTAAAAGTATCCACATTCGAGTGGCAAGGAAGAAACAAGATTTGATAGAAAACAAGAGTAATGGAAAGTAGAACGCAGATAGATTGAAATCCTAACTGTGATCAGAGTGTGTTTCAAATTTCAAAAATCAAACTTACAAAATATTTACCAAAAGGACCAAAAAAAGTGGCACCTCGATCTAATATTTTTAATTTTTTCTTTATGTTGATGAATTAAGAGGTTATACCGCGAACGATGGAAAGAAAATGATAATTTAAAATGAGTGAAGAAAAGACAACAAAGTTATTTTTGGAAATTGCAAGATAAGGTTGAATAGATGTTTAGCATTAGAAACGTGGTTTTATAGAAACACTAAATTTATCTACTATTACTCGAGACTAACTGTTAGATAAAGTCTAATTCCAATCCGTAGAATACTTACTACAATTAATGCTACAAAGGACTATATTACAAACTAATTGGAAAAAAGTCGAATTAATTTAAACGAAACTAAAGAACTCTACAAAAGAGATAATTGAATTTTACTAATTTCTTGTAATTAAATATTGGTCATTTTTTTAAACAAGATTATAGCTTTATGGAAACAGAAATTGTACTGAAAAAGGGTAATACATATTTGTTTCAAAAATGGAAGGAAGTATTTAATTTTATTCGATTTGTTGTCAAAGGAGATGCAAAGAACGAAACTGTAAAATAGAAAAAATGAAAGTCAATAAGTTGAAAATACTGAACAATGTCACTAAACTACTTAATTTTATTTAAATGTTCAAATATGAATGTCATATTGTAAAAACTCTCATTTTAGCGGCAAGTTACATGTTGAAGTAATCTAGGATATTGTATAAATTAAGCTATTCGTATTATCAGTAAATTTTAAGAGTTTAAACGTTGTTTTAGTTTAATGATTTAATGAGTCAAGAATTCCAAACTAGGCTATAAACAAAAAGCTACAGTTAAAAAAAATTAGTTGATACAACTATAATGAACTATTTTCTTTAGAACCACCATTATACTCTCTCAACAGATGTTAAAAAAATTGTATACAAGTAACTATATAAGAGTTTAATTAATTATTTTCCAGTACTCTGAATATTTGCAAATTTTAATACTAGCAAAATAAATAACCGTTTATCACCAAGGAGTGGATATGAACAGTCAGTATTTAAGAATTCAGTATTTCAGAAACTAAAGAAACCATAAGTTGTGTATTTACAATTACCAATTGTAAAATATTTGAACGGAATAATTTACAATTGCCAATCAATTTAATTGAAAGTTTTTAGGCCATATCGCTGATATTGAAAAGAAATTGAATATATATGGGGCTTGAAGTAACAGTTATAAAGGAAAGAGACTCCATGAAAGAATTAACTACCACCAGTCGGAGACAACGCTCATGGATGCAAAAAAAAATTCCATGACTGCAGTCACTTACCAAGGAATGTGACGAAAAGAGTCACCAACACCGGTGGCAGCACTCACAGATGGAAAAGGAAAATGAAGAGGTGATAATAAATGAAGCCTACCGGACACAAAAAAAAAACATACGAGTTATCCTCAGAAACTACAATTAGCCACAAAAAATGATAAGCCTGAAGCTGTTGTGCCCTTCTCTTATATTCACCTCAACAGATTGAGGATACAGCCACTGGGAGCTTTGCAATTAGCCTACTATATTATATCTTTAAACAATTTTCATACATTTTTTAAATTATATATTTATGAAACATAACTGATACGAATAACTTTGCTAATTCTATCAGTTATCACTGAACTAATAGAAATTTGTCCTTACCAATTGAGAATAGGGAGATTTGCACTGCTGTCGTTTGATTCTTCCGCTTTATTGTGAGAAGTGATCTGGTCATCGGTAGTGGTCTTTAGAGTTCCACCTAGCGAATGCTCGCTCTACCCATTGAACTGGAAACAAATTTTAATAATATAAATTAGTATATTAGTTATTGTTATTGACTAGGTTTGATGCGAATATAATGGTTTCGAGATTTCGTTAATCGGAAAATAAATAGAAAAGACCTTAATATAGATCTAGCAGTTAGATTGGAAAGAGACGCCGTGATTGGAATGAAAGAGACTCGTCAATGGAATGAAAGAGACTCGTCAATGGAATGTTACGGAATGAGAATCTAGTAATCGCGGAAGTAAGAGGAAAATGAACAAACAGGGTGCAAAAACATATTGCAAATTATATTAATAAACAATCTAAGACTACATTGTTATCCCTATCTAGTGCTATTCTACAAAACAGTGAATTTCAATGAAACAAAAAGGAAAAAAAAACTTGGTCATCATCCAATTTGCAACTGTTCGTATCGAAAAACTCTCTGCCTCTTTCTTCAATTCATGAATGTTACATAGTGTCATTCGTTGAAAACTCATAAATGCAACATGAATATCTTACATATTTACTCTTATGAATTTAAGATAGTTTTTATTAGTATAAAGTTATTAATAAATAATCTCTGTTAATTTAAGTAGGGGCTTAACGTTTTCATTGGATCCAAAGGCCATATCGCTGACAATGAAATTAAATACAAGGGACTGGAAGAAGCAGTATGAAAGGAAAGTGGCTCCATGAACAAAATCACCTACCACCGTCGGTGACAATGCTCATGAATACTAAAGAGCTACTCCGAGAATGCATTCACTTAAAACGAATATAAAAGGACCCAATTTAAGGTCCGGAGGCTACACTCACGGATGGAAGATTAAAATGAAAAGGGGATTGTAAATTAAGCCTACAAGCCTAATAAACCGAAAAGTCAAGACCTTGTATTTTGAAAGCATAAACCTAGTGCTATCCTCTAAAACTGCAAGTGGCGTAAAAAGATAAACATAATAAGAATGAAAAAAGACAATTATTAATCCAATTAACAACAGTTCCAGGCCAAAGAGAACCCCCTTCTATTAAATCCACCACAAACAGCTTCATGATAGGGTCACGCAGGTAAATTGCGGCCCACTTACTAACTGCGGCCTTTAACAACTGAAACATCATAGCTTCAAAACACACGTCAAAACTTAAATTAATAAGTTATAGCATTCACTGTGCTTCTTTTGATAGCTATGCAACATTTTAATGTAATTTTGATTCAAAATGTTTTAGAGACTCTCTTGAGAGGGCTGCAATAAAAAATTAAAGGGCCGCAATTTACCTGCGTGACCCTAGAGCTCATGCAGACTTATAAATTCTTTGATACCCAGAAAGAAAGAAATTTCTTAAGAGTTACCTGCACAAAATAAAAACGAGAATTTGGTAGTAGAATTAGAAGATAAAAATTATGGGAAAAATAAATTAGGTAAATATAAGTAATTACATTTACCGTTTAACACTAAACTTGAGCATCCAGCTGTTCCGAAGATTATTCGTAGGTTTTCCCTTTTTTTTAAAGTGCATAAATATTGTTATATCTATAGGTATTGTGAGACTAAAACCTGAAAAAAATTTAAATTTAAAGGTATTTATAAATACAGAAAGAACAATTTAAACAAAAAGTATATACTACAGTCTACATTATAGAACTATGACGTAAACCGGCGCCTATTTACGAATGGAAGAATCATATGCATAATAGAACATTTAATAAAGTATATACCTACCTGAAATCTAGAAGTCTGGAGGGTAAAATAAAATAATAAAATGTGGTTATAAGCTACAGCTCTAGGTGTTTTTTTTTTCTTTCTATTCCATGTCTACAGATCATATTCAAAGGAATTTAGGCACAATAATATAAAGTAGAATTCCGTATTTTTTACAGAGTAATGTAAAGAAGTACAAAAAAATCTAATTTTGCTATTTCTGAAAAATTCTGAAGTTCGGTATTATTTCAAAGTTCAGAAGTAAAGATACAAAAGTTTTGGAAGCACACATTTTGGTAATAAATTGCAAATTCCATCAGCAATTTCAAGAAAATCTATGAAATATTGATAAATTTATAATTCGAAATGAAATCAAGAACAGAAACACTTGATATTGAGCTGGACTTAGTCTCAGCTATCAGCAAAAAATCAACTGGTAAATATATTTAGAGTTCATATACAAGATGAAAACAACTAGCTCAGAAATCTGATCAGTCTTTCGAATATCTCAATTTCAAGGATTAAGCTGCCTAAAAATGATAGCATTAACAATTTTTCACAGAGTTAAAAAATATAGCTTAAAATTTTGAATCTAGAACTAAGAAAATAAAAGCGAAAAAAATTAATTTACAAATGTATAAGTAAAAGATATAGTTCCATATGAGCATGACAATAAAAAATAGAGTCCTCAGCTAGAAAGACTGAAGAATAACTTATCCAGGCTAAAGTGAAATTATCTAAGGAAAGACTAATTTTCGATCTGCCTAAAACACAAGTTTTTAAATAGAGAGAGTGAAATTTGATGACTTTTCACCATGACGGCTGAAGACGAAATGTCCCGCACTGCATTAAAAAGAATCGAAATTTCTTACATGCGGGGGTAAAATGAGAATTTGGGGTAGCGTACGATAATCCGTGGTACAGTGGGAACTAGATTATTCATGCGCGCCTCAGCAATTGGACGGATACACTTTTCCGCGATAGTACAATCCAATTGAATAGAAATAATTCCTACATTTCTATACATATTATAAAACAGGGAGATAGGAGAATGAATTTCCAAATTCGAAACGATTCTTTTAAAACTACGTATCTGTTTTCGTACATCAGGTCGACGAAGTATAAATTCAGATATCGTTTGGAAACAGACATGCCGACATCAAGATGATGCTGTTAAAACCAAGGTATATTAACTTAACAAGGTACGCTACGCCTTGATACGAATTTTAGACTCCTCTGCGCATAAACAAATACGCACATACGAACACACGGCCATGTGCCCCTGCAATAATAGATACAGCTACTTAATTAGTTATTTGTATATAAGAATTTTTGCCGTGGTTGTTTGTGCTGTGTGCGGATGCAATGAAAAAAGTGTAATTGTTCTGATTAAATTATTTAGGTTTTCTAAAAATGTAGGAATTAGGAAGAAATAGACAGGATAAGAAGAGACAGGATCGACAGCTCTTACATAAACGTACTTTGAAGAAAAACAATACGTTTTTCCCTATTAAACCTTACTAAAAAATATATGAAAATATTTCACAATGCTGAATACAGCCAGTTTAGTCCAAAAAAACAAGTTGAAAGGCATTTTATTCGAAAAAGAATGAATAACAGACCTTGTTTCTATGTAAAAATAATTATCACGGGGCACACGGCCGCACACCAGCCAGCGTCTTTCACAACAAAACTGTAATCATCTTGATATGAACCTGCGCAATACTCTACCTTGTAGTTAATATACCTTGGTTAAAACCATGTATCGGTTTTCGTGTTTCTACCCGAAGTGTAAATTCAGATTTCATTTAGAAACAGACATTCCGATATCTGCTATGAATCGAAATGGTTGCTAAGTCGATACCCACCGTTAGCGCTACGAATTCGACGGCAAACGGCATCGAATCGACATTCATATGTTTGTTGGGATGGTCTGCTGCAAGATATTTCAAAATTTCCGCAAATAAGGATAAAGTGCCTTATTTAATAGAATAATCCAGGGTATTCCACTTGTTACACCAACTTCCCCCACTTCTTTATTATTATACCATATTTCAGTTCTGTCATGGGAATATATCTGTGCAACAATTTCTATCAACAGTGGATCACATTTATATTTTTTCAATACTCTAATAATGTTTTGTCTTTCTATAGAATCAAAAGCTTTTTGGAAGTCTAC
>CANNZV010001552.1:224803-236031 GCA_947561585.1 Caprella mutica | reverse complement strand
CGACAGCAAAGGGCATCGAATTGACATTCATATGTTTGTTGGGTAATTATCATTATTCAATTCTTACTTAAATTGGTATCCATGATACCAGTACGTAAAATACAAGTTTAAAAATAAAAATCAATACAGAAATAATTTTTCTACGTAAAATGCAGAACCCCATATCCGATAACTTGAGCTTTCACCTAGTGCCAAAAGCTGCAAATGAGACGATTAAAATTCAGTGATTTACATTATAAATAATTAAACTTAAAGTGGTAATCGGACTCAATAAATCTATATATAATAATCATTATTTAACTTTTATTTCAATTGGTATCATACCTTCAGCTATTATATTGCTAATTAAATAGTAGTTAAATAATAATTATTATATTTTCCTTTATCACGTGTTCGAAATTATAGACCCGATTAATAACTTGGAACATATACCCTATTGCTAAAAATATTTAACAGAGCACAAAATTCCTGTTTTAACCATTATGACCTTTATTTACTGAGTGAGAGTTAGTATATGGTAAAATTTTAAAAATTGCATTCATTACTTTTAACTTTCATCACAGAGCTTTCATCTGTATTCTAAGTCGAGGCCTCAAAACATTTTCTTTAATTTGAACTCATAGAGAACGAAATTTTTAAGGAGTTACAATTACCCAGCAAACATGAATGTATCTATTCGATGTCTAAACGACTCTGTATAACCTCTCTTCCGACATCGAATACCAGTAACAAATTAGACATGGTGACATCAAGTAGATATCAATCCGATTGCACAGCTAAACCGCATCATATTAAGTATATTTGGCATCGAAGCGATACCGTTAAAACAGCGTTGAATAGAAAGATAAATTACGACATCTAACATACATAGGGATTCTGCATCGAACAGACGCCTAATTATATATCTAATATGCTTCGAAACGATATCCACTTGCATCCAATAAATAAATTAATTAAAATTGAAAACTCTTACTTCATTGATATAACGTACTGTACGTTTAGAACTTTAGATGCATATCGATTTGATAATTGTTACATGTAAATTAAATGGGAAGAAATGAAGTGATGTGTCCGGGTATCGTTCGTGGGTCTTTCCGTCCTCGTGCCAGCAGCTCTGCCACTTTGCCACCGTGGATGCATTTTACTAGAATTTTTTTTAGATATTAACCAACCCGGAGATACTTAAAGAAATTTTAAAGTGAATAGAACAATACAGGCAAGCACCGCTTTTATAACAAAAATCACAACTTATTCTTATTTCAAATAGTAATGAGTTGGTCAAATTTTTATATAATTGTAACTCCTTAAAAATTTCGTTCTCTATGAGTTCTAAGTAAAGATAACGTTTTGAGGCCATGACTTAGAATACAGATGAAAGCTCTGTGATGAAAGTTTAAAGTAATGAATGCATTAATTAAAATTTAACCATATACTAACTCTCACTCAGTAAATATAGGTCATAATAGTTGAGTAATTAGTTTGACATTTTGACTTATATAATTGTGATAAAACAGGAATTTTCTGCTCTGTGAAATAATTTTAGCAATACGGTATATGTTCCAAGTTATTAATAGGGTCTATATTTTCGAACATGTGATAAAGGAAAATATAATAATAATTATTTAACTACTATTTAATTAGTAACATAATAGCTGAAGGTATGATTCCAATTGAAATAAAAGTTTAATAATGATTATTATATATAGATTTATTGAGTCCGATTACCACTTTAAGTATAATTATCTATAATGTGAATCACTGAATTTTAATCGTCTCATTTGCAGCTTTTGGCACTAGGTGAAAGCTCAAGTTATCGGATATGGGGTTCCGCATGATTAACGTAGAAAAATTATTTATGTAATGATTTATATTTCTAAACTTGTATTTTACGTACTGGTATCATGGATGCCAATTTAAGTACGAATTGAATAATGATAATTAATTATTATATTTATTTCTTACATATTCGAAAATGTGGAACCATCCGATAACACAGAATTTACTCTAAAATGGAACATATTAAATAGCCTCTACGTTTAGTAGAGGTTTAACGTCTGCTTCTGAACCAAAGGCAATGTCGCTGACGTCAAAAGGAAATGAAATACAAGGGACTGGAAAAAGCAGTCAAAAAGGAAAGTGGCTCCATGGACAAAGTCACGATGCTCATGGATGCTGAAAAGCTACTACGTGAATGCTGTCACTTACCGAGGATGTGAAAAAATGGTCACAAGCACCGGTGGCTGCACTCAAGGATGGAAGAGGGAAATGAAGAGGTAATAGTAAATGAAGTCTACGAGCCTACTTAAAGGTCCTCTCCAGGCTCCGGGAAAAAAATGAGTTTATTACATAATATTATAGAACTAAGGTCTACGATCATTATTCTGCAAACTGCATACAATTCGGTTCAGTATATATTTTATAATTTGTTTTTAAAGTTTTTTAATACTTTGTGAGCAACCATTGGGCGAATCACTAATCTGATGCTCAAGAAGAAGATTGTACACTCTTTGTTTTGATTACAAATTTGAATTTATAAACAAAACATGCGTTTTCGCCTTTATTTTATATATTAATTGCTTCCTAAAGTAAATAAAAAATTCTATTATAAGTTCATTCAATTTTATACCTTTACACGAATATTAAATGGATTTATTAAACTTAATACCTAGTTGGCTATCAAAACAAATGGTGTACATTCTTTTTCTTCAGCCTGAAAATTTCTTAAATTAGTAAGTCGGAAGTAAAATAGGTTTTGTAGAGTTTCGATTATAAAAATATTTAAAAAGCATATAAAATTAAAAATATGCTACCAAATTCGATGCGGTTTGCAGCAAAATGATAAGAAACATTATCCTCGTCGAATAAGGCGATAAAAATATTTGCTTGGAGGGGACCTTTAACACAAAATCTAAAATCTAAGACCTCGTACGTAATTGTGGAGCGTAACCCTAGCGCTATCCTCTAAAACTGCATGGAGAGTTAAAACACTATACACATGGTAAACATAAAATAGACAATACATAATCCAAATTACAACAGTTTTGGTTCCCAAGGGACGCCACCCCACTTCTCTTCTATTCACCAAAGACAGCTTCAGGAACCCCTCGGGGCTTATTATAAGCAGTTTAGAATAGATTCATAACAATAAATGCACTGGCCATTGAAAAATCACTTTATTGGTTATCCATTTCATTTTTACGGTACTGGAGGAACACTATATTCAACAACCGATGTTCCAATATCGCTTACTTTACGTTAATCCAGTGTACAATCGCACTAGCTTGCCAATGTCTGATCGTACCTTTACAACTGCCGTAGTCCCCTATAAGTGGATTAATTATTGGGTATAGGTTAAATTTTAAAGGGATCACAACGTATGTTATATAGAAAGGTACAATCCAATTGAATAGAAATAATTCCTACGTTTCTATACGCATTACAAAGCAGGAAGATAAGAAAATGAATTTCCAAATTTGAAACGATTTTTTTAAAACTACGTATCTGTTTTCGCACTTCTGGTCGAAGTATAAATTCAGATATCGTTTGGAAACAGACATGCCGACGTCAAGATAATGCTGTTAAAACCGTGTATCGGTTTTCGTGTTTCTACTCGAAGTTTAAATTCAGATATCATTTAGAAACAGACATTCCGATATCTACTATGAGTCGAAATGGTTGCTAAGTCGATACCCACCGTTAGCGCTACGAATTCGACAGCAAACGGCATCGAATCGACAATCATATGTTTGTTGGGTATATAAAAATTTGACCAACTTATTACTATTTGAAATAAGAATAAGTTGTGATTTTGGTTATAAAAGCGGTGCTTGCCTGTATTGTTCTATTCACTTTTAAATTTCTTTAAGTATCTTATAGTAAATTTTTTATAGTAAAATACATCTACGGTGGCAAAGTGACGGAGGTAGAGGCACGAGGATGGATAGACCCACGAACGGTACCCGGACACATCACTTCATTTCTTCCCATTTAATTTATATATAACATTATGTAACGTATATCAAATTGATATGCATCTAAACTTACAGTACGTTATATCAATGAAGTAAGAGTTTTCAATTTTAATTAATTTATTTATTGGATGCAAGTGGATATCGTTTAGAAGCATATTAGATATATAATTAGGCGTCTGTTCGATGCAGAATCCCTATGTATGTTAGATGTCGTAATTTATCTTTCTATTCAACGCTGTTATAACGGTATCGCTTCGATGCCAAATATACTTAGTATGATGCGGTTTAGCTGTGCAAACGGATATCGGATTAATGTCTACTTGATTTCACATGTCTATTTTGTTTCTGGTATACGATGTCGGAAGAGAGGTTATACAGAGTCGCTTAGACATCGAATAGATACATTCATGTTTGCTGGGTGATTGTCCAATGACTTGGCATGGGGGGTAGCCGGTTAATTACTCGAAAACAATTGCTCGAAAGACAATTGCTCGAAAATAATTGCTCGAGAGAACAATTGCTCGAAAGACAATTGCTCGACAAACAATTGCTCGAACGAACAAATGCTCGAATGAACAATTGCTCGAATTATCAAATTGCTCGAATGAACAAAATTGTTCGAATTGTAAAATGCACAGTTTTCGATTTTATAAAAGTCCGTTATTCATGAAGTGGAGCTGCACCTAACAATCTTTGTTTCTTTTTAGTAATTGATCATTAATCATTCTATAAATGATTTTAATTGTTACTCATTCTGCATAATCTTTTTTTTTAGACAGTTTGTGTCATCTCGTATGTACCATGTGAATTGGAATCATGTGGTGAATAACTACTATTCATGTTTTTTTATCATAAAACCCGAAAATATATTTATTACTAGCCTATCTGTATGTGGTACCTCAATAGGTGAAATAACTCAAAGTTATGGCAGAGTTAAAATAAATCTACCAAAAAATTTGGGTTTTATGATAAAAAAACATGAATAGTAGTTTTTCACAACATGATTCCAATTCACATGGTACATACGAGATGACACAAACTGTCTAAAAAAATAGATTATGCAGAATGAGTAACAATTAAAATCATTTATAGAAAAATTAATGATCAATTACTAAAAAGAAACAAAGATTGTTTGGTGCAGCTCCACTTCATGAATAACTGTCTTTTATAAAATCGAAAACTATGCATTTTACAATTCGAGCAATTTTGTTCATTCGAGCAATTTGATAATTCGAGCAATTGTTCATTCGAGCATTTGTTCGTTCGAGCAATTGTTTTTCGAGCAATTGTCTTTCGAGCAATTGTTTTCGAGCAATTGTTTTCGAGCAATTTACCTAGAACCGGCAGGGGGTATGGGGGCGGCACGTCCCTATAAGACATAAATCATCATTGAAGTAATAAATTGAAAATATCACGGAAACTGGAAATATATTCGATATATGATATATTTAAAGGGGCGTGCCGCCCCCCGAGCCTCCCTGCCAGGTCATCAATGAATCATGAAGTGTGCAGTACAGCAAACTAGCGGCTACAACAAACTACTCTACTGTTTCATGTAAAATATCTATATTGTTTAAGTAATTTCAATGAAAACACGAGTTTTCAATCCATCAGTAATACATAGGAAATGAATAACTTTAAACACTCCTATCTCAAAAAGTATTAGTTTATACACAAAACAAAAAACAGTTTTGATTTTCAGATTCTATGGACAAAAATACTTAAGAAAAAATTAATTTAAATTAAATTTAGTGGGGGTCGTCAAATTAGAAAGATCCCACAATTGATTAAAAATAAAGTAATGAATGGGTGCTATGAAAATAAATCTATGAAAGATATACCTAAAAACCTGTTGATAATTATATTTTATTTTTTATCAATATTTCTTTACTATCAATTCATTTCCATGTTTTCCATACAATAATGAATATAGGTAATGTCATTAGTAGCTGAAAGGAAACTCTTGAACCAAAATCATAGCAATGGCGTTTTTATAACAAACATATACACATCGAGTGCAGTGTAAATGTCAATTTCAAATCAGAAGACAGAATGTTCAAATTAGTTCCACTTTGTTGCTATAGATAATTTGAATATTTTCAACATATTATTCATCTAAAGTATGAACCACAATTGTATCATGCCAACAACAGTGCGACTAAAATGATACATGTTTGTTTACTCAATCTCTATATTGCATGGTCTAGTTTATATAATATATATATAATATATATATTATACTATATATAATATATATAGTACAATATTTATTGCTCGATTTGCTACCTCCCAGCAAACATTTCCGAATCTATTCGATATCGGCAGAGCTGGGCGCGCGAACCTTTTTTTAGGTTCCGAACCCGAATCTTCGTCGATTTTGGGTTCCGAACCTCCGTATAGCGCACCCAATTTCGAAAATTTCGGTCCGAACATTTATTCCGAACATTTTTACGCTAACTTTTTATTTTGTATGTATATATTTTATATCTAAAAAATAAATAAACGAAAGTTAACTGCAGTCTACAGTCTACACATTTATATTCGGCCCTATTACTAGATTATGCTTCCAAGGCTTTTAGGGCAACTTATATAAAAAAAATGATAATAGTTATTTATTATTGAATATTGTTATTAATATAATACATTTATAATAATAATTATACTGTGACTTCATATGACTACATTATAGAGGAGTTGCACTGGTAGAACTCCTGTTTCGTGATATACAACTAATTTAGTGAATTTACTAAATAGAAATAAGAGATTCATAGATAACTTACGAATATTTGTGGTAGACTAAACTAAATATGTTCACTATAGAGGTAAGTTTATTATTCAGGAGTTTACTATACCACATGATTCACTATACAGGAGTTCACTATAAAGGAGTTCCACTGTACTTACTACTTGATAAGTTAGTATCATTGAGTATGAACATTAAGTATCTTTAAAGGTCCCCTCCAGTCTCCACTCCAATACGTAATTTAGGTTGTTATTCTGATTTTTCTTCTGACCTCAGAATTTCACGCAAAGAAAAATTAAGACCAACTCTGTCGTTATAAAAATGTAAGGCAATGGATCTATATTAAAGTATCCAATTATCAAATTAAATAATTCTTAAGTTTTTACTATTGGTTTTCACTTTTTCATTTATATTACAACATTTTTTAATCCGATCTAGAGAACTGATAATATAATAACATTTTGCATTTTGTTTGAATATGAAAGTACTAGATACCGTATTATGGTATTCATGTACTCTATTTGCTTAACTTTTTCTTCTATTCAATATATTAGAAAGGTCAGAAAGTGAAGATTACTGTGACTATTTCTCAAAGTTATACATAATATCTATATATAAATTATAATCAATTCAATTTTAAAGCAAATAGCCGAACACTTTATTTTAAATTTCTGTTCAGTCAACCTACTTGGCCGTCAAAAGTTTGCTCATTTGAGTCATTTCAATATTTTTTCTTTTTAAAACCTTCATTTGATATTTACACATTCATTAGTAAAACCAAAAGAAAAATTTTTCATTGAAAATAAAAGTAACAAGCTAAGACAAGAAACAAATATTTATTAGATGTTATTGTACGAAGCTTGGTGTGCGCAATCATTCTCGCACATATTTGATCTCGCTAAGCCGCTATTAGAGTTACAATTAACTGATTATAGTGAGATATTACTCTTATGTACTCGAACACACTCGTGCATCTAATGCCTGGAAAGAGCTCTGATATATTCCTATTATTATTTATTATTATAGATTTGATTAAATGGTCTTACCATTTGTTACCTTCGTTTTTGTCTAATCGTATGTATTTATGCGAAAAATTAAAGTAATGAAAAGACTGCTTTAAAATCGATCTTTAATCAAAGTTATTATTATTTTTACATGAGAATTGGTTAGCCTACGTCTAAGTTAATTACTAGGGTAGGGTGCTATGTAATGTTACTAATGTATACGTTTATAACCTACCTATAGTTCTACATATTTCAAGCAATTTAAATTGTGATTTGAGGGAACCTTAACTGTTATTAAAGAATTAAGATTATTATAAAACTTATCGTTAGTCAGGAAAGGATGAATAACATAACGGACGAACTTGTTTAGCAGAAACCAAAGTATAAAATAGTAGCCACGAGGCGGTCAGTACTTGTACGTGGTACATGTTCAGAACGTAAAATGATTAAATGAACAAGTCCGTTTTTCCCGGGTACGGAGGTTTGGACTTGCGAAAAAGACTTTCCGAACACGGAAGTCCGAACCGTTTTTAAAGAGGTTCCGAATCAGAATGTCCGAACCCATTTCCAGTCCGAACCGGTTCGCGAATAAAGGTTCGCGAACATTTGTGAGGAACGCCCACCTCTGGATATCGGCCCATCGGGTTGTGTCTAATTCGTTGCACTGGTAGTGCATGCCGGTAAATATATATGATCAAAGTGAATGTATCTAAATTATTTGACTGTTTAGAAATGAAATTTGTTTCTACCATCATTATCCAAAGATCTTCACTCTAGTCCGCATCGTTTATTTTCTAATCAGAAATAGTTTAATGCATATCGAAACGACACCAGTAATTGGATATTTATTATATTACAGAATTCCATTTTAGAATAGATACCTAAAATTTCGTATAATTCATGATCAATTCCGATATCTATCTAAATGTATTGAAACAACTCCAGTAACTAGATAGGCTATCTATTATACTACTGAATTCCGTTCAAAATGTAGCTATTCATAATGCTGCGAATCGTGTGAGATAAAATGAAGAATTTATTGAAATATATCGAAATCTGATAACAATTTCTTTGCATATTCACTATAAAATTTTCGAGTGTCTCAGAGCCGCTTATAATATCAAACCTGAATCAATTTAATATGCAGCAAGGATGGCCGAGTCCCAGACACACCACTACCCAGTAAACATAGTCGTGTCAATTATAATTCTAAATGATACCACGTGCTCTACACTTTCGATGTTGAAAAAAGAAACAAAATAGATTATAGATCCCTCTGTATCGTTCAGATACATTTTTAGATTAGCGATCTGCAACACTCAAATAAATAAAAAGAGATATAAAACAAAGCATTTTAGTAATGAAATAGACAGCAATAATTGTTGTTTATTAATGATATTTTTAATGTTTGAACTTACTTCATTGCCAGTATTCTGACCATTTACGCAGTCATTTTCACAACCCACCAATAAAATCGTTATAACACTCACAAAAAAAATATGAGGATTAAATGATTTAATGGATTTAATGAAAGAAGAAAGAAACGTGTACCTTCAATAGTTATAGAAATATACTACTTTGAAGTTGAGTTCCGGTTTTCTTTAGACACCCTGTATAAACTACATTGCATGCATCTCTGTAGAGAAATAGCTAACCGGATAACTAAACGTAAAGTTCATTTTTTGTTGTTAGCAGCATTTTTTAAAGTAAATGACAGTTGCACGCAGTAACAAAACAAAAGAGAGGTAAACTATGTTTAGACTTACTTAACGAAATATTATATCGTATTATAAGCTGAGAAAACAAATGATTTTATCTCATCACCACTTAAAACTTATCAAAATAGAAAATAACTGAATAATTCTAAAATTAAAATATCAAAGGAACGCAAAACACATTGAGACATCCATCCGCATGCGGTATTTGTAACTGGTCAGCAAATTATCAAGTAAATAGACCATAGTAGGCTTATATTTCCCATTGTACCCGGTTCTTATCAGATCAGATCAACAGCATGGCCAACGAAAATGGGAGGAACTTACGAATAGCCGATTGGTTGGATTCATCTTCATTATATTTTGAGCTCACGCACAGCATAGACGCTTCAACAGTCGCTCTCGCACTTTTCATTTCGTATCACTAACCGATATCTTCACTACGATGCCTGGTTGTTCGATGGAACATAGGATCCTGCACAAGAAGGTCAAGACTCTACTTCGGAGAACAGACATGTCCCTGCAAACATTTCCACATGGCATACACATGGATGCCATGTGGTTGGATGGTTATAATATGGCAATATGTTTTTAAGATGTATCATCCACATTGAAACAACCAAAACACTTAAATAACAGATGTTAACCATGTGTAATTTACCACATTGAAACCACATGTCAATTACCATTTCAATAACAGATGTTAACCATGTGTAATTTACCACATTACAACCACATGTCAATTACCATTTCAATAACAGATGTTAACCATGTGTAATTTACCACATTGAAACCACATGTCAATGACCATTTCAATAACAGATGTTAACCATGTGTAATTTACCACATTACAACCACATGTCAATTACCATTTCAATAACAGATGTTAACCATGTGTAATATACCACATTAAAACCACATGTCAATGACCATTTCAATAACAGATGTTAACCATGTGTAATATACCACATTACAACCACATGTCAATTAGTATTTCAATAACAGATGTTAACCATATGTAATATACCAAATCAAAACCACATGTCAATTACCATTTCAATAACAGATGTTAACCATGTGTAATTTACCACATTACAACCACATGTCAAATACCATTTCAATAACAGATGTTAACCATGTGTAATTTACCACATCAAAACCACATGTCAATTACCATTTCAATAACAGATGTTAACCATGTGTAATATACCACTTTAAAACCACATGTCAATTACCATTTCAATAACAGATGTTAACCATGTGTAATATACCATATTAAAACCACATGTCAATTACCATTTCATTAACAGATGTTAACCATGTGTAATTTACCACATCAAAACCACATGCCAATGACCATTTCAATAACAGATGTTAACCATGTGTAATTTACCACATCAAAACCACATGTCAATTACCATTTCATTAACAGATGTTAACCATGTGTAATTTACCACATTGAAACCACATGTCAATGACCATTTCAATAACAGATGTTAACCATGTGTAATATACCACATTAAAACCACATGTCAATTACCATTTCAATAACAGATGTTAACAATGTGTAATTTACCACATTGAAACCACATGTCAATGACCAATTCAATAACAGATGTTAACCATGTGTAATTTACCACATTAAAACCACATGTCAATTACCATTTCAATAACAGATGTTAACCATGTGTAATTTACCACATTGAAACCACATGTCAATTACCATTTCAATAACAGATGTTAACCATGTGTAATTTACCACATTGAAACCACATGTCAATAACAGATGTTAACC
>CANNZV010001552.1:198296-222762 GCA_947561585.1 Caprella mutica | reverse complement strand
GATATGGGTAACATATGGTACTGATATGGGTAACATATGGTACAGATATGGGTAACATATGGTATTGATATGGGTACATATGGTACAGATATGGGTAACATATGGTACTGATATGGGTAACATATGGTACTGATATGGGTAACATATGGTACTGATATGGGTAACATATGGTATTGATATGGGTAACATATGGTACTGATATGGGTAACATATGGTATTGATATGGGTAACATATGGTACTGATATGGGTAACATATGGTACAGATATGGGTAACATATGGTACAGATATGGGTAACATATGGTACTGATATGGGTAACATATGGTACTGATATGGGTAACATATGGTATTGATATGGGTAACATATGGTACTGATATAGGTAACATATGGTACAGATATGGGTAACATATGATATTGATATGGGTAACATATGGTACAGATATGTGTTACATATGGTACTATATGTGGTTTTGTTATGGTTAACATGTGTATTCCATATGTTATACATGTGGCAAAACCACATGTATAACATATCGTCCAAGGTTCCAAAAATCAACATTGTAACCACATTGTTATAATGTGGACATAACCACATGGTATACATGTGGAAATGTTTGCAGGGTACTTCAATTCTACAGGAGATGAAGACGAACGTCGAGCGGAACCACTACTACCGCAACTTTTGTGGAATGTTTGAAGACCACGTGGCTCAGATCGGAACTGGCAAATTCAATCTGAAGAGTTACGGACTGATTGTTGCCATGCACAACCTTCACGTTGCAATCTTCGAGACGTTGAAGGACCAGTTTGATATCATCAATGACCAAGATGGATCAACTCACGGCTTAGAGGCATCTCCAAAAGACAAATTCAATCTTCATATCGTTTGGAACACTGCACAGGACTCTTTCAAGCTTCAAGAAGTCAGGAAAGAAAGTAATGCCAATTGTACCCTCTTCCATTCGTCATTCTTGAAGATCGTCAGTCCATCTTCTGCCGGGATTTGGAGGAACAGAAGAAAGCTGGGAGCTGTCAACCTCACTCTTGCTCATTCTTGTCCAGTTTGCATTCGCGATGATGTGCCAAGTTTAGAGCTGACAGTACTCTCAGGTTGTACCCACGTGTTCTGCACACAGTGCATTGAGGAATGGTTCGTCCGGAGAGGAGACTTGAATTGTCCTTGTTGCAGGACAGTTTCAGAAGAACGGATCATGGCATCTGGTTACGGAAACCTTTTCCGTATGATTCGGTGAAGCACGAAACTGAATGGGTTGAAATTCCCTGAGAGAACTTATTCTATCTAAAATCTTTCGCTAAAGCAGCTACCTTTACGTGGTACGAAAGATTTAAACTAAAAGCTGCAAAATTATTTCTAATGTACAGATTAATCATTTTTATTCAAATATAATATGAAAATACTTGATGATTCAACTATAAATAATATTGATGATTCAACTATAAATAATATTGATGATTCAACTATAAATAATATTGATGAATCAATTTATTATTTATCAATGCAAAATATTTCAAGAAGTTTTTTTTAATGTAAAATCTGCATTGGTTCTACTGTACGTTAATGACTAGAAATTAAAATACGACGCATTTACTGTGTAGGTACAGACTATAAAGTTAAATCGTAGCTATTATACTAAGCTATAGATTTACTGCGTAGTTATAATTTACTGCGTATTTATAGAATTACTGCGTAATTGGGTTGTAATTTTCCAATTTTATTATATTTTTTTAAAAATTTCAAAGGACGAGAAGTGTATGTATGCATATGGTAGAAAAAAACTAAAACAGTATAGAACATTTCTAACAAATCTATAAAGGGCTTTTTCAATTTACCTTCCTGTTCTTTTTTATAAGGAATTCTAAGATGACTTACTAAAATTTTCAAAAAAACCTAAATTTTTCGATTTTGATCTCTTGATGAAAAAAAAACGAATACAAATTGAAAAAAAATTTAGAAGTGTTCCAAGAATTATAAAACTGTCTCTGGTTTTCTTCTAGAGTGAAAACTCGTTGACTTCTCGTCTTTTTTAGTTGGAAAATACACGTTTTATGGGAGAGCCAAAAACATAAAAAATATAACCTTTTGCGAAGATAATAAAGTGAAATGTCAATGATATTGCTATGTGGATGAAATTTGAATGCTGTTTTCGTGATGTTCTGTAATTTATAAATGCATAGTTTTCATATTTGACCTGTGAATTGCATATAATACTATATCGTTTATTTGCGCCAACACTGTCATAACTCCATAAAAAAAGCTATTTTTCAGGAGAGGCATTTTAGTACCTGTAATTTACGTACATTTAATGGTATATCGTTAGGATATTTAGCCTCTCTAGCGGTACCTTTTTGAGCTACAATTATAAAACTTTTACCAAAATAATCAGTATTTTTAGATTTACATGTCTATATGGGTAACTCGAAAATACATGTTTTTGTGTTTATGACGTTATTATTGCAAACAAGCGATATACTGTTATTAATATCTTTTCCAACTTTTTATTTAGTATTTATGCATTCTTTTCTAGCCCCAAAAAAAGTAATACCTATCCTGAGGTTGGTTTAGTACTCGTACTCTCATAAAAATTTGAAACATGAAAGCTCAACATTTAAAGAATTTTTTTAACAATAAAAAGAAAATTAATAATTTTCACCAAATTCGATGGGTTGACCCCCCTTAAAAGCTTTTGAAATAATTTCCCATGTATGGGAAATAATTTGAATTAACTAAATGTAATTTTATTCAATGTAAAGTATTTTTTAACAGTATACAACTATACATATAATATATATATAAGGTAAGTTCACAATTTTTCCGATGGTTCCACATTTTAGGACACGTAGGAAAAAAAATATTATTCAACTTCATTTTAGTTGATATTAAGATACGTGCTGTTATCATGGATAATAAATGATATACAAATTAGATGTTTATTACTCGTTTATTCCTTACGTAAGAACAATAATAGAAAAAGTTGAAATTATGAGTACTAAAATGTGTAGTATATTTATTAAAAGCGGATAACATTATTAACCGTTGTAAAATGATACGTAACATTAGTAATTTTTGACATGTTTTAACGTGAGATTTGAGCGGAAAAATCGGTTTTGGAATATTCGGTCTCAGGTATAAATAAAAATCATAAATTAGACGTATCGGGAGGCGTGCCCCCCACATCCACCTGAAAGATGATTAAACAATCATAAAGTGTGCAGAACAACAAACTAGCGGATACAGCAAACTACATAACGGTCATTTATGTTGAGAGGTCATTCATAATCTGAGCTCGAAATTTCCGAGACTGGAATTTTCCGGCCATCCCGAAAACACGGGCAAAAGAATCGTTTTAACACTAAATTCTACCTCTGAAAGATTCTGTATGTTCTCTTGTGACATTACTAATAATCATAATGAAACTTCACAAGCAGATATTTTGATTATTGACTATTTCGTAATATAGAGATCAGTGAAGATGCATTGATAAAATGGTTTAATGTGGGATTGAGGATATTACACAGAGAGAAAAAAGTACAACCCATGTGGTCATATCACATGGGTCACCAATTTATGCTTTGAATCAATTTATTATGTGAGTTGGTTGGACTTTATTCATGTTTTCATGTGTGTTGAAATAACTATGATATGGTGAGTCATCAAACATTAGTTAATTCAATTCATTTTATAGATTGAATCAACTTACTATGAGAGTTAAGAGTTACTTTTTTGAGAATTTTAAAGTATGTTGAAACAGCTATGACGAAGACTGTTAATCCAATGCATCTGGTGTATAAATTGTCTTTCTATGAGAGTTGGCGCTACTTTTTTTAAGTTAAGGTGCGAGTCAAAACGACAGTTTTGTTTTAACCCACGTCAATTTAACTACTTTTAAATAGTACCTGCAATTCACCACGTAGGTAGGCGCAAAAATAACCTATTCATATGAGTCAAAACAAATCAAATTTGATTTGATTCAACTAATCCTTTCTCTGTGTGTAGGTTAAATAAAGTTATTTATAGAACGAATACTATATTCAGAATTATTATTAATTAATGATAATGATATAAATGAAATGAGATTAAGTGTGTGAGTGGTAGAGTTACAACCTACTATAACATTAATAAAATTGATATGCCTCCAAACGTAAATTGCACTATATGTAATAGAGTAGAAATTTGTAATAAATACAGTTCGATATTTTAACTTTCTGCTGAAAATATATTTTCAATATAGATATATATTTGACATTGTATTTGCTGTGTATTCCATTACTAAAACGCTTTGGTTTATATCTCTTTTATTTCTAGTTGAGTGCTGTATCGATAATCTAAAAATGTATCCGAACGATGAGTTGTGCCTTTCTGGTTACTATTTTAGAAATAATAAATAAAGATTCTATGCGTCATTTAGAAAGAGCAGTTAACTGTATAATGGTAACAAAAATCCATCGAAACTGTTCCCAAATATCTTCAATTTAGATACAGGGTGCTCAATAAAAACCTGACACAATTCAAAGTTTATTAATTTAAACTAAGCTACATGTTTACATAAACAAAACGGTGAAATGAAGAGAATAGCTGGGAGTTTTATCTACATTACCATGTGACATATGTCTAACTAAATTCTATGCTCAATGAGGTCTCCATTTCGGTCAATGCATTCAGTAATCCAGCGCTTTAAGTTGGCAACGACACGTTCCTCTTGGAATGATGTGAACGAAGTCATCAATTGACCTCAGAAATTCTTGTACACTTTGTGGGGCATTGGTCTATACGTTTTCATTACAGCACCCTCAAATAGAAAAGTATAGAGGACTGAGTTCTGGAGAACGGGGAAACCATGGAAAGTCGCTTCTCTTGGATAAGATTCTTTCCTTAAACATCTTTTCAAGCTTCCTCATAGTCTCATTCGCCGAGTGAGGTGTTGCACCGTATTTAGAGTCAGATTTAGGTTTTTTAAATATTGTCAACATCGATGATGATTTCATTAATCAAGTCTGAGCTCTCTTCTGTAACTTTTATTAGTGTCTTCAAGAACGGACGCTCTGATAGCCACAATGTTCTCTTCAGAGCGCAATGATACTGGTCTCCAGAGGCTCCACTTTTGTGATTGAGAACAGATCCTTTTCTTCTGAAGTTATCAACAAGATTTTTAATAGTGTTTTTTGATGGTGCATGATGCCCATTGAAGTGCAAACGGAATTTTTGCTACGTTAATACGAGAGAACTTGCAAAAAGATAAATCTCGACTGATTTGCTCCTTCCCTGTGGTGAATATGGCTCGCCTGCAGGTTTCGACTTAATTGATAGGGTTAAAAATTGGACAAATATATAGAATATAAGGTAAATCTGGTATACTTGATGCAAACTCCCAAACCTTAGGTTTATTTTCCAGTTTAGTTTATTTAAAAATGTTGATTATTTTAAAAGTTATTGAATTTTGAAATGTGTCAGGTTTTTATTGAGCACCCTGTATGTTTTTATATCGCATTTGATGTCTTTTCCATTACTAAAACGCTTGTTTATATTTTTTCTTTGAGTGTTACATCGCTAATCTAAAAATGTATCAGAACGATACAGAGTGATCTATTTTATTACTTTTTTTGACATCGAATGTGTAGAGCACGTGGTATCGTTTAGAAATTTAATTGACACGACTATGTTTGCTGGGATGGTATAATAAAACAACATAACTCAATAGATATGGTATGGCTTACACAGAAATAGGTATACAGTACTATATTGTAGACTGGAATTTAAATTTCGTATCAATGTGGAGAACTGACCTGAGACAAAATCTTAATTTGGCTTTGGTCACAATCCTCTGCAAGCCATTTTTTAATTGTTTTGATCAATAAGACTAATGTTTCTTATTATTTTGTTGCAAACTCCACGGATTTTGTTGCATATATTTAATCTTCAATAACTTTACTGATTTCATTAAACAAACAAAAACCTACAAAACCTGTGTCACTTCAGATTTGCTAATTTTCTGTCAGAAGAAAAAGAATGTACACCGTTTGTTTTGAATGTCAGTTTGGTAGGATAATTAATCCAATATTGAATATTGCTGTAAACGTATAAAATTTGATAAGCAATTATTATAAAACGTATATTTAATAATTAAATCTATAAATAATTTAATTATTAAAATTAATGCTGAGAGTGTAGTTAATTCATTCTCTTTCTTTAGCGTCAGTTTAGTGTTTCGTACAATAGTTGCACACAGTGTATTGAAAACATTATAATCTTTCAAAAAATGTATACCAAACCAAATAGTATGCAGTTTACAGAATAATGATCCTAGACCTTATATATTAATATATTATTATGTAATAAACTCATTCTACCCGGAGCCTAGATAGAATTTTTGAAGTTTATTTTATTCTGTCTTTTACATACAACCTCATTAACCAGTATATCATTCGCCAAACAGGTCTCATACTTTGTTAAACTAACTAAATATGATTACTTGAAATATAGAGGGTTAAAAGATCAGAAGGAGCCGTCATTGCTTAGTTTTTTTTGTTATAACTATATAATATAGAATATACGCATGTCTTATAGTTGGAGAAAATAGATCAATAAGGAAAAATTAATGCATATTTGAGTTCAGCAAGCCTTAATTCATTAGAAACAAGATAATTATTTGCAAACTGTATAAATAGAAACATTTTCAATTTGGAGACTTGTGTAATCTATAGTAGAATTCCCAGGTAATATAATATTAATATGTTATCTGATTTAATGAAAATAATTAGTGATCAATATGAAAAATTCGTTTATGGGAAATTTAATATAAAAAGTTTTTATAATTCCCCTTAATTCCTCGTTTATACCTACTCACAATAATAGAAAAATCCTTATAGTATAGCATAATAAATTATGTTTTCTCGGCTAATTCACGAAATTTTCTTCAAAATTATTTACATGATTTTGAATTGTCAAGTTACTCAAAATACTAAAAACTGTGAAGATTTAATGACCTCCTCAAATGTCCTTGTCTGAGTTGGTAAAAAAATTCTTCTCCGTCAATGATAAGCATTGCTAATTTTTGAGCACTAAATTGTCAAGAAGAAAAAAGTCTTCAGATGAGAAGAAAATCGATTGTTTTTTATTGTTCTTGAAAAAAGATTTCGAAACACGATTTCGATATCATTCCGAATATTCCGTATTTGATTGCATATATTCGAAAAATCTTTTTAATATAATTTTGGATTCTATTATTTTAATATTTATATTTATTGATGTATTTATAATGAAACAGTTTTTGTTACGTTAATTAGTAGTATTTATATTGTATTAATTATAATTAGGCATATCACATACTAGGTATACCAATAAAACATCCTTAAAAATATTTACTATTTTTATAATAAAGATTTTTTAGTCAATTTTTAATTATTGAAATCAATTTGTTACTACGGTTTTCTTTCCTATTTTCCAACAATTAAACAAATAAAAGTGTTATTTAGAACGCATTTAGTCGTAACTAAGTGACTCGTTTTTACGTACCGCTACATGACAATAAGCTGGCCGTGCCTACGGTAAATGCCAATTGAAGACACCCGCAAACGCGGAGCTTACGTGATACCACACTATAGAGTGTGCCAAAAAACTCTCCAATGAGTCTCGTAACTTGACGAGTTAGTTCACTCCCGTGAGATGGTGAAAAAATGCATTCGTTGTTACTAAAGACTGCAAGGACGTGCATCACTTTTGCTTTTGAATCAATGCATATAATAAAGGAAGTGTAAATTGTCGTACCTTATAGATAATATTATTGTGCGATGCCTATATAGTCACGTACATAATACATATATTTGATGTATGTACTCTTCGTAATATATTTAATGGAAAAAAGAGTAACAATGGCATTTAAATTCAGCCTGCTCCATTTTGATTATAAACGTGATATCAAAAAAGGAATTTATTCGTAAAATAATTTGAACGGAATTTGTATATGTTCAAGAAAATGAAAGGGAAGAAAAGATGAATAAAGATCAAGAAACTGTTTTTTAATAATTGATACCCTTTCAACTTACAGTTATTTACTAGTGTAATTCTTATGAAGAGTTCGTTTTCTTTTATTTGATATAAATACATTAAGTGATTGTTGAATCAACACTTGTATTTTATAAATATATTAATCATATATGTAGGTATTATAAGTCATTCCAGCTCAGACGCCAAAATATGAACTTGCTGTAAGTTATATCGTTCTGTAGTTTTCAGGTCTTGCTGCACTGAGATGTTTCAAAGTTGTGCCTGAACTGGTTGATGTACCTGAACTGGTTGATGTACCAAGTTGATGTACCTGAACTAGTTGATGTACCTGAACTGGTTGATGTACCAAGTTGATGTACCTGAACTAGTTGATGTACCTGAACTGGTTGATGTACCTGAACTGGTTGATGTACCAAGTTGATGTACCTGAACTAGTTGATGTACCTGAACTGGTTGATGTACCAAGTTGATGTACCTGAACTAGTAGATGTGCCTGAACTGGTTGATGTACCTGAACTGGTTGATGTACCAAGTTGATGTACCTGAACTAGTTGATGTACCTGAACTGGTTGATGTACCAAGTTGATGTACCTGAACTAGTAGATGTGCCTGAACTGGTTGATGTACCTGAACTGGTTGATGTACCAAGTTGATGTACCTGAACTAGTTGATGTACCTGAACTGGTTGATGTACCAAGTTGATGTACCTGAACTAGTAGATGTGCCTGAACTAGTTGATGTACCTGAACTGGTTGATGTACCAAGTTGATGTACCTGAACTAGTTGATGTACCTGAACTGGTTGATGTACCAAGTTGATGTACCTGAACTAGTAGATGTGCCTGAACTGGTTGATGTACCTGAACTGGTTGATGTACCAAGTTGATGTACCTGAACTAGTAGATGTGCCTGAACTGGTTGATGTACCTGAACTGGTTGATGTACCAAGTTGATGTACCTCAACTAGTAGATGTGCCTGAACTGGTTGATGTGCCTGAACTGGTTGATGTACCAAGTTGATGTACCTGAACTGGTTGATGTACCTGAACTGGTTGATGTACCAAGTTGATGTACCTGAACTGGTTGATGTACCTGAACTGGTTGATGTACCAAGTTGATGTACCTGAACTGGTTGATGTACCTGAACTGGTTGATGTACCAAGTTGATGTACCTGAACTGGTTGATGTACCTGAACTGGTTGATGTACCAAGTTGATGTACCTGAACTGGTTGATGTACCTGAACTGGTTGATGTACCAAGTTGATGTACCTGAACTGGTTGATGTACCTGAACTGGTTGATGTACCAAGTTGATGTACCTGAACTGGTTGATGTACCTGAACTGGTTGATGTACCAAGTTGATGTACCTGAACTGGTTGATGTACCTGAACTGGTTGATGTACCAAGTTGATGTACCTGAACTAGTAGATGTGCCTGAACTAGTTGATGTTTTATTCTATTTCTTTTTTCTATTTCTTGTTTTCTTTCTTCTGAGTCTTGTTTTCTTTCTTCTGAGTCTTGTTTTCTTTCTTCTATTTCCTTTTTTTTCTATTTCTTGTTTTCTTTCTACTATTTCTTGTTTTCTTTCTTCAGTTTGTTGGTTTAAGAAAATCTGTAGCCATTCTGGTGCTCCAATGCTGTTCGTTGAAGTTGCTTGGTGATCGCTTTTCTTCTTTTCGAGGTGTTGTTGTTCTTCCTTGGCATTTCCAATTTTCCTTTTCGAGTGTTCTTCAGCGCAGTGTTTAATAATTGATCTTGTTTCTAATCAATTTTATTGATAATCATAGAGTTATGATATTCAAAAGAGTGAGTTAGTGTTGCAGCGTTGCAGGATGGTGAAAAGGACGGTGTAAAACCTTATTTTGTTTAGGTTATATGACTTATATCATTATTCCATGGAACTGACGACAGATTGCCAGTCACGTGACCCCAAATGAGGAATTAATTAATTTTGGCTTCTGGCTCACCACATGATAATGATATAGATACAAGGTGAGATATCTCATCAAAGTCGGAAACTTATTTGGAGTATCTGCAACTATAGAATATAGTTATAACTTATAATACATAACAAACTAGATGACGGGCACTCGTAGAACGCATACCTTCGCCGTCGCTTATAAATGCCGTCGCATACCTTCGCCGTCGCTTATAAACCTTGACCTTCAATTATCTTTGTTATAAATGATCTTGACCTTTGACCTGATCCATCCCAAAATCTAAAGAGCTGGTTCCTGGATAATGACCAATCGTTTGCGAAGGTATTAATGTCTGAATAAGACTGTAGGTCACACGAAGAGACCTTTTTCTGCTACACATACTCCATCTACCACCCCCCCCCCCCTCCCCTTCCCATTTATTTCTCCATCAATTCCCCATACTTCCACTCCTGTCTCTTGATATATCCATTCCTGTCTCTCCACACCTCCACTCCTGTCTTTCCACACCTCCACTCCTGTCTCTCCACACCTCTACTCCTGTCTCTCCACACCTCCACTCCTGTCTCTCCATACCATCACTCCTGTCTCTCCATACCTCCACTCCTGTCTCTCCACACCTCCACTCCTGTCTCTCCACACCTCCACTCCTGTCTCTCCACACCTCCACTCCTGTCTCTCCATACCATCACTCCTGTCTCTCCATACCTCCACTCCTGTCTCTCCACACCTCCACTCCTGTCTCTTCATACCTCCACTCCTGTCTCTCCATACCTCCACTCCTGTCTTTTCATACCTCCACTCCTGTCTCTTCATACCTCCACTCCTGTCTCTCCATACCTCCACTCCTGTTTTTTCATACCTCCACTCCTGTCTCTTCATACCATCTCTCCTGTCTCTCCATACCTCCACTCCTGTCTCTCCACACCTCCACTCCTGTCTCTTCTTACCTCCACTCCTGTCTCTCCATACCTCCACTCCTGTCTTTTCATACCTCCACTCCTGTCTCTTCATACCTCCACTCCTGTCTCTCCATACCTCCACTCCTGTCTTTTCATACCTCCACTCCTGTCTCTTCATACCATCTCTCCTGTCTCTCCATACCTCCACTCCTGTCTCTCCACACCTCCACTCCTGTCTCTTCATACCTCCACTCCTGTCTCTCCATACCTCCACTCCTGTCTTTTCATACCTCCACTCCTGTCTCTTCATACCTCCACTCCTGTCTCTCCACACCTCCACTCCTGTCTCTTCATACCTCCACTCCTGTCTCTCCATACCATCTCTCCTGTCTCTCCATACCTCCACTCCTGTCTCTCCACACCTCCACTCCTGTCTCTTCATACCTCCACTCCTGTCTCTCCATACCTCCACTCCTGTCTCTCCATACCTTCACTGTTTATTATTTACCTTAGTAACTTTCGAATGAGGCAAGAACTGCTCTCATTTTTTATTCTCTCTTAAAGTCATCCTCAAACTTATTTCCTGTTGATATTAAATGAAAAAAAAAAGAAAAAAAAATGTATCGAGTGTAACTACTGAGCCGTATATACGAGATGTGAAGTATGCGAGATATGAAGTCCACTGAGCCGCGTACATGCGAGATAAGAAGTCTAGTGAATCATATATGCGAGATATAAAGTCTAGTGAGCCGTATATGCGAAATATAAAGTCTAGTGAGCCGTATATGCGAGGTATGAAGTCTAATGAATCGTATATAAGAGATATGAAGTCTAGTGAATCGTATATGCAAGATATGAAGTGTAGTGATTCGTATATGCGAGATATAAAGTCTAGTGAGCCGTATATGCTAGAGTTAAAGTCTAGTGAATCGTATATGCGAGATAAGAAGTCTAGTGAATCGTATGTGCTAGATATGAAGTCTAGTGAATCGTAAGTGCTAGATAAGAAGTCTAGTGAATCGTATGTGCTAGATATGAAGTCTAGTGAATCGTATGTGCTAGATATGAAGTCTAGTGAATCGTATGTGCTAGATATGAAGTCTAGGGAATCGTATATGATCTTTATTTAAATCTTTATTTAATTTCTATATTTACAATGTATAAGTGGGACAGTATGAACCATTCTATTGATATTTTAGATCTTTTTTACCTCTATATAAACTTTAAAATCATATTCAGTTCCTGGTCATTAGAATAATGTGACATGAGAACAAATTATCTGAAACTATAATGCTATGGTAAATACTGATAACCGATAGGACACAGTAGCTGATATGACACAGTAGCCGATAGGACACAGTAACCGATATGACACAGTAACCGATAGGACACAGTAACCGATATGACACAGTAACCGATATGACACAGTAGCCGATATGACACAGTAGCCGATATGACACAGTAGCCGATATGACACAGTAACCGATATGACACAGTAGCCGATATGACACAGTAGCCGATATGACACAGTAGCCGATATGACACAGTAGCCGATATGACACAGTAGCCGATATGACACAGTAGCAAGACCAAAGCCTAATGGTTGTTTTTTCAATACCGTGGAGTTTACACGTGTCAAGCTAATTAGTATTAAGCGCTTTGGCAACAAGTTGAAAAAAGCAAGTATATTATATCAAACTATATTTATATATAGTAAAAATAAAATCCGATTAAAACAGCATATGATTACAATCATAGTAAATAAAGAGAGAAGTATGCCAAGTTTCGAATTCATTGACGATGAACTTGATCCATTCTTCAGAAACGATGTAAACAAATGGCGTCGCATAGAGTACTTTCAAATATTATAAGTATTTCAGTTGAATTTTATAAGTGAATAGAGTGTAAAATGTGAAAACAACAATTTTATGCGAGTCAATTTCCATGAAATGCTCATTTAACTAAATAATAGCACATTTTTTATTTAAAAACAAATGGAAAATATTTTGTGTGACATCACTCATAATATTTTCGGATGTTCCAATATTTAACTTGGTATACTTTTCTATTTATTTACTATGGTTACAATAGCGAAACTGAAAATAATTTATTTCACATTTTAAATTTGAAAAGCTCATAGATTCCATATAACAGACATCAAATGAATGGAACAGTGAATTAAACAAACTATTATATTTTCATTGCAATGTTACAAAATCATTGAAAGTAGACTCTAATAATTATATCCCCTATTATGAATTACAGATTACCATTGAGTATATTTTTCTCACCATCTTCACACATCACCGCGTGTGTACTTCATTACTTTAGATGTGACTGATAGGAACTAATAGGAACTGGGATGTAAAAAAGTGAGTTGTGACAATACATAGGGCAGTATTAGGGTGAGTTGTGATAATACATAAGACAGTATTTGGGTGAGTTGTGATAATACATAAGACAGTATTTGGGTGAGTTGTGACAATACATAGGGCAGTATTAGGGTGAGTTGTGATAATACATAAGACAGTATTTGGGTGAGTTGTGACAATACATAGGGCAGTATTAGGGTGAGTTGTGATAATACATAAGACAGTATTTGGGTGAATTGTGACAATACATAGGGCAGTATTTGGGTGAGTTGTGACAATACATAGGGCAGTATTAGGGTGAGTTGTGACAATACATAGGGCAGTATTTGGGTGAGTTGTGACAATACATAGGGCAGTATTAGGGTGAATTGTGACAATACATAGGGCAGTATTAGGGTGAGTTGTGACAATACATAGGGCAGTATTAGGGTGAGTTGTGACAATACATAGGGCAGTATTAGGGTGAATTGTGACAATACATAGGGCAGTATTAGGGTGAGTTGTGACAATACATAGGGCAGTATTAGGGTGAGTTGTGACAATACATAGGGCAGTATTAAGGTGAGTTGTGACATTACATAGGGCAGTATTAGGGTGAGTTGTGACAATACATAGGGCAGTATTAGGGTGAGTTGTGACAATACATAGGGCAGTATTAGGGTGAGTTGTGACAATACATAGGGCAGTATTAGGGTGAGTTGTGACAATACATAGGGCAGTATTAAGGTGAGTTGTGACAATACATAGGGCAGTATTAAGGTGAGTTGTGACAATACATAGGGCAGTATTAGGGTGAGTTGTGACAATACATAGGGCAGTATTAGGGTGAGTTGTGACAATACATAGGGCAGTATTAAGGTGAGTTGTGACAATACATAGGGCAGTATTTGGTAAGTTATTAGAGCGCATGCTCCAATTGACTGCACACGTAGTGCTCTTTTTATCACAGCTGCTATACACTGTAACTAACTGTTAACATCATTAATATGGATTTATGATTTTTATATTAATAATAAAAATGTTATATTCAATTTTATTCAAATTTGTATCAGATCTGGATAATTAAATATATTGATTATATTGGTTATCAATTTCTAAACTATTTATGAATAAAAATATATTGAATTTATGAATTTGAATATTAGTTTGATAATTTATATATGTTTTAAATATTAGAATTTCTTCATTATATTTTTATGTACCTTATTAAGTAATTTTTGCAATAAAATGGTCACTGATCCAAACATCATTCTTCGAATACGAATGTATAACCAAAATCTGTTCAATATACGTAATTATATTTCTAAACCAATTATTTTTATGCTATTTAAATGATGTCCTCCAATTTTTCTAAATATAGTAAACATACGAAAAAATCAAAATGAGTAGTTTATCCTACATGATTAAATTCAAATTATTTAACGAAAACGAAAAAGTTAAATTAATTATAAATAAAATACAAAATTCAATACTGTTTGTTGAGCGAAAATAAAAAAAGATTGGGGTATTCATTTTTTTTACCGATAAATGAACATGAAATTAATTCAATATGGTAATAATATAAGAAATCCTAAATGAAGAAATAATTGACTAATATTTTACTTTTACCGACCATGTCCATTTATATGTCACCACCTTCTACTATAAAAATTGGGTAGGAAATTTATACTTCTCCATTTATTATTATTTTCACACTCTACTTTAAAACTCAATAGTATACTTTATGTATTTATAATAATTGCTTAATATACAGGGTGCCCGACACTTTTGTTGCCAAACTTTATCATAAGGTAGCGATCGTCGAAATTAACACTTTATATTCTATGAAGGTATGGTCTAAAATGCTTAGTTAAAAAGTTACAAGGTTAGGAAAGTAGTATCTATACCATTTATTATTATTAGTTAACATTATTTTTTCATGTTGCGATAAGAAACAAAACATTTCTAACACTAATTATTAGGAGCACAAGAAACTTATCTTAAATAAGGTTACATGTTTACAAAAAACGTTTGTCCAATGATTGACAGACGCGAGCAAAGACACCAGGAATTCCACGAATCCTTGCAGAGGCTTTGACAATCCTGCTGATCAGGTCCTGTTCGGATTGAATCAGTGTTTCAAACACGAAACTCTTCAAATGTTCCCATAAGTAGAAATGTAGGGGCCTAATATCAGTTCGTTTCCTTGTCACGGATTTTTACTAATTGTAAATTTTTTTTACCCAACTTTAATTCCTTGTAAATCTTTAACTAATCATTTTAGACCATACCTTCATAGAATATAAAGTGTTTATTCCGACGATCGCTACATTATGTTGAAGTTTGGCCTGTATATGTATATGTAGAGTTACAGCTATAATATACTAAGACAATGTATATTTATAATATAGCACATAGAAGAAATTTTGGTTGGACCGTAGAAAATTGAGAGGGCTTCTCTCTTGATCTTCTATGGCCCCACCATAACTTTCCCTCCTTTAGTCTTCTATGCCCCCACCATAACTTTGTTCCTGAGTTATACAGTATACACCAGTCTCTTTCATATATATGAGTCTCATATATATTAATCTATAATATACTTGGTGACTTGACATTTCGTTACCGGATGTTTCGTACCCGGACGTTTCGTTATCAGATATTTCGTTTTTTTTTTTAACTGGGCAAGATTTTTTATATTTGTAATGGGTTGCAGACTACAATTTATACCAATCCCATATATTTAGGAATTTATACTACTTTAAATTATAAGGTTTAACATACATTTTATTCGTCTGCAAAGTAACTTGTTATATATTGATTATAATCAGAGTTACTAAAATTAATATATTCAGTCCGAGAACTCGGAGCTTACTCTACTGACTACATTGGGAAAAAAATTGTTTCTGATATTTCCAAAAATGTTTAAACGCTATATGATAAAAATTCAATTACCAGATGTTACATGTTTCCGAATAAAAATAACATAATGAAAAAAAGTAAAACCTTCCGCAATTTTGCCACTGTAATAATTATTTTCGATCATATAAGAAATAATATAAAAAATTTAACATTTAACTAATATTTTTATTCTCATATACTATTTTCTAAAATGATCGAAAATTTCCGTTAATTGGGATAAAAAAATTAGAAACATATCCATAGAGTAAAAATTTTAATACATATTTATTTTTATATTCATAATCTAGGTATGGGATTAGTATAATTTTTAGTCTATAACTCATTTCAAATTTAAAAATCGTTCGTTCGGGAACGAAGAATCTGGTGACGAATCGTCCTTGTAACGAAACGTCCAGGTACGAAACGACCTAGCACCAATATAAAGAGAAAATCATAATAGCTAATTGATGAATTAAACTAATTATATAGTATAAGAAAAATAATTAAACAATTAAATGATAATATATACCAATATCTATCACTATATTTAATTACAATGAAATTAATATATTTTAATAATTAATATTTTAAATAGCATTTATTTGATGTTTATAATGTACTAGTGTTTAACTCGTCAAAAATGGTGGGGCTACACTTTCTTCTGTTATCCACTTTTTCTGTATTTCAATTTTTTCTGTTTTCCGCGCTTTCTGAATTTCCAGGTTTTCCGGGTTCCTAGATTTTCGATTTTCAAGGTTTGTGGTTTTCCCGATTTTCGGTTTTTCGATTTTTTTTTCCAGTTTTTAAATTTTCTGGAATTTCCTTCTTAGGGGTTTTAAGAAATTTCACATTTCCCTTATTTGTATTAGTCTCTAATTTTTTAACCACCCATTACAAATATGAATATATATTTGAAAATATATTTATATATAGAATATATACACAATGGGTTGCAAATATATTTCGCAACCCCTTACAAATATAAAAAATTGTTGCCGGTTAAAAAAAAACACTTTTCTTTTTTCAGATTTTTCTTCACATAGCTACAGATTTTTTCGAATACATATTTTTCAGATTTTCTGAAAAATATATTAGTTTCCCGAATTATCATTTTTCTGTATTTTTGAATTTTAGCTTCTTGGCGAAAATGGGTGGCTTTAAAAACAGAAATACAGTCAACTGCAACAAGTCATAATATTTTATACACCAATCGAATGTGGAGAAGATTAATTTAGTTTTCTAAAAATTTAATCGTACAACTGCTACAACTTTCTTTGAATGCACGACGAGAACAGTAAATTTAAACCATATTTCATCATCTTCGCAGTACAGCAGTTTTTTCTTTCCAAAAGTGTTATTACTGCTCAACGAGCATTCAATATCAGGTTCAACACACCCAAAGCTCATTCTGTGAAAGTTATTAGCGGTCTGTCATAAACTTCCAAACAACTGGCAACATTTCACCTCGAAATCCAACTGGAAGACTAAGAACCGTAAGGACATAGAAAAAATTGAGGCGATAAGGGGTATTTGTTGAAATGACTCGAATTCATCAGAATTTTTCAGTCAAATATTCTTTAAAAAACTTATTATTGGAACCCTACAAGATCTAAATTATTCAAAACTTCATGCAGTAGATCTCTACAAAAGAAGACAACTTATTTCGTCGTTTATTCAAATAGCAAACGAAATGAACTCTAATTTCATGAAATAAATCATGTCAGATGAAGCTCACTTCTTCTTCAATGGAACTGTTAACAAACAAGTCTAAAGAGTCCAAACCCTGATATTATCTATGTCTTTTTACCTATTCGTTCTCAACGGGTCACAGTTTGGTGCGCAGTTATGGCCCATGAAGTTATAGGACTCTAATTTTGAAGATTTAGCTGTAATCGCAGTCACTGTTAATTCAGAACGTTATTTAAATATGTTCAAAGATCATCTTTTCCCTACATTATCAGAAAAAGAGATTAGTCTTAATTATTTTCAGTAGGACGGTGCCACATGCCACAGCATTGGCTGCATTGAAGAATATATTTCATGGAAAGTTAATTTCAAAATTTGGTATTATTGAATGGGCACCTAAGAATCCCGACTTAACAGTTTCTTATTTTTATTTGTGTGGTTATCTGAAAAGCAGAGTATACAGGAACCACCTCACCACAACTGGAAACCTCAAGGCAAACAATTTGGAAGAAATCAACAAAATGATTCTACAATTTTAAACAGTCATGTCATCGACCATCAAAAGAATGTATGACTGTTTAGCAGTTCGTGGTGGCCATTTAGCATCTGAAATTTAAGAAAAGTAAAGAATCTTTTTAAAAGGTAGGATTTTACATTAAAGTGGTATATTACTTTTCAATGTTGATCAATAAATTTTATGTATTAAAAAGTTTTAAAACGGACCATTTTTAATGCTAAGTACTCACCCACTATTACTGATCTATCAAATTCCCTTTAATTATTTATTCGAATAATACTTTTATTCTTTAACACATAAAATTATATTATTTTTTCGAGAAATTTTGTATCAATTTGAAACATAAAAGATTTCAGTTAAGTTAAATGCGGAAAAAATCACACTATACTAATAACATACAACAATGTTATTAATTATTTATTATCTGTTTATAATTATAGGGAGTGCACTATAAGTTATATTATAGGACTAACGTACTATACAGGGTGGCTAAAAAAATGATACCGATTTTCAAATTAGTTTATTTTACAATTTATCAAAGCTAGATATTTTCTAAAAACACAATTTTACTTTTTTCTGTATCTTTGTGGAAAATCTGTTAAAGTTACGACTAAAATTAAACATCCTGCAGCGAATTAAAAACTATTGAAAAAAGTGAACGAATAAAACTGTGTTTTTAGAAAATTTCTAGCCTTGATAATTTGTAAAATAAACTTATTTGAAAATGAGTTTCCTTTTTTTATTTTTCGCCACCCTGTTTCTAATACTCCATATTATCAACCGATAAACAATGAAAAGTTAGGATAAATGGTAATAGAGCATATTAGCAATTATATTCTTTTTATACAATAATAACTTGTCCAATTTAAAATAAACAAAAATATTGAAACAGTTAAACTAGTAAATACTAAATACTAGTAAATACTGAATACTAGTAAATACTAAATACTAGTAAATACTAAATACTAGTAAATACTAAATACTAGTAAATACTAAATACTAGTAAATACTAAATACTAGTAAATACTAAAAACTAGTAAATACTAAATACTAGTAAATGATAAATACTAGTAAATGATAAATACTAGTAAAAAACTAGTAAGTAGTACTTAGTAAAACTATTTCAATTGATCAGACACTCACCGTACCATAAAAGTGGGTGTTTAAATAGGTCATGAACCAGACTGACCTTTTAATTTTGATTGCCCTGTGTTAGCACTCACTTTGCGGGTACTGTGAGTGTCCCATTACTGCCATGTACCCCTGTGTTACTGCAGTAATGTGGGTACTAGTAAAATACCATCCGGCAAAGGGGATAAAGAGGTTACCTCAGTAATCACAATGAGGTTATTAACTGCAGTGATGTCACAGGTTAGCATTCGGTAGAGGTGGTGTAAAATGTATATATACCATTTATTATAGCCAACTATTATTGCACGGGTTTTTTATACATTAATGTTTGGAAATATGCAAAGAACATTATATAGATAAGTACAAATTGAATACGACTTTTGACTAATCAAAATTTGATATATATTTTCTATACTAGCTGTTCATAATTCTGACTCGATGACATAGTTTTATTTTCTGCTGACAAAATAAATGAACGAGGTTATTAAATGCTTAAATGCACGAGTTTATTAAATGCTTAAATGAACGTGGTTATTAAATGCTTAAATGCACGAGTTTATTAAATATTTAAATGCACGAGTTTATTAAATGCTTAAATGAACGTGGTTATTAAATGCTTAAATGCACGAGTTTATTAAATGCTTAAATGCACGAGTTTATTAAATGCTTAAATGCACGAGTTTATTAAATGCTTAAATGAACGTGGTTATTAAATGCTTAAATGCACGAGTTTATTAAATGCTTAAATGCACGAGTTTATTAAATGCAAAAAATAAACAAAAATGTTTTCATTCAGATCATTTAATGTAAGCCTCCTTTTTTCTCATACACAATCATTTTAATTGAAGAAAACTGATTACATTGTTTGAAAATAATATGGGGCAAATATGACCCTACCGGATCGAGAGGGTTAAATTACCATCGAGATAATACATTAATACCAAAATATTGTAATGTAGATAATAAATTTATAGCTAAAATTTAGTCATCGTTTTTTTACGCTAAGACAGCGTATATGACTCACCAGATCCTTATTCCACATCCTTCCTAAGATGCTATCCTGTATTATTGTATACCTTAATGACTATGACACATCTTTGTACCTAGGGCAGGTAAGGAGGCAGGTAAGGAGGTAGGTAATAAGGTAGGGAGGGAGGTAAATAGGTACGTAGGTAAGTTATGAGCTATTGAACGATTCACAATTCCGATGATATAAAATATATGCACATATAATAAACTCATACTTCAATCAATGGTACCTGCTATCATTTTTAACACGATATTTTTGAATAGGTAACAATCCTGCTATTTTGAATATGATTTAAAATGAGAGTTATATTAAAGATCTCTTTATTTGATCGACAATGTGAAACTGTTCGCTAACACGGACAGCTTACCTTCTTTTTGTCGCCAGTTTGTGAACCGCGTAGCTGTGCCCTAAGCCCCGCCCCTCTGCGGGCGTCGTATATAAGCAGGCGACTGAGAGTGTGCGGAAGTCAGTCGTCTGCGCGACACGCTTGCTTGTGTTCTTGAAATCTGAAGATTAGTTGCAATGAGATCTCCGGTGAGTTTTGAGTGCTTTATTGGGTAATTTTAAGGGGATCCACTGTGGATTTAGTAGATTGGCAGAGTGGTGAGTATTTACATTAAAAATCATACACAACAAACATCAATCTTCGAAAAATTGCCGCTCAGTTAAAATATCTTCGTGTTTTTAGAGAAAAAAATATCGTTTTTTAAGAAAATTCAAAACAATAAACCTAATACACAAAACAAACATTTCAGACATTAAATATAAATTACAATATTCGAAAAACTCCCGTTTGGTTAAGAAACTTCGTGTTTTTAATGAAAAATTATCGTCTTAAAAAATTTATATATTAAACAAACATTTCAATACTTTTAAAGCAAATTCAATCTTCCATTAAAATAACCTTCTTGTTTTTAATGAAAAAATATCGTTTTAAAATTAAAAAGAAAAGTTAGCATATCAAATAAAAGCTGAAATAATCTGCAAACAATTTAAATATGATTTCAATTCGTAAAATGATATATGAATTAAATGAGGGCGATTTGTTATGGCTTATACTTTGAATGGAGCATAAAGAATTTATTCGAGAAATGGCATATATACTAGGCGTGTACAATGCATTTTTATTCGGTGTTTGTATGGCTATTTCTATGGGAGCCTTGATCTTTGCATTTCACTTTATATACACAGAAATTAAAGACACTTCACGTGAAATGCTTCTTGAAATGAAGCGTATTAGACTTTAATAAAAGGCATTTTATCGTTACTATATTGGACTGTAAACTAAATGGGAATAAATTCTTCTGTAGGAAATATTTTCGCTATTTCCTTTCTCTTTTCTTTAGATTTCTTATTTGATTTGTAAAGGAATTCCTTTGGTAATTCCTAATAATTCCAGTGACCTTTTGGAATGAAAGTATATAATATATACTTATTATGTCATAAAGATGATATCAGAAGTATGCGCATTTTTGTGCGCAATCACAATCGATGGTAACCGATACCAAAAATAATATATATAATAAATGGAACATTTTCACTATTAATACATAATTATTATAAACTAAATTATGTTTTTATAAATGTGATGGAATTTTTTCATATTTTAATTCTTTTAATTGATTTTTTTTTATCCAAAAAATGTTGAAGTTAATTCAAATTTTAAGGTAACTGTGCTATTTGTCAATAACTGTTTATAGTAAATAAATAGCTACAGGCAAGGCCGTCTAAACGACAACACCTGAACTATAAAAAAAACATCAGGTGACATTTATCATAGAAAAGGTTTTTGTACTGTTTAAACTTTAGATATTTATATACTTCCCATTTAAAAAATATGAACAATAATCATAACTTATGGTATTTTAACGAGATTTTCAAAATATAAACGAACTATTATTTATTTTACGAACTTATATATAATCTATTATTAATAATAAATTATTATATAACGTTAAAATAAATCAAAATTTTATATATAAGTTTGAACTATTTTAAATAATATTCCCGATATGCAGAATTAGATTTTATAAATCAATTCCTTACACTATCATATATATATCGAATATTTTTCATTTCATACTCAAAAACAATTCATTCATAAACTTTTATTAGTTTGGAAAATTGTAAATTGTCATTGAAAATTTTCAATTATGATTTGAAAAATACATCCTTTCCACCGTATATGTCCGACGACAAACCTGATGCCAATAAATGAATTAAAATCTTTATCTTAGTTAAGCTTTAATTACAATTTAAAGGTTCAGATTTTATTAGTATTTGTGTACAGTCAAAGAAAAGAGAATCCGTGATGATTTTGTGACCATTTATTAATTTCACATTTCCAAATAAAAACTAATTGTAATACTATAGAATATTTTAAAATTGGTCTGGGTACACGATGTCAAATTTAAAGAAATGTAAAAATATTAGGAAATTGGAAAACTAATTAGATAAATTTCCATCACACTTTTTCTCGATAGTACCTCATTAATATACATACTTATTTTCTCTTTTGTTCATTTAGAACTTATTTATTTTGTCTTAATTATATAATAAATTCTAGAGCGGTGACTAACCTGAATTTTGGGTTGATTTTTTTTTTTAATTTCTTGCTTTGAAAGCAAAACCGGAGTTTTATCCTAAACCTGCTTAGAATGTTCTTAAAGATCATTTTCAATGGTTATTGCTGTCATAATGAACCTTATTGACTGCTATAATTATAATGATTGCTTCAAGTTAATCCGGGTTGAAAATTATTCATCAATAGTTTCGAAAATGCAGATAATGATATTTTACTGTATTTAGTTATATCATTTAGTTAATGTATACATATATGTATATACGATAATATATATAATAAAAAATATGCTTGCAAAGAATGAGACAAATCTAAAATAAATAAATGAATTCCTATTCAATTATATTGAACCTAAATAAAGGCTAATGTTCTCTAAAAATGTTAACCAGTGAAGATTATTTATACTAAAATATTTAATATTCATTTAAAATAATTTTACTGTAAACTATTTTAACCAGAATTTAGTATGATTTAAATTTAAAATGTCCAAAGCATTAAATCAATATTGAGCATATCATAGTCTTATTATTATTCGTATAGATATTGTCAAATGAATTATTTAAATGTGGGAAAAAACAATTAACGGTTCATTGAATTGAAATCTCATCACCCTCTTTAATCTTAGCATTACTTACCTTAGGAATTAACAAAGATTAAAGATTATACAAAGATTAAAGATTGTTAGACGCATTAAGTGAATCATTTAGAGATAAATAATCATCACAAAAATCATCAAAATAATCATCACATTAATTATCAAAATAATCATCAAAATAATCATCATATTAATCATCAAAATAATCATCACATTAATCATCAAAATAATCATCATTTTAATCATCAAAATAATCATCATATTAATCATCAAAATAATCATCACATGAATAATCAAAATAATCATCACATTAATCATCAAAATAATCATCACATTACGTCATCACTGTCATTTAAATATGAAAAATAAGTACAAGCTGAAACATAATTAGAAATAGGCTTATTACATATTATTTTCTAAACTTGTAGACTAACTATTATAAATGTAGTTAAATGAGCATATTTAACTGTTTAATTCTACATCATATCTTACAAAAGTTATTTGTACGTCTTTGTACCATATTAGTATATTAGGACATACCTATTATAACTATTTAAATATATACGTAACCCATTGCTCAAACATCAATCTACACCATATGTGTCATCTTTGTGATGTCCTTATTCCATACAATATATGATAGAGATCACACCTATCTAACACAGAGACAAAAGGTAGGTGTGGGTATTACTAATACCTTATAGGTGTATCGGTATTACCCCGTAGTAACGGTATTGCTCTTAAGTGTTATACTAATACCCTACAACATAGTAAAGGTATTACTAATACCAAATTGTAGGTATTACACTAGGTA
>CANNZV010001552.1:52604-198272 GCA_947561585.1 Caprella mutica | reverse complement strand
CTAGGTATATGTATTACTATTACTCTATATATGAATGGGTATTAGTAATACCTTAGGTATGACTATGAGTATCACTAATACCCTAGTTATAGGTATTTCTAGGGCCATATTATGGATGCTATACTAATACCTAAGGTATGGATACTACCAATACCCTCGGCATGGGTATTACTAATACCCTAGGTGTAGGTGTATTACAAATATTCACAGTATGGGTTACTCACACCTATAGGTTTAACTATCACACCTCTAGTGCATTATAAGGTAGCATGTCCTTGGTACTGAGAGGAGTAGGTACAAGATGTAGATATACGGTTTACTGTGAATCATAAATATATATTATTGTAATATAGTAATAGTATATCACTTATATGAAACTATTTATCTTATTCTAAAATTTCTATAGAAAAATGCTGATTTTTTACGAATTTTAATTATTTTTCATACTTTTAATTTAACTTTAATTAATTTGAATGATTTTAATTTTAATTAATTTATATAATTTTAATTTTTATTAATTTTTTAATTTTATTTCGGTTTCTAATCTTATGTTTCGTTATATCCTTACTTTTTATAAATGGATTGATTATAATTACTAAGCATAACTATAGTACAATATTAATAATATTGGAAATATATATAGGCAAGCATTTAAAATACGTAATATTTATATTAATAATACAGTGGTTTATTATATATCATTTATTTTAATTGTATCCGCTAAATAAAATAAATAAATAAAATGACCGGATATAAGATGCAGGATGTGAGAAATTTTAAAGCATATTGCGTAAAATCTTTTGTAGAAGTAACTAAAATGTTTATAATTACTGTGATGATCTGGAGAAACGGAAATGAACTTATTAAAGAAAAAAATAGGTAATTTTGATTAGGAAAATAATGTATAAATTCTTATATACTTTATATGGTCACTGGACATGATTAAAGGAAATATTTCTTTATGATGTTTCAGTTATTAATTAATGCATTATAATTCAAATGGAAAAATAATTAAATGAAAATACTTTTATTTGGTAAAATTATTAATGAAATGAAATGGTATCGAATACTATATACCGCTGGTGTAAAACCATTCAATACTATTTAATTCTCTCCGTCTATAATATTTTCAGGATCTGTGATTTTAGAAACATATTGTCACAACCTGAGTAATAGATAACCAGAGTTATGACAATATGCATTTAAAATCATAGATCCCGAAAATATATAGTATTCGATACCATCATTTCGTTTTGTCTATTATATTCCAAAGATCTATAATTTTAAATGCATATTGTCACAACCCTAGTAATAACTATAAGTATAATCTATAATGGTATAATTATGTGAATGTTCGGTTAGGGTTTGCTATGATAGATGACTCTATAGATGATTTAATAGCCTTATCATCATTTATATTTTTGTTTTAGGGGTATGATTCGTTGGTGGTAGCTATGGTAGAATATTTTATGTTTTAGAAATATATATATATTGTGAAAATAAATCATATATAATTGAATTGAATATAATTTGCAGAGGTAAATAAGTGATAGTAGGGATGAATTATTGGTCGGTTTCACATCTTCGGTCATATAAGAAAATCGATATAATAATAATTATTTTATTAATAATATAAAGTTTTTCTTATATGACCCGAAGATGTGGAACTGACCGATAATTCGTAACTGACCCTAAGTCAAAATAGATTAATTTGTTTGAATTGGTTTCGTATGCCCCATTTTTGTGTGACCTCCTCACAGTGTCGTGATAGCGCTATTTTCCACCTGTCTTTCTATGCAATTAATTCGTTAATTCGAGACAAAGTTCAGACAAATTATACGCAATGACTGCAAAAACAAATATACATAATATTAGCAAATTAAAGCCATATGGAAAATTAACGCGTTTTTCTAGTAATTATTAGTTATGGGTTTAATGTGTTCAGTTATTTAGCTAAATTGGAATAATTCCTACAACATTGAAATTAATGTAACCATTTTATTGAACGTTTAACATTTTAGTATGAATAATCATACGGTGTAGAAATTATAGGGCCATTTGCCTATTATTTTTAGACTTTTTTTTAAATAATAGAAATTAAACTGTTATATATTTATAAAACATTTTTTGAGCATTGATCATGTATTTTCCTATCATGTTTTTGCCTGTATTTACCATGTAAATACATACATAGTTGCTAGTATATGTGCTTCGATTTCAATAAAAAATCAAGGTCTGTCTATGCTTTAAAAAAATAACATGAAAAATTGTTCCTCATTTTTATCTGCAACAAATCTATTGATTATTGAAGTCATAATCACAAATACCAAATAACATTTTCGCTATCAAACTAAGTTGCAATTGTTACAATTCAGGTAAAATAAATAGATTTAATTCCATATCTTTTAATTATAAAATATAGTTCATCTGAATTCTTTTTATTAGATCAGCTTAAGATATAAAATGATTAATGTGTTTTTTATATGGTAAGGTCAAGGGAATTAGAACAATTAGAAGGCATTACAGTGTAATATTTCCATTTTGATTCACAAGGCCTACCCATTCAGAAAAAAACACTATTTCTTCAGCTATTAAAGTCACAATATGTATTTATTTGTAATAAATATTTATAATTTGAAATCATTATTATATCTAAATACCCCTATCAAATAAGTTCACGAAAAGCATTGAATAATGAGCCACTATGGTCTTTTTTGTCCTTTTTACCACAATAAGAGCAAAATAAATGAAGTGACCGTTTCAAGAAGCTACCGATGCGTGAATAGCAGTAATGTTAACTCTAGGTAGGAATAGCATTAACATCTTGGACGCAATTGTCTACAGTCACAGTGACGGGGCTTGGTGGCATTTCTTCACATTTATGCTATACCTGAAAACAACTTTTAATGTCAATAAAATTATACCAAGAGACCTTGGTAAATGAAGTCACTGAAATGGAACACATTTGGTGACAATACGTGGATACAAAAGAGACAATACGTGGACACAGTACCCATGCGTGGACATTATGGTACTAAGGAACTAATAAGTGGATTCAAAGTTCCAATAAGTGGATTCAAAGTACCAATAAATGGATTCAAAGTTCCAATAAGTGGATTCAAAGAACCAATAAGTTTATACAGAGTACCAATAAGTGGATTCAGAGTACCAATAAGTGGATTCAAAGTACCAATAAGTGGATTCAAAGTACCTAAATGCCATGTAGTTATGGTTTTGATTTCTTCAATTAATGCTAAGAAGAAACTAGTAACATAATAAATAGATTTCTTAAATTTCGGTACTTTAACTTCAATTACTTACATTCAAATATACTGATTTCTTTAAAATTAACACTATGGATAATGGATTGAAGTTACAACTCCTCAACAGGTCAACTATCTTTTTACTTCCAATAGAATAATTCTAACCAACTCATGAGCTTTAAATGTTAACTATAACTAGTTAAGTCATACATAACTAGTGTGACGATCGGTTGGCCCTGAAATACATACATATCCTTTTTTGAAGGCTATTCAAACAATTCGGTTCCATCTCCTATGTCTATGAGGAATAAAAAGAAGATTTCTTGACCATGAAACAGAACAAAAATAAACAATTCGTCATGCTGCATCATTGGAAATTTCCGAGGTTTCTAAAAACCAGACTGAGACCATATTGAAGTCAGTTACCTAATAATATGGTTACCAAGGTTATTAGTAAGTACTAGAGTACCAGGATATTCAATATACTTGCTTCTTTAAAGAGATAACTACTTGAAAGCATTGAAATCTCCCTATATTCTGCAATACATTAGCTTTAAAATAAAAATTATACAATACTGATACTGTGGGAATTTAATACTAATTTTTCTATTTAAAGTACTTAACGATATGAAAATTTGAATGTAATTTTTATATGAAAATGATTTGTGAAATATCTAAATTTCTTATACCTAGTAGGCTGGTTTTACACCAAGTATAGGCTGGTTTTACACCAAGTATAGGCTGATTAGTACCTAGTAGGCTGTTTTTGTACCTAATAGGTTGGTTAAACCCCTAGTAATAAAGCCAACCAACCACACCCATTTTATTTTCAAGTTCATTATGTAGAGCTATGATTTATTATCTTTTTTTTAAATCTTATGCCGCAACAAAAGTGTTTTTACGAATATTTTTATTCTGTTCCTTACTGATGAGTAAATCCATTTAATGTATTGAATAAATTTATTCAAATGTTATAAGCACTATTAACTCTTGAAAAAATACGTTTTCTTTGATTATGGAACTAGAATATTTTTCATTTTAATTTTGCAACAACGAATACGTATATCATTTTTTTCTTGCTTAGGTGCGGTGGTATACTTTTTAGCAATCCAAATTATCAAGGATGATAGTTTTTGTCAATGTTAAGAAGCTACTGTTTTTTTAAATAAAAAAAGGTGTAGCTGAAAAGTGTAACATGAAAGTTTTTTCAGTCACTAAGCTTTTTTAGCTGTTTACAAGATACTAGAAAACATTTTGAGGGCAGCTTCTTATTGGAAAGAAAAAAAGAGAAATTTGACTCGTTTGGGAGAGGTGACAACTCGAAAGAACTGCAAGATCTTCAATAGAACTAGTTACTAGTTACTGGCAAGCAAGTGACTGAACTCTAAAGCAAGAACTTAATAAGGTTCAAGGAAAGTGAGCTTAAAGAGTTTCTAAACTATAGATTATACGTTATATTATCTAATCATTATTCAATTATTGAAATAATCATAATACGAGTTTCAACTTTTTCAAAAGATGATTTCTAAAATAAGTCATTGATGTTCATTGTCAAAGATTATTAATTCTATAACATTCAATAGACAAAATTGATTATCTTTCCATTGAATGCGTTGTAATTGGTAACTGTAAAATCACTTTTTTCAATATCTACATAAGGAAGTATAACAACTAAGATTCAATTTCCATTAAAATTACATGACGATTGACTATTTTAATAAGCGTGACAATTTTTCAATTCAAACAATAATTAAAACACAACTGTATACTGAAATGCATTATAATAAAAAATATATTTAATTGAGGATAATATTTCCTTTATTATTTTGTAAGAGAATAATAATTATACACTTTAAGTCTTATAACTACAGTATAACTCCTCTATAGTGAATGTACAGTCATGAGAAAGAGAACTACCCCGTATAGTGAACAAATTTCCCTTAATTAGTATGCTCTAAAATGGCAATTGTAGAACATCCTATGGCAATGCTATTCATAGTAAACTAAAGAAAATGTGTAGAAGAGTCCATTATAGAAGAGTTCACTATAGAGGTGTTCACTGTAGATGAGTTCACTATAGAAGAGTTCATTATAGAAGAGTTCACTATAGAGGAGTTCACAATAGAGGAGTTCACTATACAGGAGTTCACTATACAGGAGTTCACAATAGAGGAGTTCACAATAGAGGAGTTCACAATATAGGAGTTCACTATAGAGGAGTTCACAATATAGGAGTTCACTATAGAGGAGTTCACTATAGAGGAGTTCACTATAGAGGAGTTCACTATAGAGGAGTTCACTATAGAGGAGTTCACTATAGAGGAGTTCACTATAGAGGAGTTCTACTATAGTCGAAAGAGACACGGAGTTAATACACGTGTAAACTGTATATAGGTTCTTTTATAATTTGTAAAAAAGCAAATTATAATTTCTACCATTATTCATATGTATCTTTTCACGAGATGTGTATCAGTTGGATGCATAGTCTGCATTACCCATACACATGAGGAGATGTACACTCATTGCCTGTGTTATTCGTACGTGAAGTGGTGAACTAAATATACAGGCATGTTCCATCAAGGTCGCAATCGAGACTAAGAAGTGTAGTCTAGTTTTATCTGCACGAGTCTGATAGTCTTTGAATAGTAACTGCTGTATCATCTATTAAATAGAATCTATTTAAACTTTAAATATATTTTAAATTAATCAGTTTTTAATTATTTATATCTATCAATTGTGTTTATAGTGAAGTTAATTAAATGTTAAGTTAAAAAAAAACATACGGAAACTGAACAAATTTTACTATATTATTGTTTAAAAGATAGATATTAAAAACATAAATTAGATTGTAAATTAATAATTTCGGTTATCTTTTTTGTGATGATTACCATTAAAAAATGTGTATCAATTACAGTATATATATTAAAGTTGGTTTAGTTATTTTTAAATTCTATTTTTGAAGTACATATGTAATACATAAATTTACATTTTTAAGTAACGAGTATAAATTCTATATATTAAGTCGCTACATTTAATATCGACAAAATATAACACAGTAACATATTTCTTTAACAGTTTATACACACTTGAGTGCATCATGAACAAAATGTGTTCTTTTTACCTAAAATGCATTGAATATACCTATAACGAGAAAAAAATCCAAGGACACCCCTCTCTTTTTTGCTATAAACCTATACCTACCTACGCATTTATCAAATAAACTATAGAAAATACATCAAATGTAATATTTAATGCATAATTATGATATATTCACATATTAACAATATCCCATATAGATAATATTACTAAATAAACCACTCTTACTTATTCACGGCGTAACTGTTGCTTTACGTCAGACTGGTCCACCAGAGGACATTTCTGGTGTACGTGATCACCTAAAACTGATATAGTTAGAAAAAAAAACCTATGTGATTATATAATTAAGAAATATTAGTTCCTTGTATAAATATTAAATAATATACCATTAATTTAGATATTAGTATTGTTTTATAATTACATTAATAAATGCCTTTCCAATAACTTTATTTATTATATATATAGTTTTCTATAATGAAGCAATGATCAATTAAAGGTGCCTACAGATGTTCTGAATGTTCACACGTGTCCTTAGCATTAAGACATGGAATGTTAAAAGTCACTCGGAGACAAAATGGTACCAATAGAAGAGCGGAAATAACGATACTATCTAATAACTAAAATAGAACACTAATTGAAAATGATAAAGGTATATTAGTACAATTGCTTTGATTCTTCAAACAAAGATAATCAATGATTCAATCAGTAATCATTGAATATTAATTTAAAGTATAAATGCATTATTCAAACAGATGGGAAATTTCCCTACTATCCATGCTTGAATAGGAAGTTTCTATTTGTAAATGATTTCCACACCCAAATTTCTCGGGATATTACCATGCAAATGAAATCATGGGGCAATACACTTAAGAATTAGAACGAGCCTTGCAAGGCTAAAGCGTGTGCCTATTTAACTAGAACAATATGGGAAAATGTTCAGTGAACCTAATTTGTAAGAGGATGAAATGAATTCTTGATATTCTACTTACTAATTAATACTCTCTATTCGTCTCATACTCTCTCTCTCTACTCGTCTCAGACTCTTTCTATACTCTCTCTACTCGTCTCAGACTCTTTCAATACTCTTTCAACTCGTCTCAGACTCTTTCAATCTCTCTCTACTCTTTTCAGACTCTTTCTATACTCTCTCTCTCTCTCTACTCGTCTCAGACTCTTTCTATACTCTCTCTACTTGTCTCAGACTTTTTCTATACTCTCTCTACTTGTCTCAGACTTTTTCTATACTTTCTCTACTTGTCTCAGACTTTTTCTATACTTTCTCTACTTGTCTTAGACTCTTTCTATACTTTCTCTACTTGTCTCAGACTTTTTCTATACTCTCTCTACTTGTCTCAGACTCTTTCTATACTCTCTCTACTTGTCTCAGACTTTTTCTATACTCTCTCTACTTGTCTCAGACTTTTTCTATACTCTCTCTACTTGTCTCAGACTTTGTCTATACTTTCTCTACTTGTCTTAGACTCTTTCTATACTCTCTCTACTTGTCTCAGACTCTTTCTATACTCTCTTTACTTGTCTTAGACTCTTTCTATACTCTCTCTACTTGTCTCAGACTCTTTCTATACTCTCTTCACTTGTCTCAGACTCTTTCAATACTCTCTCTACTTGTCTCAGACTCTTTCTATACTCTCTCTACTTGTCTCAGACTCTTTCTATACTCTCTCTACTTGTCTCAGACTCTTTCAATACTCTCTCTATTCGTCTCAGACTCTTTCTATACTCTTTCTACTCTTCTCAGACTCTTTCAATACTCTCTCTACTCTTCTTAGACTCTTTCTATACTCTCTCTACTTGTCTCAGACTCTCTCAATCTATACAGGAAGTACTTTCACTGTCCATTCATTGCATTGCTCTTCAAGAGACTTTGACCTTGCTTGCTCTTATTAATCATTTCTGGGTGGGGCCGATAGTCCCGCCCCCTCCGTCTGACCTGAGCAATCATAACCCCCCCCCCACCTTTTTTTATTCATTATCATCCAGAAATTTTCTGTTTGTTTGAAAATACGGATTGAATTAAACACAAAATTATATTCTTTGACTATATTTTACTGGAGGTGTAACAAATCGTTAAAAAAAATTAACTATCTAATTATTGTTTATCTGCACTAACAATATGGTAACCATGAGGAGAAGGGTGCAAACCTCGTCTCCAAATGCCAAATAATATACCAAAGATCATACCCTACGTGCTCCATTTCACGGAGCGCAAGCGGACTTTTTTAGGCTTCACGCGGCAGTTGCCAAGGCCAATGTTTCTTGCTTCTGAAGATATACGGAAATTTGTGATGTGCGGACGTTTTCGTCACAAATGGAAAAAAAGGGAGCCTTTGATTTCCTAACTAGGAAATGGGGAGACTATTTATCATGTAACTGTCAACAAAATGTTAACAACATAAAAAAGGAGATGAATATCTTACTCTATTTATTGATATTAATTAGCATGTACTTCTGTTGTAAACCCTGGAATGGAATATTACCATGGTAAATATATGCTCTTACAATTAATATATAAAACTGTTCGTGGTTTTCAACTATTGTATATAATGATGGTCACATTAATTACTTGTAAGGTAATTGTTAAAGGAGATTATAATGTATATAATTATGTTCATCGAGATTAAAAACAATTAAATACAAGATAATTAAGATTAATCATTCAATCTGTGGTACCATTAAGAAATACTTTAAAACACATAATAAATTAATTATTTTAATTACCTTTTATAAAAGTTTGTTTATCAACAGAACCTGAAATGTAAATTATACATAAGACATTGTCACAAATGCCACCAAGACATTGAATTGCCACCAATACATTAAATTGCCACCAATACATTCAGTTGCCACCAAGACATTTAGTTGCCACCAATACATTCAGTTGCCACCAAGACATTTAGTTGCCACCAAGACATTGAATTGCCACCAAGACATTGAATTGCCACCAAGACATTTAGTTGTCACCAAGACATTTAGTTGCCACCAAGACATTTAGTTGCCACCAATACATTAAATTGCCACCAATACATTCAGTTGCCACCAAGACATTTAGTTGCCACCAATACATTCAGTTGCCACCAAGACATTTAGTTGCCACCAATACATTCAGTTGCCACCAAGACATTTAGTTGCCACCAAGACATTCAGTTGCCACCAAGACATTTAGTTGCCACCAAGACATTCAGTTGCCATCAAGACATTTAGTTGCCACTAAGTAGCATATTGCCAGTCATTTAAAAGATGTAATTAACCTTTTAAATAAAATTACGCTTCCGACTAACGTAATTTTGAACAGTTGCAATAAAGGCATTAAATATTAGCGTATCTTATTGTAGTCTGAACAATTGAAATAAATTATCATTCTTTATTTAATAAAGTATTTAAATAGTATAATGTGCAACAGCTAAACAATTAAATGCTCTTAAAAAAGTAGCGTTCTTTTTAAATATGAAAAGAAAATATTATAAACTGACTGTATTTATTTATTTATTTGACTGTTATATATATGCAAAATTTTCTTACATTCAATGTTCTCATTAGTGGCCTACATTAGCATTGAATATAACATGGTAAGTTACTCTGTTTTATTATTTCCCCAGTTTAGTACATTAGCATAGAGTAATAAAGTACATTATTTACATTATCTTAGACTGTTAATGACAGTTACCTTGACCGCCTTTGCTTATCCTGTGCTGGGACAGAAAAAACTTACCCTGAAATAGTTTAACCTCTGACCCAAAGTGTGATGTTACTCAGCCTTATTTAACTTTGAGCCCATTCTATACCAGCAGATAAAATGCCGCGTTCTCACCGCCCAGTTAACGCCTCTTCAATTAATCACGAGTAAATGAAAGTAAAGAAAATTTGCAGTTTACACTAGCGTTTCTACCGCCTTCCATTTATTGAACTGTTATTAATTGAAGAGGCGTAAACTGGGCGGTAGCAGATTAAACGCGGCATTTTATCTGCTACTATAGAATGGGCCTAATTGACTCACTTTATTCACATTCAAGTGAGTCACTACTCCCACTGACTCACTACATTCAGAACTGAGTAATTTGTATCCATGATACATGCAGGTATCATAGATATATTACCATTTAAAATAACGGAGTAGATATATTTTAAATATTATGATCGCAAATGTGAAACCGTTCAATAACTCGTCACTTACCCCACATTACAGTAGCCGTTGTCTCTTATCACAAAGCATTAGTGATGTATACGCAGCTGTGAGAATATCAAGGCTGTTTATATGCCATGAGTCAAACGAACTACACAGATATACAGGGACTACACAGGTATACAGGGACTACACAGGTATACAGGGACTACACAGATATACAGGGACTACACAGATATACAGGGACTACACAGATATACAGGGACTACACAGATATACAGGGACTACACAGGTATACAGGGACTACACAGATATACAGGGACTACACAGGTGTACAGGGACTACACAGGTATACAGGGACTACACAGGTATACAGGGACTACACAGGTATACAGGGACTACACAGGTATACAGGGACTACACAGGTATACAGGGACTACACAGTTATTATACAGTCCTAACTCATAAGTACACAGATAATATAATTCTATTTAATGTTTATCTACTAACAGTTATGTCTTTTATTACTAAGTCCTTTGTAACCATTCAATATGTTGTTACTAATCAATTGTTCAAATTAGTAAGTCTATTATACGTACAATAGTTTGTAAAATGAATTTAAAAAAATTGATAAATATTTTTTTCGCAATGATTCATTGTACTTTTTTAGTTACAATAAATACGATAAACTGTCAAACAATTACAATTGTAAACAATAGACAATGTTTATGTACACATACATGGGAATTACAATACATGAATAACCAACTATATATAAAAAATATATTATTTTTAGTGAAAAGAATGGGAGGTAATATTTAATTACTAAGATATAAACAATAGTAATAAGAAGATAACGAATAAAAAGAATAAAGAAGAAATGTAAATTATATTATTTATAATAACTGCGGGGTAGAAAGAAGGAAATATTATCCCTAATAAATGATTTAATTATTAATAATAGATATAAATATTATGCATAGAATATGTAAAATATTTGATCTAAACAAATATTTGGATCACGTCGTTACTTTTCTTTGAACTTTTTTAAATAGAAAAAACATTCGCTCTAAAAATATCCTTTAAATGTTCACAATAAATATAGGACAAGTTGATTAATGGTTAATAATGTGTATTTATTTTCCACGCATTTTCATTGATTGAAATCATTATAATATTTTTTAAATAAATTAATTATAAAAATATTTGAATGTTTAAGATCACCAAACCTTGGTCATATTTCCAGTATGATATAACTATTTATCTATTAAATTCTTTAATTTGTCCTGTATAAATTAATTGTCATTACAGTTGATAAAAATAAATGCCGACCAAAACATAACCTTCCGCAATTTGCAAATGCAATTAATGATATTCATACTTTGATAAAAAACTAATTGTTTATTTTTTATTTCAGAATCGAGTAAGGTGGAGGAGTTGCTCCCTACTGGTGACTACAATCGTCCTCTCATCCCTGAGTCCCACGGATGCTGCGCCCCAGAGAAGCTTGGCCGACCTGATGCTTCAGTCGCCAACAACTAATGGGGGAGGAGGTAGAAGCAACGCAGTAGGAGGAGCAAATGGCTTCACCAAAGGAGGATTCTCATCAACAACTTTCATGGTTCATGGAAGCAATGAACACGACGACGCATCAAGTCTCGAAGTTCACTCGAGAAGTCGAGGCTTTGGAGTGCCGACGAAAACAGGATTCCAACGTGGTTCAATGTACGGATCTAGCCATATTGACGCTAGAGGTGCCTTTGGAAGCGTTGAGAGTGCTGAAAATTTATCTAGTAGAGTGCAAGCTTATCTAGGCAGACGAGGTGAATCAAAAACTGGCTACAGTAACACAGCACAAACACAAAATGCTAAATCTGTATCCGCTTTTTCTGGAAATTTCAATGTAAGAGCATCTAGTTTAGAGGCTCCTGGTCGTGACCTTTTTAGTACTGGAGTAAATAATAATCTCTTAGGTTCTAATTCAAACCCAGCCTTCACAGCTAACACACAGTACCGAGTCGTTCCCGACGATGACGATCATGATGATTTTAGTTCTGAGTATAGGCCTCGTATTTCTCTGGGTAGACGTTACCACCCTGAAGGAGTGCCTGAAGTAAAAGCTCCCGTTTTTATTCCACCAACAAAAACCCATACGCCTGGTGTACCAAAACAATTCAATAATCCATTTGTATATGTACCTAAAGAATCATCAGAAGAAGATGATGATGACCTATCATTGGTTAAGTTGACTCATTCATCAACGAAACAGGAAAGAATTGCGTTATCTGAAAGTGTTTTGAACGATAGGTACAACTTTGTTGATGACCAAGGAAGTGTAAACTGGGGTTACACATTGTCCGATCAGTATCAAGAGGCTAAGGTTCATAATGACGGAACTATTGAGGGTAAATACGGTTGGACTGCTCCAAGTGGACAACAAATAAAAGTACAGTATATAGCTGATGAAGGTGGTTACAGAATAATCAGTTCATTGAACGTTCATCCTGAATATGCACCAGATGTTCAACAAAGGAGAGAACAACATTTCAGGGATTATGAGGCCGCTGTGAATAGAGCTCCAGTTTCAGCTCTTGATGTCGGTGTACCTCTTCCTCCAACTAATCTTGGAACAGATGGTGGAATAGCTATCGGAGGCACAGGTCCCGATGTAGGAGTACCATTACCTGCTTTTGATCTAGCAACTTGTGACTTGTTTGGAAAAACCGATCCGTCTCTACTACCAATTGAGTGCCAAACTTCTGTAGGTAACACAGTAGGTACACCAGATTCAACATTTGGGGTTGGATTACCAGATGCAGGATTCAATAGCTTCGACACTCAAGCAGGAGCAGGTGCAGGATTACCTACTGGCCCAGTTGGTGTTCCTTTACCATCTGATCCTAGTCTTGGTGCTGGTGCCGATAGTGGATTTGGAACTGGACTTGGGGCTGATACAGGTCTCGGATTAGGATTTGGTGATAACGTGGGTGTCTCACTACCCGCAGACACAAGTAGTGGTACAGGTTTCAGGGATACAAATTTTGGAACTGGGTTAGGAGCTGATACAGGCTTTGGAACAGGCTTAGAAGATACAAGTTTTGGACTTGGAGCTGGTGAAAACGTAGGTGTCTCACTGCCCGCTGACCAAAGTACTGGAACAGGTTTTGGAGATACGAATTTCGGAACTGGACTAGGAGCTGATACAGGTTTTGGAACTGGGCTAGAGACTGATACAGGCTTTGGAACTGGTCTAGGAGCTGATACAGGTTTTGGGACAGGTTTAGAAGATACAGGTTTTGGACTAGGAGCTGGTGGAGACGTAGGTGTCTCACTGCCCGCTGACCAAAGTACTGGAACAGGTTTTGGAGATACGAATTTCGGAACTGGACTAGGAGCTGATACAGGCTTTGGAACAGGCTTAGAAGATACAAGTTTTGGCCCAGGAGCTGGTGATTCAGGCTTTGGTGGTGATGCAGTTTTTGGAACAGAATTAGCAGCTGGTACAGGTTTTGATACAGGACTAGGAATTGGAGGAGATGTTGGTATCCCTCTTCCTTCTGATCAAAGTTTCGGGTTAGATTCTGCTACTGGCACTGCTGATTCTACAGGATTTGGAGATACTGCACCTGCACCAGTTGCTGATTCTGGATTAGGAGACTCTTTTGGAACTGATGGTGGATTTGGAGCCGATACAGGATTTGGAGCAGATACTGGATTTGGTGCAGATTCAGGATTTGGAGCCGATACAGGATTCGGAACAGATACTGGATTTGGTGCAGATACAGGATTTGGAGCCGATACAGGATTCGGAGCAGATACTGGATTTGGTGCAGATACAGGATTTGGAGCCGATACAGGATTCGGAGCAGATAATGGATTTGGTGCGGATACAGGATTTGGTGCTGATGCTGGACTCGGAGGAGATAATGGATTCGGTGCTGATACAGGATTTGGAGCTGATGCAGGACTCGGAGGAGATGCTGGATTCGGTGCTGATACAGGATTTGGAGCTGATGCAGGACTCGGAGGAGATGCTGGATTCGGTGCTGATGCAGGTTTCGGAGGAGATTCTGGATTTGGTGCTGATGCAGGATTCGGAGGAGATGCTGGATTTGATGCCGGAGTCGGGGCTGATGCAGGACTCGGAGAAGATGCTGGATTCGGAAGAGATACTGGAATTGGTGCTGATGCAGGACTCGAAGGAGATGCTGGATTTGGTGCTGATACAGGATTTGGAGCTGAAGCAGGACTTGAAGGAGATGCTGGATTTGGTGCTGATACTGGATTCGGTGCTGATTCTGGACTTGGATCTGACGCAGGATTTAGTTTAGATGCTGGATCCGATGCTGGATTCAGTTTAGATGCTGGATCTGACGCTGGTTTTGGAGCTGATACAGGTTTCGGTGCCGATACTGGACTTGGATCTGATACTGGATTTAGTTTAGATACTGTATCCGATGCTGGATTTGGCTTGGATACCGGATCCGACGCTGGATTTGGAGCTGATACAGGTTTCGGTGCCGATACTGGACTTGGATCTGATACTGGATTTAATTTAGATACTGGATCCGATGCTGGATTTGGCTTGGATACCGGATCCGACGCTGGATTTGGAGCTGATACAGGTTTCGGTGCCGATACTGGATTTGGATCTGATACTGGATTCAGTTTAGATACTGGATCCGATGCTGGTTTTGGAGCTGATGCAGGTTTCGGTGCTGAAGGAGGATCTGACACTGGATTTGGATTCGAAGCCGATACTGGATTCGGTACAGACACTGCATCCGATACAGGTTTTGGTTTTGGAGATACTGGAGTAGACTCATTTGCAGGAGCTGACACTAACACAGTAGCAGATGCTGGACTTGGAGAACCTTCATTTGGATTCGATTTTGGCACAGGATTGGATGATACAGCAGCCGGTGCAAATGATATTATCCAACCTGATCAAGGATTTGGATTTGATTTCACTTCTGGAGGTGATGTTGGTGCTCCTTTGCCCAACTTTGATGGCGGAGCTGATGCAGGAGCGCCACTATTTGGAGATGCTGGAGCAGATACAGCTAACAACAATGTCGATTCGTTTTTTGATTTAAGCCCACCTGAGATCTCAACTGATTCTTTAGGTGGGCAGTCCCCAGATGCCGAATCCCCTTCAAACATTCCAGAAAACTGTCAACAAGTAATTGGAAAACATCACCCCAGTATAGTTCCCGAAGAATGTAGAAAATATCTTCCTGAAGGTTCTATCGCAATACTTGATGAACAATCAAACACTATCCCTGGCGCAGAGGAATTTGATTTCGCTGCAAAATCCATCAAAACCCAAAGTATTCCAGTCCCCCGAAAATTTGAAATTATCGATATAACAGAAAATCAAAATTCCGAACCCATCGTAACTAGTCGAAATCTGAAGACATCGCAAACTCCATCTCCACAACAAATTGAAGTCATCGAAGTGACAGATTCAGTGAAAGATCAGAGTGAGCAAGGTGGCAGTACTAAAGTGACAGATTCAGTCAGAGGACAAAGTTTAGGAGATCTGATGCTAAAACTCGCCTCTTCAAACGGAAAGTCTCAACACAGGATCCTAAGCGTTCTCAAGGCCTAAACTACTTGAGGTTCTGAGTTATTTATCTTATTGGACAGTACTCATCATAAAATAGATCCGGAAAAGACAGTTCATTCTGACAACACAATCAAGACCATTGTACTGTAAAATATGTAATTTTGAGACACTTCCAAACTGATTCAAGCACTCATCACAAATCGAACAAAATCCTTCAGCCAAATTTGTAAATACAAGATATATGTACATTTATATATATGGTGTTATTTGTGTTGTCGGATGAACAAATTTAATTCTTACTCATTTTAAATCTAAAATCAATTGATAGATCGAAATTGTGAGAACTTTCATATTTTTCTTGTATATAGTACGCTCCAAATGTCTATATATCATCCTGATTTCTGATTCCAGTTTATATATATTGCTTTCTCATTTATGTTTAAGTAATAAAATAAGTGCACATACTTAAATTTTTGAACAACTTATGCGACAAATTACTCGATTCTTCCTGCTTGCTCTTGAATTAAATTTCATATGTTTAGTATTTTTAGATGAGATTTTATTCGTTAAGCTTTTTAGAAAAATACACATTCAGCTATAATGTTCTTTTAGTAAGTAGTGCATAGTTTTAGTAAAGTATTGCTTTCTGTAGCTCAAAAATGAGATTGTAGTGCTAAATGCTTTACCAAAATTCAAACTATATAATTGTCATTATTAGAATTAACTTGTAGATACCCATGAAGTGACACAGAAATCAGTTATTTATAGCAGGATTTGTTCCTAAATAGAAAATAAATATACTCTGCAGTTTTAATTCCCTTAATTATTTCATGTAATGAAAGATATTAAACACACATTAAAAAAAACTTTTTATTAATATTTGTGGACAAATTATCCTGTAATTTGCTAAGATGTAGCCAACTTAAGAAAAAAATGGTTCATGTATAAATTCAGATTTTGGCCTTAGTTTCTGAGAAAATGGATATTTTCTTTTTGGTAAATTTCAAAATAGAACAATAGCCAAAACATTTTTAGATTCCTTGCAATATTTATATCAAGGGAACAAAAGCAGGTTTCCCATTTTATTTTGATGACAAACTATAATTAAAAAAACTAAATTTTCGGTTATGAACCGTGATAAAACAAAGAAAAATGGAAATATTAATAATAATTCTCTACCAGTCTATTAGAAATTTTACGAGCATTCTAAGACTATCTTTGTTTTTCTTGTATCGTGAAAACTCATAGAATTCTATTCACTTCTAAGTGAAAAATTCACATTTTACAAAGAGCCAAAAACGTAAATTGTGAGGGTTGTAGTGTCTCTAGCCATCAAAAGAGTTGGGGCAGAAAAGTATACTGCCAAAACATTCATTTTCCGACCAAAAGCATAAATCATAACGGGGTTCTAGTGCTCGTAATCCCAAAAATATTTGTAAAAATGAGACCTACTACCTACAGACCCTTTTTAAAACAAATAATCGATAATTTTCAACAATTTTGATGGATGCCTCTATCAAAGGTATAAAAAAATAGATATAACAATAAAAAGTATAATAAAATGGCACCATCAGCTATATTGAAAAAGAATTGGAACTATTAGTTAAGTGAACTAGGAGTGAATTTTATTGATGATTTCTAATCTTTTTTTTTAAATATTTAGCATTGAACGATAAGTAAAAGTTACTCTTTGAATGTGTCAAATACGGATAAAATTACAAACACATATGGATGGAAGAGGAAAATGAAGAGGTGATAGTAAATGAAGTCTACCTAAAAAATCAAAGACCTTGTAGTTGAAGAGCATAACCCTAGCGCTGTCCTCTAAAACTTCAAAGAAATTGTATGATAATAAAAAATAATAATCCTTTTTCAAAGAGATAGGAAATGAAACAAAGTCTATTAGGAAATATTTATTTACAAAGGAAATTTATTGAAATAGATTCACATTTGTTAAAGATAATAAATTAGTTATTCACACCATAATATTTACCTCAACATGTGTTGTTTTAGAATGGTTGGTAACTGATAGCCATGATCTGAACATTGACTATTCTCTAAGAGAACTGCTAAGAATTTAGAAATATCCATAACTTTGACATAGATTATATTAAGAAAGTCTAATTTAGAGCGATCGTCACCAGATGACGAGTGTAACATTAGCAGTCGCTTAGAAATGTAATCGTCAGTAATTGATATCCTTCCCACTTCAACGTAACTCTCATCTAAAGTTGACTTGCTAGAATTAGGTACATTCTTAGACGTTGAGAACATTTCAATGGAGTAAGCGGAAGTTTCGACTTTATGCAAATTCTTAGCGGCAACTTTAACGACCCTAAAGTGAAGTCCCAGACCACTGTAAACATCAATTACTATCTTCAGTATTTCATCAGTCATTACTTTCCCAGAATGACTTTGTGAATCAAAAGCAATAAAGGAAGTGAATGCAGACGACTGCATAGAAGCAAAGATGCCAGATGTTGCCACATTCTCATCGGTGGGTAGCGGCCGGTAAAGTCTGCCGGTAGCGAATAACTTTTGTGGAAGGAATTTAAGTGGGTTGTGTATTATTCTCTTGGCAAAATATGAAGTAAATGCGGGTAAAGAACAACCACCAGTTAGGTACAAGAGATTGGCCTGATTAGATTCTTTCAAATAGAGGATTTTAAGAACTTCAGATGGATCATTAAGGTCCAAACCACATCCTTCAGCTGTCACTCCTTTACTCAAATCAGGATTAGAATGATGTGTGAAGTTGAGATCATGGAAAGCTTCAACTAGATAATCTTCCATTGCCAATTCAGTCTCAGCTAAATCTCTGAGAAGGTAAAATGAACCAGGGGACACATCGGAAAATTCAATATTTCTGTGTATTTCGCCCATTTCACAATGGGAGAGAGGGTGGAAATCGAAGGAGGGTTTAGACGAGAATTTAACTATTATTTCGTCATCATTTCGAGGTGTGGATGAATCTAGTCTGTTAGGAAGATCCAGTAAAGTGGGAATTACTTGATATTCATAATCTAGAATACTCTTCTCCTTATGAGTCTTCCTTAGACTGAATATCTCCCCCTTCAGTTGACCACTCTCTGTTTTCTTTTCCTCAGAAGAAGCCGTTCCTTTTTGCAGACTTTTCAACTGCCCTTGCTTTACCTTCATCTTTTTCTCCAACTCCTTCCTCTCTACCATCAGAAGTTTCAATTTCTCCCACCTCTCTTTCAAGAAGTCAAGTTCTTCCCTACTGAACTTCACACCCAATCCCCTATCTTGCAGTTCTTGACCCAAACAATCTATATCTTGGAAATAACAGTCATAGTCTAGGTACGGTTCTAGAATGCTGCAAATTTCAGACCTCTTATCAGAGGGAACGTACAGACTGGATGCATTGACCGTAAGTTCCGTAGGTGGGATGGATGCATTGCCTGTTACTTTCATAGGTGTGATGGATGCATTTAAAGCATTGCTACACCATCTCACTCCATTTAAATTGTTACGAGTCTTCAAAGAGTGAATTCTGTGAGGTGACATAATAGTTCCACTAAATGGAACAATGTGCATAAATTTCCTAATTAGATACATTTTAAGTTATTTTGTATGTAAAATTAACTGACTTGAAACAATTACACTAGAATTACTTCACATATAATTTCTCCAGCTCTTGCATGTCAGGACTAACTTTGTACTTGTTAGCAATTTCTTCATCTGAAGCACCTGAAAAATATTGAAATGAATTAATTTTTTGAATTGGCTACGTACAGCTTCAATAATAAAAGTAGAAAAACCATGATTACAATATAGAATGAATTTCTTTAATATTAGTTAATAATATTATTAGTTTACCAAATAACAATGAAATTCGTTCCACTTAAAAATAATATATTCATAATTAATAAGTTATGGAGAAAAAAATAAATATATAGCTATGAACAGAAAGCTTAGAAAGTTAAGTGATTCAAAATGTTATTTTTCATTTTTACATAGATTTAATTCATTATTTTTCATCATTATAACTAGATGACAAATATTTTTGGAAGTTAATAAAAGTTTTAAACTAAAATAGAAACAGAATAGCTTAAAGTATCCAAAATGTTTCAATTCTAAATCTGATAAATAAGGACAATGTTGTTAAAATCGGTATGATGTAATATTTACAAGATTTACTTCAATTCAAACCTATAGCTAGCTACTACTTTATTGAATTAGTTACCTGGGATAAAATTTAAATGAAGATTGTGAACTCAAATATGAATCATAATAATTTACTGTTACTTTACTAGATTGTGGTATAACTTCTGAATAAATAATTTGAGTTACAGTATCTTCATCACATTTCACAATGGCTGATATTTAGTCTATAATTACCAGCTTTCAAAGCAGCGATGTCCTCCTCGGAGAGAATTTTACCGTACTTATCCTTTTCGGCCTGAAGATCCCACCTTAGAAAATACCAACAGATATCAAAATAATAACCACTACTGGGTAATATTTATTAAAGTAGCTAAATGGAGAATACTTTATTTAAAGCTCTTTAAATTTAGATTAGCTACCAGTAGGTAACTCGAGTAACAGTTAATAGTTGTTCCATGGGACCATGATAGTAATCAGTACTACCAAGACTTAGGCGATGACAAATAATAAAATGAGAGATTATATTAAACACAAAATAATATTAAAAAATATATGCAATTTTGAGAGTAAATTGATGGCAATTTTTAACTAATGAGCAAAAGTTTTTAATAAATGAATTTTAGGTGAGGAATTTGATATCATGTTGCACATTCAGCAACATAATCATGTAATTACCATATTCATACTAAATAAAAACTTTTATCAACAAAATATCAAATAGGCATAAATTGGTGTGGTTTACTATTCAATTTTAGTTTCAAATACGAAGCTACTAGACACAAAATATTTATTCACAGTTAAATGAATATCAAAATACAACAATTAGTTAGAATCAAAGTAGCTACAATCATGATCAGATCATCTTAATCAAAATAGTTCTTATCAATTAATTATAGAACTTTTTACCAGTGATGAATTAATAGAGAGCAGTACCTACCTAATAGATAAAATTGTTTTAATTATGTTCAAAACTTACAAATGAGCATAATAAGAATAACTCTTTGATACTTCAGGACTGTCATAGTTAACAGTAAATTAATGCAACAAATCATCAGAAAATAGTAATGAATTATTGGTGGAAACTTTAAACCTGTAGTTAAAGAGTGCCTATGTGAAATAGGTATTAAACACTTAGTATGAAGTGGTAGAAAAATTGTAAGGTAAATTTAGCTAACTAAAACTTACTATTACTATCAGAAAAAGGAACAAGTTATTTCACCAGTGTTCATGATCATATTTATTCAAATTTTAAATGAAGATTATTTTATGAACTCAGATGAATTGTTAATTCTGAAGAGCATCTGCTTTAGCTATAATTAGATCTAATTATAATTTGTAGCTAACGATATCAGTACATTTAAAGGTTGCTTATCTACAATATAATTTAGAAAAGAAAGTCAAACAGTCAAACTTACTCTCCAACTTTAGAGAATCCTTTGTAGCGTTTCAATGTTACATTCTCAGACTGCAGCAGATCAGCATAATACCTTCCTGATTAAAAAAAACAACTATCATCATTACTTGTCAAATTGCTAGATCCCAAATAAACTCAGAATATTTCTTTATATAATATCAGTTCATTACTCTTAGAAAGAAATGCTTTTATAAAAAAAATGCACAGTGAAGTGGAGGGATTAAGAATGAACAGCCATGTTCAATTTGAACCGGCAATGATATTTGAACTATCATTGGTTAAGTAATGAATAGTGCCTATTATAAATAAAACCTATTTTAAGTTTGACAGCATTGAAATAAAGCTATGTATCATTGAATTAATTATCTGTTTGAATAGTGTGACAATAAAGTGGTAGGTAGGAAGGGATGACTACATTGAGATAGAAAACAATTTATTTCTGGTAATTTTCATATTAATGAATTGCCATACATATAAAATTTAGATATAGCTACCAACAATTTCTGCAAAACTCTTGAACTTTTTAATGAATGTAACTACCCCTTTAAATTCAATAGGTACCATGCATAAAAAACAGCTCACCTCCAGTCAAATTCCTTATATTTCCTGTATCAGAGGATTTGTAAACAGAATATGCAAGGAGGCCCATAAGATTCCATGTCACCAGAGCATAAACTATACTGATGTTTCGTCTGAAAATGAAAGAATATTTAATAGATGAGATAATATTTCAAACAAATATTCATATTACTTCAAGTAGCTAGCTACTAAATGTAAATAGAAAGTAAAGAATAATAGATTTTCTTACCTTCGGACTAGAGCGTAATGAATATTCTGCTTTTGTGTGCTTCTTCTAATAAATCTCCGAAGAAATCCTGGTAACCTCAACATTACTATACAAAAAATTTGTTATCATAACTATGTATTAGATATTTGAATGAAAATTGGGCTTGAACCTGTGGGCAGTGATGTTTAGTAGGGGTTAAAAATTTATTTAGAACCAAAGGCCATATAGCTGATGTCAAAAGGGACTGGTATGACTAGAAGAGGCAGTCAGAAAGAAAAGTGGCTGGATGAAAGAGTCACCTACCACCGTTGGTAACGATGCTCATGAATACAGAAAAGCTAATCCCCCCCCTCTCTCCTTCGAGAGGCCAAAAGGTGGCACCCATCTGATGGCGGCTCTCGTCTCCCCCCCCCCCCCTCTTTCCCCTGGGGTGACCAAGAAGGATGAGTTCTGGCCACCCATCCCTCTTTCTGCACAATCTCATCGCCTGTCTCACCTGCCTCTTGCACTGGCTGGCGACATCCACCCCCATCCTGGCACCTCCACCAGGAAGCTCCTCCAGCAACTTCTCTGGCTTCACCTATCCACTACCCCCTCCCCCCTATTGTCCCTTGACTATAAAGACAGCGAAAGAAACAACAACAACAGAAAAGCTAAACTGTGAATGCAGTCACTTACCAAGGAATGTAATGATAAGGGAAAAGCACCAGTTGCTGCACTTACAGATAGAAGAGGAAATTAAAGAGGTGATAGTAAATGAAGCCTACAAGTCTGCCGAACTCCAAATCAAAGAACTTGTAGTTGAAGAGCATAACCCTAGTCCGTACTTAGTAGGACAGTAGCATTATCATCTAACTTCAAAATTGCAACTGCAAGTAGCGTTGAAAAATGATAAACATGGTTAAAAAGGAAAAAAGACAATCCATAATGATATAATCTAAATTACAACAGTTCAGGGCCCACAGAACACCATCCCTTCTTTACCATGACAATGTATTTCATGGTAAATTCCACCAACATTTTAGTGGAATTTTACCAACTTCAAAAATAATATTCTAGCAAAGTCGGTGGATTTTTAGCTATTTATTCCTATGTTACCAATAATTTTCAGTGGATAAATTGGGAAGATGTTGGTGGATCAGCCAAATTATTGGAAATTGTTAGTAGATTTTTTTCAGCATTTTCAAAGAGTCAGTGGGATTTCTGATTTTGTGCACCAAATACTGACTGGCTTAACAGTATGCATTGATGTCAATAATTAGCTAGCAATAGCATTATGTGGAAGCCAGACTGCAGAATATGGGACATTTTTAACATTTTCTTTGCAAAAAAATCACTAATTTCCTTCTATATTTGTATGTAGCTATTTTACTGAGAACAGAAGGAAAAAATTATGGGAAACACTTCAGCAATATCAGCAGTCTGGTGTGGATTGTGGAGGTCCTTTCAGGCAGAATTCAGAAACTGATAGTTTGGTAAAAAGTTTGTAGATATCTCTAATTCTATTCACAGTAAAAAATCCAGTCTGCAGAAACAGGTAATCTATTTGTAAAGATCTCTTATTCTGTTCATAGTAAAATTAATGTAAACATAGGAATTAATTCAAAATTGTTCATAGAGAATATCCTAAATATTTTCCATAATCTGCAGACTATAGTGAAATTATTGTAAAAATATAAATTAATTCAAAATTATATCCCAATTAGGCTACCTCTCAATCCAATATTCTGCAGACTGGTTTCAACATTCAAGGTGTGGAGTTCAAAGTCACCAGTCAATTGGAAACTTTCAAAGAATAAAATTCAAGTGTGATATCTCACTGGCAAAGTCAACTGAATCTAAAAGCTGAGAGGCTCACCACTGGTACTGTACTGTCTGTACAGAGCACCACTGACTACTGTATGTTCTAATTCTATCAAATGGTTTCAACATAAATGGCTGTTATTTAGTTTGTTTTATCCGCTGACTGCTAGTTTGTTATACTGTACACTTCATGATCGTTTAATGACCTGGCAGGGGGAGGGGTTCGTGGTGCGTCTGGGTGTGGTACGACCACGCCCCCGGGCCCATACATCCAAATTTAACTGATAAATTTTGATTTACACCTAGGACCGGATGTTTATACCTAATTGTTACCATTTAAAATTATTAGTTTTCTATGATATATTTTATTTTCTATTCAAAATTAAACATCTCAATCAAAGAATTAAACTGGGTAGTATAACCTTAAAACAGAAGATTCAGCCTCAGGTACCACCAGTCATATATTGCATATTCATACTGAACCGAATTTTATGCGATTTGAATATTAATATGGATGTGACGATACCCAAATTTTCAGAAACAATGCCAATACAGTTACTTTGATTATTTAAATGTGATTAATAATTTTGGAATCATGAAAATTAAGCATACCTACCTATATGAAATCATTGTTACATTTATTTAAAGTATAATTTTTCATTCTAATAGATAAATAACCAATAATAAATAATATTATAAATTTATATACTCATGGTATCGGCAAAGTATCAGCAATTTTTTGTGGATACCGAGTACAGTTACCAGAAAAATTGCCGATACTGATACTTTGTCCCATCCCTAAATATTAATGATCATAGACTAAGTTCTATATTGTTTTGTAGTAAATTTTTCTTCCAGGAGTATGAGAGGACCTTTAAATTTGGCTTACAGTTTGACATTGCCAGCTGTTAAAACACAGAGATGGTCAGGTTGAGAGTGAAATCTTTGCTGCCTTTATTTTCCAAGTTTTTATTTCCTTAAATTATAGTTAATTATAATGTTTGTGAAACCTGTTTCAGAAATTCATATTTCAGAATAAGTCAATTAATTGACTGTACCAATTCCCTGTTCTTTATGAGCAATGGATGGACAGAAACTGCATCAAATACATCATTTCTAAGCTTAAGCTCTCAGAATAGAGAGCCAATGCCCTGTTCCGTCTTCTCACACAGATGCAAACATAATCAAGTGCTTGCAAGACACGATCAGCGAGTTTAAAATTAGTTTTACTATAGAAAGAACTGAATGAATTCAAGGAAAATGAATTTGAAAACAGTGAATATGACTGTCACAAGACACTGAATACAATACCAATAAACAATTAACAATGTTTAAATGTTAATTGTAGAGTTATATAATTTATGAATTGAGATTATGCGGGCGAGTTTACGTACTGCTAATAACTTTTAAACGAAAAAGCTAATCCAATTTCGGATGGCACCATCAGAAAGAACAGGTTTCGAACTATTAGAAACAATATAAAAAGTTAGTCTGTAGCGAAAATAGGAGACGCACCATAAAGTTATTATTAGATTTTAGTTAAATTTTGCAGAAATATTATATATATGTTCTATTTCATTTTTATATATAGATATTTTAATTTCCTGCTTTGAGAACTGTGTAAGAAGATGTTTTGTTGGAGAGTAAACTCGCCCGCGATATTTTAGACTCAGCAGGCGAGTTTACCCCCCCCTTTTCTCATGTTATTTAAAGCTATAACATTCCAATATGATGACCCTATTATAACATAAAATTGCTATGTAGTATGTATGTAGTATACGTTATCACTATCACTACTTCAAACTGACTTCTCGAATTTCTAAATTCACTGTTTAGCTAATCATAAACGAAATTATTAATTATTCAATTTATTACCCTGAAACGGATAGGACTAATAGAGGTTCGACCTTTTATGCTAAAAGGATTTAAATAATGAACAGTAGCTAGAAGATAAGAATTAACAAAGAAAAGCAAAAGGAATTGAAACAAATGGGATGAACAACCCTAATTTAATTTAAACACAAGAACAAGTTTTTGATTAGTTACATGGAAATCAATAGCACCAATGTTCACATTAATAGAATTGAATATATCACTTGGAAACTAAGAAGTCGATTTCAATAATTATTACCAATGCCTTAAAAGTACCCCTTACAATTATGCTTATAATAGACTTAAAGTTACTACATAAAACAAGCTACTACTATCAGCTAATTAATGGCCAAGATAAGACTGGGCTTATTATAACTGGCAGACTAGACCCGTAGGTAAATAGATCCCAATTAAGAATTTGTAACTGCCAAGAGAGAACTGGGACGAGCTATTGAATGTTAGCAGCCGCCTCTTCCTAAAGTTAGACAGGTCCAGTTCCGAGCATGAAAGCTCCTGTGGAGAGAACCCCCACTTTCAGATATACAGATAATAGAGTAGTAATATTTCAAAGTTAAACAAAGCCAAAAATCATAGCATTAATTATTACTAAATAAATTATACTTATAAGCTATTTATATAATAATAAACAACTAAATATTAATTCAAACTAATTTTGAAGCATGTGACCCTGAGAAAATATATGGATTCTATGATGCACTAGAGCAGCAGGTGCAAGCACTTGGGATAGCTGACCGTCCAGAATGCATCTGGAATATAGATGAGCCTAATTTGTATCTTGATGCACAACATACAAAGGTAAGTACACCTAGAGGGAAGAAAGCTAGTAGAGCTTCAGCTACCAGTGGCAGAGAAGCCGTGACTATTATGGCAGCCATCTCAGCTGCCAATGAAGCACTTCCTCCATTCATCGTATTCAAGGGTACACTCCTCAAGTCCGCCCAGACACCACCATCACTGCCACAGAGAATGGTTGGATGACCTCACAAGCATTTTACAATTGGTTCAAAAAGTTTTGTGAAACTCAGACACAAAGCGTCCATTACTAGAAGTAATGGACGTTGTGTCTGAGTTTCACAAAACTTTTTGAACCAATTGTAGGTCACAGCACTCATATCAGTTATGATGTCATTAAGTTGGCCAGAGAACAAGATGCAACTCTGTTGCGGCTTCCACCTCACACCACGGATCATCTGCAGCCTCTTGATGTCTGCTGTTTTAAAGCACTCAAGTCTAAGTGGGACCAGGCCATTGCCAAATGGACTCGAGTCAACAAGGCCAAGCGAATTTCTCGTCCAGAATTCATCGAACTAACAGGTGAAGTGTGGCAAGAATCATTCACAGAGGCAAACATTGAGTCAGCTTTTATAAAGACAGGGATTTCCCCTGTTGATCGTTCTGCCTATCTCAATGACGTGTTCAACCCTGATTGGTATGAGAGCTACTTGGACAAACAGCTAGCGGAGAGGAGAAGCCAGCAACTCCTTTGCCAACACCCACCAACACCTGCAGTAACACCTGAAAAGGTAAGCTAGTATAGTTAGGTACAATTATATTATGGAAATATTGACTACCTTGGCAGATGAATAACTAACAGGTAATTTATTACAGACATGTGCCGAAGAAGTTACTGCGGCAGTTCTACTAGATGAAGCAGGCCCCTCTAATGCGAATATGACTCAGGAAGAGCGTAGTAGTTCTAATTGCCATACGTTGAGCTCTACACCATCTGTTTCCATCACTGAAATTGAACAAGACACCCCATCACAGAGATCAGATTCATGTGTGAATATGAGTTTTGAACAATTGCTTGTGAGGTCCTTTGCTACAAATCCCGAGAAAGTAGACACTCCATGTCACCAAATGCACGACTAATGAAGGACTTTCCCTGCCTCACAGCCAATGAAATGTTCCACACTATTGAGAAAAAGAAGTTTGAAAACGAGAAGGAACAAGAGAAGAAGCTAAGGAAAGAACGCAGAGAGACCAAAGCTATCACCACCAAAAGCAAAGCAAAGAAGACTCCTGACTTAGAGGAAGACGGATCTGACACTGACAAACTAACAGAACTAGACGATGTTCTTGACCTTGGACTGCTATCTGCAGCCAGTACCAGTGACGAAGACGAATTAGATTCTGACGAGGACACTGTATTGTCAAAATCAGTGGCCTTTAACTCTAGACAGTGCAGTAACATACCGAAGACACTGGGCACTGACAAATATTATGTTGTTAGTTGTGGTAAGGAGTTAGGTTATGTAGAAAAGATTATCAAGGTAAGTAAAGTAGATGTGACAATGAAATTTTTGACTAGAAAACCTCAGGAAATGTTCGATTGGCCAGTGAAGAATGTGACAGAGAATGTAAAGGTACAACAGCTCATTTGTGGACCTCTGAAATTACAGTTGGGGTTGCCTTTCTACATTCCACAGGTTCAGCAAGCTTTAACCCTTTCGAGTCGGCTTTCACGTATTTGATTTACAGCTCAAAAAACTTGTGTATATAATCATTGGACATGTATCAATGGAACTTAATTGAAAAATTAGTGAAATTTCATATAATTATAGAATTTTAGTTATGGGACACTGGTGTCCCAGCAGACTGTAAAAAAATGATCATTTATAGAAATGAAAGTCTGTTCGGACACATGTGTCCCAAGTTCGATCTTTGAAAAAGCCTCTTGGGACACCCGAGTCCTAGAATGAGAAAAATCAATTATATTTCATTATTTGAGCATAATTGATAAAATTCTCTGTACTGTTGGATCTCACATATATACTTACAAAAAATCAATACTTACGATTTATCAACAATGTATATCAGTCTAAATAGAAGAAAAAGAATAAATTTATGAACAATTCTGCGGGACAAATGTGTCCCAGGAGACTCGAAAGGGTTAAAACAATTCCATAACCATAAAAAGAATGCAGAGTCGTAATTAATACGACTGATTTATGAGTAGTATCAAAGGACTCACAGACAGATGGACATATAAAGGGTACATGTGTTGTGATAGTACGTTGTGATATAGGAATAAGATTATTTCCATTTATTTTTATGTTTGAAACTATTTTCGTTTTTACTCTTTAGATTAAAATAAGCTATTTGATTTCACATGTGTATTTCCATTATTTTCTCATAATTGCTAATGCCACAAGAGCAGAGATACAATGGTGTAACCACTGTAAGGGAATGAGAGCACTCCTTTGGCCTCCTAGCTTATTAATAGTCACTGTAGTATAGCTACTTAATGTTCAAGAAAATTTAGTAGCAAGTTAGAAACGATGATACGATTCAAAACGTATTTTTCAAGTTTTGGTGAAACAAAATGAAAGTTTATTGATAGCTTTTTGATCAGTATCATAAACATAAGTTTACCATACGTAAAATATGACCGCAACACTCACGGGTGAGGTTTTCCCAATGGTAAAACAGTCACCTGTGAACAGGGCGAGTTTACCCCCCCTTTAAAATATGCCCGTCTGTGATGCGGGTGAGTTTACCCCCCCCCCCCCCCGGTAAACACGCCCGCCTTTGTGAGTAAACTCGCCCGCAATATTGAGGATCGTAATAAACTAAAAAATCATCAATAAAGTTTTTTAGAAGTGTACAACTGCCACCATTACTTTACGATATCTAGCCCTCAACTTACTTGATATACACAAGAATGTATGATTATGTTGCTGTTATAGTATAGCCGTTATCCAAATTTGCGCGCAATGTGCGTAAAATAGCCCGCCTCGACGCTATATGGTAAAATAATTTTTTAATTTTAGTTGTTTATTTTTTGTTTAATGGATTTCTTTTTAGTTTTTACAAGTTTAACAGTTATGTATTTATATATTGAGAAGGATATAACTACATTTTAAAATAGATGTGATATTATCTATTAGTTATTTATTATTTAGTTTATTAACTTTATTTATTTTACAGGCATGTCACCGTATGTGACACACTAAGTCCTTTAACTTTTAAGTGACTAGGTAATCATATTTAGGATCCTGTACCTGAGCTATCATGCTAAGCCATTCAACTGTGATTTAATTTTTGTTAGCTGTAGCTTAAAAGGCTTTGGCATTTTTTTTTCTTATCTTTTATTTAGATATATTGCTAATATAATAATTATTATATCTATATGTATAATTATTAACAAGTCTAGCTATATGTATTCTATTATTATTAAATATTTTTGAAATGGAATTTTTGCATTTTACTCAACCAATCAGTAACAAACAAAGATTTATTCATATTTATTAGTTGAATTTATTTTAAACTAGTATTGTAACATTAAACATACAATTAAATCTGATAATTTACAACAAAACATATAAACCAATAAAAACATAAAAACCAGGTTTTAATGGTTTTAAAAAAAAAACATGGTTTTTATCCATCCTGAAATTGCCTGAGTAGTACATTTGCCGCTTCTAAAGCCATATAACATTTTAATCAATATATCACTTTGTTTTCATTATCAATGTTCTCAAATGGAAATTTAGTTATGTTTATTCAAGTTATTTTTATTTTCGTATTGTTTCAACTTGAAATTTAAATGAATGATATTTAATAAGTCCAACAGTTTTAAGTTCTGTCTTTCAAATTTTCAATTGCTGTCATTCTTTCAAGTTTCTTATTAAAATATATTTACCAGAACATATGTTTGTTTTATAACCTAACAATTCTTTGATGGTTAATAAATAATAATTGTAGCTAGAAATCCAAAAAAATAAAATCAGTTTCAGACTTTTAATTTTGTTAAACAAGTACGAGTATGAAAGTATTAGTTTATATTTGATTGATTAATAAATATATATTCATAACATTAAAATTTAAATATATTTTCAATACATTTAATAAATATATGAAGTAAAGAAATCAGAATTGGGAATTGCCCTTATCCAAGAATCAGAATCGGCAAACATTTGGAATAGTCCCATAATTATTTCTTATAATTTTAGAGCAATGAAATAATCATAACTGTTTATGTAGAAACTAATATGTTTTGAGCTATGAAAGTTTAAAGTGATTTATTTCAGATAATGAAATGCAAACTTTGATATATCTTTCCATTTTGAAGAATCTCAATATAGAAGGTCGTAATGTTGTGTAGTTTGTTGTAACTTGTATCCACTAGTTTGTGTACTGCTACCTCATGATTGCATAATGTCATTTCGCCCCCTTCCCCATGATACACAAAAATCAGTATTGAAGTAGCTAATAAATGGAAAATATCACCGAAAAAGGAAAATGCCGCACCTGAACCCCCCTGCCAGATCATTAAACATCAAGAAGTGTGAAGTGCAAGAAAGTCGTGGATATAAAAACCTAGATTGCAGCTTCATATTAAAATCCTATATGTTTGAATATTTTCAATGAAAATGCAAGTTCTTAATCTTTCAGTAATAAATAGGGAATAAATAACTTCAAACCCTCATAACAAAAATTGTTAATTTCTACTAAAAACATATGTGAAGAATAAAATATTTATTATCTTGGGTTGATTAGAAAAGCAATGCAACAACCCATAATAGATTGTAAGTACATATTAAATTTATAAATTGAAATAATATAATTATTTTAGGTTTAATAGCTCAAAATTCAATTTCTAAAGATCTTCCCAACTCTACAATTATTTCAATGGAGAAAGGCTACCCCAAAAAATGGTGAATCAAAAGAAGTTGAAGGGGCATCTTCGAAAGAAAAATCTGATGCAGGTTCACTAGTTACCAATCCAACTCAAAAGGAAAGTTAACCTTCAGGTGAGCCTTAGAATTTTATCGCACTCATCTATCATTAGATTATATATTATATTTGATGTTCATAATAGTGGACTAATATTAGAATATTGGAGTTACGAATAGATGTTCACAATAGATATATATTTTCAGGATGGGGTTTTATGTAACAGACTCCTGCTAATAAGACTGATTAAGTCAAAACTAATTATAAAGTTAAGCACTCTTCTGTTGAGTGTATCAAGATGAAAAATTTCTCTATTTTCTCTGGGCAAGACAATGCTGTATTAAGGCATTTGAACAATAATTATTCAACTGAATCGATTGGACTTGCAGATGCAAGGAATTGTTTTCTTCCTTCTTCCAGTCCCATCAATCTAAGGTTAATTAGGAAGCATAATCAATCTTCTGCGACTGCCGCTACTGGATCTTCAGAGACTGCGCCTGCTGGCTCTTTTTAGACTGTCCCTGCTGGCTCTTTTGAGACTGTCCCTGCTGGCTCTTTTGAGACTGTCCCTGCTGGCACTTCTGAGTCTGTCCATGCTGGCTCTTATGCAAATGGCTCCTCTATGGTAAGCACTGTCCATCAGTCTGTCCTTACAACTTCATCTAGATATAAAGAAGTTGCTGCAGATGATGAAATGATAGACTGTGGATCATTGGATAACCCTGAGGAAGATGAGCAGTTAGATTATTATCCAATCTGTTTTAAGAGAAAAGAAACAGAAGGTGATATATCTATAATAAGCAGCAGTCCTTCTAAAGAGATGAAACGTTCCACTTCTAAACAAACCAGTATATCAGAGTATGTAAGTGTTCCTGCAGAAGTGTCAAACATTATGGACAGTAACAATAAAGTAGACCTCATCTTAGATTATACAAAGAAAATTTGAAGTGTTGTTCATAATCCAGGTAAAATTTCTTCCAGTTAAGAAAACCAACTCACTCAAAAGATATAGAAAGTTTTTCCATCTCTCGATGAACTTGTAGAAAAGGAATTTCTAGTGGTGAGAAGACAGGAAAGAGGGGTACTTAATTCAGTGTGAACTGTGTAAAAGTAACTTGCATATCAATATTTCATATAAGTCTAGAAATTACCCAAGCTTATCATATGGATTTTCCATATCTAAAGAACAGTTTACACTATTGAAAGAGGGTAAAAATAATGAATGGTACAAGTTGAACAACCAATTAGTGAACCACTTCACATCAGAGTCCATTTCACTAACTTACACTAATGCTTTGTCAGAAATACAACTTACAAACCAACTTCAGAAGAGGGAACAGAAGGTCATGGACTTGTTCTTATACCTAACTCTTTAATTGATCAGTAGCAAGACTGCACTTTCACAGTATGAAGATTTTCTTCTCTTCCTATCTACCAATGAAGTAGATGTAGGAGACTTCAGTCAGGTGGTGAGTTATAGCGTCTAGACTTATATTTATACATAATTATGTTATCTAATGAAAGTTGGGTAATTAGCTACATCAGTTCATGAATGATATCTTTACAGACATATAGCTACTGCTATTGCAAAATCAGCACTATATGTGGTTACTGAAGAAATTGCTAACAACTTGTCACAATTTCTTCCTTCAACTGGTATTCCTCAATTTTTCTAAGTAATCACCGACAAGTGTACAATCAACAGAAGAACTAGTCAAGCGATATTGATCACAATGGTTCTGGAGGGCGAGAGGAAAGTTCCGTGTTGGTGTGCCATTAGTTTATACAGAAAAAGGTGGCCGTGCATCAAATCTGGCTGACCAGATACTGGACACCGTCAGGGACAACATGAAACTTTCTGATGATGGACTTCAAATGATTGGTGGTGAGTATTGGATATTATTGATTAGTATTTTATAATGGAGTTCAAATATTCATTCTTGATGATTTATCAGCTTCTAGCTGAAGAACTGTAATGTTATCTATACATTTAAAGCATATATAATTATTTCAGTCACTCATCTGCTGTCTCATCAGTCAATAAAAGACAGAATGTCTCATTTGGCTCAGTATTACTATTGTAATTCTCCACATCTAAAATGAAGATTTTTGCTCCCAGTGAACGAAATAGAAAGATGAGATCACTACTTTATTGGAATAATTACATGTATATTAGTCATAGAACCTTAAACTAGACCTATTAAAGTTCATTATATGGCTATCATAAATTCATAATCTCATCAATTTTATTAGATAAATGTAAATGCAATGAATGATATAAAAAATACTTTTAATTCTGTGTGAGAGGAAATTTCCATTAATACATGAAGAGTTTGGTTCCAAAACGCGATAAACGCCACTTTTGAAAAAAATGAGTTTCCACCTAAATCAATATTGTATTTCGTCGGTATTGTAAAGTCCATATTCGATTTTACGCAAAACGCGATATCCGCCGTGTTATTCTACCTAGTTTTCTCCCTTTCTTTCCAAACCGCAACAAACGCCAGTCTCCCTTCTCTGCAGAATGCGATACATCCGCTCAACCAATCACAGCGCACCATTCCATGTAAACAGTAGACGCGTCTTACTGAATGCAGCTGGCATCCTAGTGCTCTTCATCTTCTTGATAAAACAGACAATAAACAAACAATACAACATGAATCAATTTGACGGTATGGATGAACCTGTGATGGTTTCTGCGGTGGGGAAAAAACGGAAGCCATCAAAATCGAATCATCAACGTGAAAAAAATAAGAAAATGAGGCACTCGGGAGGAGGAAAAATGCCGGCAGTTACTTGTTCTCACAAGAAGGCCACTAACTTCTGTCACGCAGACACATTGACCCCAGGGGATCTATGGAAAAACTTTCAGTCTTTTTACTCAGCATCTACAAAAGTCGAGCAGGATCAAGTTACTTTACAGCTGATCACTGTCAAAAAGGTTCAGCGGCGACGTCCAAAGGTTGACAACAGCGATATTCAGAAGGATAGGGAGGTCACTAATGAATATAATTTACTGACCGAAGATCATCCGACGAAGATTCCTGTCTGCAAGGCCACCTTTTGCAGCGTATTGGGTGAGTTTCATTTTTATTTTTATTAATTATATTATTCATACAAATAAATGTAATTTTTCTGTCATTGCAGGTATCGGCAAGGATCGTGTGTCTCGAGTGGCAAGGTATTATGCACTCAATGCTACAGCCAGACCAGAACTCAGGGGTGGTGCTCGTAAGGTGGCAGAAAATGATGCCAAGAAGCAGCTTGTGATGGATCACATCAAAACTTTTACATGTAGGGCCAGCCATTATGGAAGAAGGGGAGCACCTGGCCGTAAATACCTTCCCAGTGACCTCAGCGTGCAAAAAATGCACAAGCTATTCGAACAACAGGATCACGATGTAATCAGCTACTCCCTGTATTACACTCTTTTTCGACAGCACTTTAACCTTGGGTTTGGGCATCCTGCAACAGATGCCTGTTCGTCATGTGCCAGGTTTCAAATGAGAGTCAAGGACCCCAGCTTGACTGAAGAAGAGAAACGCAGTGAGTCTGCATCCTTCATTCTACACAGGAGACGAGCACGGGTGTTCTATGATTTACTGGGGAAGGTAGATCATGATGCAGTGACTGTTTGCTTCGACATTGTACCAGTGCAGCTGGTCTGTCCTATGTTTATTGTCAAAACCTCTCCTGTTGCATAATAGACATGTGTACTAATTTTCACTTTATTACAGATATATATTCCGAAGGTATTGTAATTATTTAATGTTAATATTAAGTTTCCAACCTGTCTAACGCTGAAACTCACTTACCTCTCTCTGCTTGATTACCCTTCCTTAACCTGTAAGTTTTATTCATTTGCTTTGCTTTATTATCATTTGCTTTATTATTGATTTTATTTATTATTTGCTTTACTTTTTGTTTGTTTACTTTTCTTTTGCTTATGTAGTTATGCTATTTGTTTGCAGATAACTGCACTCTCTCACGCCTTCTTATTTATGCTCTACACTTCACCTTGTACCATCCTTTTGCCTGCAATAGAAAATAAGCTACTAATAATCTGTTCTTCAATATCCTTAATTTAAGTTAATGGTTTGGAACCACATACCTATATAATTCTGTTCGGCTACCCGCCCGCAACAAGTGGCATCTTCGACGGGATTGAAGTAAATAATAGATAATGGTAGTTGAAAAGTCTCCCGTGAAGGGGAACGACAGACCTGATATGGCAAATCTAGATGAAGAAAGCTGCTCTGGAGCAAGAAGCAAGACTACAACACGGAGGCGTGAGCTGAGTGAGGAAGGGAATGACGGATCAACTGGAGGTGGTGCTATGTCTCTTTTGTCTAGAGCTGAGTGGCCACCATTGGCATCTTCTTCAAAGCAGCTATCTGATGGCAAGCTTGGAGAGCTGCCACAGATTTTGGCAATTCAGAGCTTGCTGGCTCAGTTCAGTAACACTAGGGTCAGAGCTGATTTTGTAAATGGAAAGTTTAATGAAAGAGGAGATGCTGGCTATTTGGGTGCTTTGGATGAACTTCGTTGGCTTCTGTTTCCTCGATGGCAGGGAGTAAGCCTCGATCAAATCAGTCCTTCATATGTGGATTCAGCTAAGCACATGGAAAACCTGTTATCAAAGAGAGGTGAAGTACCTTTTATCACAGTGGGATATGATGCCACATTCTCTTACTCTCGCTGGTATGAGATACTTCTTAAATTGTCCGTGGACCGCTACTGGAAGGAAACCCCAATAGCCATGAGATGCACTCACTTTGCTGATGAGGGCAACAACAAAAGTACTGTGCCAAGTGTTAATGCTGGGATTAATGAGACCACTAAATCTCACAATGATGTCAAATTATCTAGTTTCTGTTCAAGCAGGAGTGAAGTTTTCTCAAATTCTAAGTTAGATGCTCGGAAAACTAGACTTAAACATAAGAAGTCAAAGAAACGTGTTGAAGAGATAATGCTATCATCAGATTCTTCATCAGACTCTGAAAGCTCTTCTTCAGTGACAGGAGATGCATCATCAAGTTCTTCACTGTCATCTGGAAGATATCATAAGGGGAGATCTAGAGAGATAGTTACCCCTCCACCATTTGAGATGAAGGGAAAGACCTCTTTAAAGGACTACCTCACAGTATATGAAAGATACTTTTCTGGTAAATTTAGAGGCAACTCCTATGATATGTGCCAGCAATTGGAACAGTTCTTATCTGGAGAGCTGTTGAATGTCTACCAAATTCGGGGTGGCAGAAGAATGAGGTACCAGAAAATGAAAGGAATCTTGCTAGACTACTACAAAAAGCAACGAATTGGAGGAAAAAGCTACTGGAGGAAGGAATTCCTGAGAGCAACCCCTATGCAAGGAGAAAACTTGTCTCTTTTTGGAATGAAGCTACTGGAACTCTCTGAATCTGCTTTTCCCCAGTCATCACGTGAAAGAGCATTGCAGGTGCGACAACAGTTCTTGAGCAATATTCCCCAATTCATATCTGGCAAGATCCTAGATGCTGAAAGGACTCTTAAAGCTACCTCCAGGGGAAAAACGAAACGTATGAGTTTCTCTGCAGTGATGGAGATGGCAGTTGATCTCCAAAATGATGTACCAAAAAGACACTCAGTCATGTGGTCAGATAGTGTCTCTAGATATGAGCCTGAGCCACGAAGTAGGACATATTCTGGAATTAAGCTACATGAGCAAGGCTCAGATCATGACGATCCATCAGGAGAATTTAGAAGGGCTCTCCAACCATCACAACAACATCAGCCCCAACGATCTGGATCTATTGGACCTCTTAATGCAATGGGTCGATACAGGGATCCTGAGTCTGATAACAGAGCCAGATTCTGTTCTCACTGTGGTAAGAAGAGTCACAATAAAAACAACTGCTGGAGAGCAAATAATAACTGTTTGATTTGCGGATCAAATCACAGAATGCAGGAATGCCCTAGATACGACCCAACTTTCAGAAGTCGCTCAACATCAGGCAAGAAGTTAAACTGAAGTTTCTCAATTCTGAGGGAGAACAATTGAGAAATGTAAACAGACTCCCTAAACAAGATTTTTGTCAGCAGACAAGGATCTTCTACTCATCTACTGCAGGACTGATTCCTGAGAGTAAAAAGATGTCTGGCTTCTTTTCTGCAGCTGGCAGTGGGTCTTCTTCTTTGTGCAGTGAGGGGAGTAGCAGTGATTGTTGCCATCAGGAGGAGGCTTCTACTGCAATTAGAAGGGAAGTAAACTCTATTGATGATTGCATTAATAACTTTCCTAAATATGTAAATTTAGTAGGCCTTAATAAGGATCTATTCAATGTTAACGTTAAACTTAATGATAAAGTAGTGACTGCTGTCATTGATTCTGGGTCAGTGTGCTCTCTAATCTCGGAAGAATTAGCTATTAAAATGAACCTTACCATAACGAAAAGCTCTGTTGAACTAAAAGGGCTAGGAAATGTACCATTTAAAATTCTGGGTGCTTCTGAATGTACTTTATTTATTGGTGATATTAAAATGAATGACTTACATCTAATGATTTACCCTAGTAATACCAATTCTAGTGGTGATATTTTCTTAGGTGTTGACTTTCTCAAAGGTAATAACATAGAATTAGCCATTAAAGATAAGATTATAGTAAAGCACTTTGATGATGATGGAAAGGTTGAACTATATGTTGATAATTCTGGTATTGTTACTCAGACTCTTTATTGTGATATCAAATGTTATGCTGGTCAAGATATGTACATCGATAGGAATTCATCTAAATGTGTATCTGTTAACTTTTGTGTTTCTATTCCAGACTCAACTCAAATGCTGTATTTCTGTGATGGTGATGTTGATGCTAAGTTGGCTGACAAGGTGAAGGGTCTCGATGGTGTCATGGATTCAGTAACTAAGAGAATATTGCTTATTGCTAGAGAAAACTCATCTCATATTCACTCTGGTCAGATGGTGGGTAAGGTTTCCTCTGTAGCCGAGCTGCCAGACTGTGACGAGGAGGACCGTGAACCAAATAATAATCCCCTATCACAAATAACTCTTCCTATGTTAAATGTTGAGCAGCAAACCAAAGTGTTTAGTATGCTGCAGAATGTAGATACGGTGTTTAGCCAGGGTGATCTTGACATAGGTCATGCTAACGTAACTGAGCACGTAATTAAACTCTCTAGTAATACTCCAATTTACCAAAGACCTAGGCGTTTCCCTCCACCTGTAGCTATTGAGATCGAAAAACAGTGCCAGGAGTTACAGGCTTTGGATATTATTGAAGCGAGTGTCTCACCTTGGAATTCACCAATTGTGCCTATTATTAAGAAAGGGGGTGGGTTACGCATGTGTATAGATTATAGGAAACTTAATTTGTTGACAATTCCTGATAGACACCCTGTACCCAATTTGGCTGATTCAATTTTCGGTTTACATGGCACTAAGTATTTTTCAAGGTTAGATTTGGTAAAGAGCTATTATCAGATCCCAATTGATGAATCAAGTCGGCAGTACACTGCATTTTCCACTTCGAAAAGCCATTGGCAATTTAAAAGATTGAGTTTTGGCATGAGAAATGCACCGTCGGCATTCCAACGTGAAATACAGGCAGTGCTAGGTGCATTCCCTTCGAACAAGGTCATTGCATATATTGATGACATCTTGATTATGAGTAGCTCATTTGAGGATCATCTCGATCTAGTGAATAAAGTCCTTCAGACATTGAAATCTTACAAAATTAAGATTCATGCAAATAAATGTGATTTCTTTAAGGACAAAGTTGAGTTCCTTGGACATGTAATTAGTCAAACTGGCATCACAAAAACACCTGAGTATGTAAATAAAGTTGCTAATTACCCACGTCCCCAGACCAAGGGTGAATTGAGAGAGTTTTTGGGTTTTGTTAATTTTCAGCGCAAGTTCTTGCCAAATTGTTCAGTTATTCAGAGACCCTTATCTTGTCACACCAGCGGTAAAGAGAACAATAAATTAATTTGGACCGAAGAAATGGTTGTAGCTTTCAATTCACTCAAATCCGAAATGCAGCAAGAGGTTGAGTTGGCGTACCCAGATTATTCTGATGAAGCTGATAAAATAGAGCTCTGGGTCGATGCATCAAATGTAGGGTCTGGTGCTTACCTGGCACAAAAACAAGGTGAATCACACCGTGTAATAGGGTTCGCCTCAATGATGTTCTCTGGCCCTGAGCTAAACTATTCCACCCTTGAGAGAGAATTGTGTGCTTTGAGATGGGGTGTGAAGACTTTTCGTCCGTTTATTTATGGGATACCATTCATTCTTTATACTGATCACCAACCGCTGGTGCATTTGCATAACATGAAGATTGTATGTTCAAGATTAGCTAGAACTGTTGAAGAATTGGCTGATTATAATTTTGAAATTAGATATGTGCCAGGTCATCTGAACTCTGCTGCTGATGCATTGTCCCGCATTAATGAAAAACCTATTGAATTTATGTATGAATATGATTCTTCATTACCTGTGGGTCTTGTTATTGATTCTAATTGTGTTCCAGGTGGTGGAGAGTCCATGATAGTGAGCCTCTTTAGATGTTTGTCAAGGCTTACTCATCAGAAACCTCTACCAGGAGCTGAACAGCAGTTGAGGGAACTCTTGGTGGACGAACTCATGAATAATCCGGATCGTTATAAGCTTAAATTGGACCGGACTGGCAGAAAGAATCTAAGACTGATGCGACTTGAAGGGCAACTTCCCTCATTTGATCTATTAATGGCTGCCAGTCGTTTGTATTCTGTTAAGATCAATGTTTATTTCTGGCCGAAAAGTCCTGTTATTTATCAGTTTGATGAGTACGATAGAGCCATACACCTTCAGTGTATCAGTGGCATTCACTTTAACCCGTTAATTGAATTAAATACATTCAGTCAGCCTGAGTTGCCAAGTTCCTCCATCAACACTGTTCAAGCTCCTGATATTTCGTATAAATGTAATGTTGATTATTTAGATAGTTTGGATTTAATTGAGGATGTTGATTTGTGTAGTACTTTTGATGAACGTTTTGAATATTGTCACCACGCTCTGTGTTCTCTCCCACAAGTTACTGTAACTCTTAATAATAATAAGTTTTGTACCGTGCTAGACACTGGTGCTGAGATCAGCTTAATTAAAATGTCAACTTTGAATGCCATCAGAGAATCCCAATCTGTTACTGTTACCAACGAACGAATTTGTGAAATAATTGGATTCTCTGATCAACGTAAGACTATTGATAAAACTGTGGAGTTGACATTTAGCATGGGATCATTTACAATGCCTGTACCTTTCAAATTTGCTGTATGTGATGATTCTTGTTTTCCATTTTGTATATTGATTGGGTTGGATTTTATGTCTGAATTTGATTTGAAACTTAACCTCAGTAGTGGTTCTTTGTTTAGTGGCAAAGGTTTGGCAGGTCAATTGTTAGTTGATAGTTCTGATCTGTCAACACAGAGGGTTCTCATGGTCCAAACTTCCCTATCCACATCTCATGTCCTCAAGATGGACATTGTTAACAATGAGTTTCGATTCGAAATTAAAGGGTCGTCACCTACAATTAATGGATTGTCTTTGTCTAACGACATTAATTGTTTTAAGTCAATTCAGGTAAGATGTCCTGATTTAAAGATGCTTCGCAGATGTCTGTCAAATGATATTGACCATTCTGAGTGGCCTAGTCGTGTGAAGCAATTTGCCAAACATCATTCCAAACTGTCAATGGTTAATGATTTAATTGTCTACACAGATGAGGTTCCTTCTGTTGTTGTACCATTTAGTTTCTTTGTTGGAATTGCTCTGGTGTTACATAACGAATTCGCTCACATTGGTCGTGATAAACTGCTTAACCTGGTTAAAAATGTGTTTTGGCATCCTTCTAAATATAAAGTTTGTAGTGATGTTTGTGTGACTTGCACTAGTTGTCAGACTATGAAAGAATATTCGACGGTTGTTTCCCCTCCTACTATTAAGATTCAGTCCACTTATCCTTTCGAAATTGTTGCTATGGATCTAATTTCTTTCCCTCGGACGTCACAAGGCTTCATTGGTTGTTTGATGGTAGTTGATCATTTCTCAAAGTGGGTTGCCGCTGTCCCAATTAGAGATAAGAAGTGTGCTACGGTTGTAAGGATGTTGAATTACTATGTTTTACCATTTTTACCTCGCATTCCTTCTAATATCCTTACAGATAATGGTCCTGAATTCTCTTCATTCGAGTTTGATGAATTTGCTGAGTGTCACTCGATCAAACACATATTGACCACACCTTACCAACCAACTTCAAACGGTGCTGTAGAGAGGGTCAATAGAACCATTAAGAATCTGATACGAAGTATAACTGAATCGGGAAACTCCTGGAACGATTCATTGCCAAGGGCAGTTATTACATATAACAACACCCATCATGCAGAATTGAGAAGTTCCCCTGCTAATTTCTTATTACAAAAATCCCATGATTTAAATTGTAATCCAGTTCCTAATGCTCTTCAAGAGATGTGGCAAGAGGGTCACCCTAAATTCTCGCCTTTTAAATTGGGCCAACTTGTAAACGTAAAAACTCAACGAAGGGGATTTCTCACCACTAATAAATTCCAAGCTAACTTTGAAGGTCCATACAAGATCATTAAGGTTAACAGTAATGGAGTCACCTACCAGGCCGAGTGTGTTTCATCTGGTGACATTTCACGAGTTCATCATTCTAAGCTGAGACCATTCAGACAAATTCCTAAGTATATTGTTGATCATCCTTATTATTCTAAATACAATAATAATGATGAGATGAATGTTAATGTTCCTAATGTTTTTCCAGTTAATGACGGGTTGTTAGATGGTGCTTTTGCTGTGGATTATTTTGGTGATTCTTCTAGTACAAGTTCTAGCTTCTCAGGTTTCTCCCAGAATGATGATTTTGATGATCGATTAGGGCCTGTAGATGTTTTTCCTGATGTTTCTGAAGTACGAAAGGAATGTCATGGCTGTGAATTAGAGGCTAGAAGGGAGATTTCTTTGGTTGATGAAAGTTTCGTAGATAGTGTACCTGAAGTAAATTCAATTGGTTCTGATGTAGAAGAGCACAGATTGTCTTGTATAACTAAAAGTAGTAATCTAATTGACTGGACAGATTCTGATTTTCTAGCTAGTGATAGTGACTTTGAATTGCCATCTGTGAATTCTGATTATATGCTTGATGAGAGTCAAGAACAGATTGGTCACATTAAATCGGAGACTGATAACCTCCCAAATGAGGGGACTGGTGAGACTGATTGTTCTGGTGACTTTGACGGATTTGGTGTTGGTGACTTGTCGGTTGTAAGATCAGAAACAATTAGGAAGTTGTTAGCCACTAATCCAGATTACTATTCTCTCGTACCACAAGATGGTTCCACTAGACAATTAAGGTCTATGGGTCCAGTATTAGATATTCCAAACGTGCAAGATAGAACTTTAGAAAGAGCTGTAAGAAAAGCTCATAGGTATGGAGATTACGATACAACTTAGTATATTTTTTTGATTTAAAAAAAAAACTATTTTTGCACATATGTTGTAAAACCTAAACCCTTCACATTTTATGTATTAATAAACTACTATCCATTTCTATTTTTGTAATAAAATATTTTTTGTAAGGGTGGAGGGGAAGCATGTGAAGCTTTGTTCTTTTCACTTTTCATTTCACATATTTTTGTATTTTATTATTTTCAATTTTTGTCATTTATTTTGTAGACATTTTCTTTGTGTCCTATTATGTTCATAATTTTTATTTGTTTCATCATGTATTATTTTGTTTCATTTTGTAGCTGTGATTCTGTTCATTTAGTAATTGTGTTTCATTGTGTTTTCTTTTCTTGTGTTTATTTTTGTCTATATGATAATTTAGCTGAGTTTGTTTTCTATATTGAGTAGGTTATGTCAAGCAAGCAAGTGAGTGGATACGTACACATGTCAAATTTTAGCAATAGGAAGGTTTGGTGGGGAGGCATGTACCAGTGCAGCTGGTCTGTCCTATGTTTATTGTCAAAACCTCTCCTGTTGCATAATAGACATGTGTACTAATTTTCACTTTATTACAGATATATATTCCGAAGGTATTGTAATTATTTAATGTTAATATTAAGTTTCCAACCTGTCTAACGCTGAAACTCACTTACCTCTCTCTGCTTGATTACCCTTCCTTAACCTGTAAGTTTTATTCATTTGCTTTGCTTTATTATCATTTGCTTTATTATTGATTTTATTTATTATTTGCTTTACTTTTTGTTTGTTTACTTTTCTTTTGCTTATGTAGTTATGCTATTTGTTTGCAGATAACTGCACTCTCTCACGCCTTCTTATTTATGCTCTACACTTCACCTTGTACCATCCTTTTGCCTGCAATAGAAAATAAGCTACTAATAATCTGTTCTTCAATATCCTTAATTTAAGTTAATGGTTTGGAACCACATACCTATATAATTCTGTTCGGCTACCCGCCCGCAACAACATGATGCAGAATTTACTACTCCCTAGAACGCCCATAGGTCAGGCATACTATTCAAGACAGCTTCACATGTATGTCTTTGGTGTTGTTACTCACCATGGGAGGGGAAGTAGACAAGCAGTGGAGGATGTCAATCTGTACACATGGATGGAGCATGAAAACAGGAAAGGTAGCAATATGACTGCTTCAGCTCTGGACCACTGTTTACATCAACAGTTGAGTGGTGCTCTTGGCCGTGCTCAGAGGCTGCGCTTGTTTAGTGATTCATGTTTTGGTCAGAACAAGAACATCAACTTGCTGTCCATGCTGTTTTCCTTCATGAAGGAGGCCTTACCAAGAATCAGTGCCGAGTATGTGTTTCCAATAAGGGGGCACAGTTTTCTGCCCGTGGAAAGTGTGTTTGGGAGGATTGAGCAACAGATTAGAAAGAAGGATACCATTCTAATGCCAGAGGAATACTATGAAATTTTGCGGAATCATGGAAATTTACACATCTATGGGCAAGACTGGACCGCTTATGATTTCAAGTCAGAAACACAGGCTTTTGTAAAGGCACAGAGGTCATTTAAGCTTAGCGAAGCGAGAATGCTGGAGCTGAAAAATGACAAAGTTGGATTTAAGGTCGTGTATAACAGTGAATACTGCTACCACTCAGTGCTGAAGAGAGGAAAGAAGTGGGCAAACTTCAAGCCAAGTCAGCTTCCCAATGAAAGCACAGTGAAGGAAGCAAAAAAGAAGGATGTCCTGAACTTGCTATCCGAAATCGGTGTGAGTGACAATGTGCGTGCGTTCTATAATGATGCACTCTCTCAGTCACAGATGAGTGATGTTGACTGTGACAGTCATGAAGAGTAGCTGCCCATTGTGCTAGCCTTTTGAGAGTTAATTTGATTAATTTATTAATGAAATAAATTAAATTAAATATTGGTTATAATACTGTTTAATAGTATATTAATATTGTTTATAATATATAATTGTTGTATTGTTTAACATTAAATATTGTTGAATGTTTTTACACAGAAATATTGTATTGTAAATATTTTGGAGAAAAAAAACGTGTCATGGATTTATTGCATTTTGGGAAAAAAAAAATATTTTTTAAATAAATCTTTGAAAATCAAAATCTGGATTTGAATTGTTTATGTTATTATAACCTCAATATGCTATGTGAATGATTGAAACAGAAAATAGTGGTTTTCATCTTTGTACTTTCTTGGTAAAGAAAACACATTTTAACTCAAATTGATCAAAATGGATTTATAGCGTTTTGGAACCAAACTCTTCACATATAATTTATTTACACAGGTTGTGCTATTGACGGTCAATATGTCAATGAGCAATTTGTTGATAAATTCCACAACAGTGCTACAATTAAGGTCCAGCATTGAAAAATTGCAATACCAATTAATTGAGTTGTGTCTCATTTCCTAAATCTTGCAATAATTGATGTCAGGGACAGTAAAAAGGCTTACAAAGCTGGGCGTTGCATGAAGTTATTTGTATCCAGATCAAATAGCTTTGCTTATGTACTCAAGTGGGGCAAGAACTTTTCGATACTGGAACACTAAGCTAAACAAAGAAACTTACCCAAGTATTCAACAGTTCACTTTGCTTGTCAGAGGTTTGTATGTTTCAAAATTATATAGAGATAATTGCTAAAAATATAATTCGCTATGATTAACAACACAGTCTAGAAAATTATATTCATATGATAAGATAAATTTATGTTTTCAGATTCACCAACAGTGCCATGACCTAATGGGAAACTATATATAAAGGTTTCTCTGGCTTCAGTGCTGCTCTAAAAGAGATTCAGGGAGAGACACCTGATCCCAATGAGGAGCTTCAATATCGAGTAAGGGTTCAAGATTATGTTTTTGATCTATTGGTTATGATTGATCTTTTTGGGCCCCATCAAAAAATGCATGGAGGCATTACAAAGTTTTTCGGTGCCCCAATGTAAAGCTGAGAAGTATGTCACCAATTTGATAAGTCACCTTAATGCCATTGGCGTGGGAATGTTTCAAAGGACTCCCTTCCTCAGTAAACACCTCGGGGAAGTTCGTTTTATGCACTTCAATGGTGAGAATTATGAAATATTTTATTCATGATTTCATTATCAGACATTCTTGAAAAATAATTTTGCAAGTTCATGCCAATAAATTATTTTTGAGTAATTTTACTACTGGTTAGTTTCTTTTGAGTGAATTAATTAATATAATTATGAATGCTATCTTCAGAGTAGAAGTTCCACTTCTTGAGGGCTACATTGCTTGAGAACCCACAATTGTGGAGACCGAGAAGGACCAGCTTTCCGGAAGTACATCAAGAGGTTGAGTCAGACGTAAGATAGAGAAGAAAACTGTTGCTAATCGGACGGCAAGAGAGGAAGAAAACGTCTTCACAGAATCTGGAGCTCTATGGCTTGAGCTGATAAACCTCACTAAAGGATTGGCTGAAACTTTGTCTCAATAATGATCTTAAAGGGATGAATTCTCTAGACTTTCACTCTTGGATCATCTTGTTATGTGGCAAAAAGGAGTCAAGAGGCTTCCCATCTAACAAAACTGAATATTCCTGCATGGTGTGGCAGAGTTCACCTTGGATATCAGTGCTATAGCTTTTCCACATGTTGCTGCTTCTGATATGAATACTAGGTTTGTTGAGTGTCTTTGGGGTGGACTCTTCAACTACATCGTGGAAACACTGGTTCTCCATTGTTGATGGGGTTGATGCTGGAAAGATTCTCTACTTTGTCATTAAAGAATCTGTCAAGATCTTCAGTATAGAAACTATTGAATATGGAGAAGATGTCCTTCTTGAGTTTTTAATGATCTGATTGTAAAACGTGTCTTCTAAGTAATTTTTATTGTGAGCAGTCTGTACGATATGGCTGGCCAGGAGGCATGCATCATTTTGAACTATGCTTGGAGCTTGGGTGGCTCAGAAGCCATGGCCAAGACATACTTCAGTGTAATGACTGCGCAGCGGAAGGATGGTGGACAACTCCAATAGAATCTAGAGGCACAAACTACAATGGACTATTCTACACCATTCGAACTGTCTATATACAGTTCAGACACCCTTTGAACAGTCCAGAAGATATCCAAGCAGTACTTGTGCCTTTTAACGCAGAAGCTGGGGATTATTTGAAGCTCATCGATTATGAGAAAATTAAGCAACACTTGTCAACGAGAGAGTCTCTTTCTTCGGAACAAAGATTGGGATCAATCATTGCTTACCGTAAGGCGGTAAACTGCATGAGTGAAGAACACCTCAAAATGTTTGAAAAGCTGTATGAGGGGGGATATAACGTGATTGAAAATACTGTATTGAATGAATTATGAAATGTACACAAATGTTTGAGAGGACTGTCTGAATAAAAAATGGCTGTATCTATCAATGACATCAATATTAACTCTACTGTAACAGACTTGCAGACAGCTCATCGAAGCTTGGATTCAACAACTGTACCAGAAAAAAAGCTTGAAAATTGCAGTCATATCTGTTCAATTCCAAAATCATAGATGTTGGGTTCTTCTAATACTCAAATGGAAACCATTACCATCAAAAGACCTCAAGCTAGAGTGATCTAACCAGCTCCTGGAACATCTAGACAATCACCAATTATCAGACCTTTAGATATTCTAAATTCTCCATCACCAGGGACTTCTTCACCAGTTGCTGCTAAATCTTTTTGACACAAATAACAATTCTACTGATTGTCAGGTTGAATTAGACAACAGCCATGATATGATAGACTTGCCAATCAATACTGAAGAATTGCTCCAAAAATTATATACCTGGAGAGTGATTTGTGCATACTTTGCAGACTGGCATGTCAGCGGACTTACATGCACCCCAGTCTGTATTTCATGGTAAATTCCATAGACATGCCACACTGGAATCTTTGGTGACGCAGGAGGGAGGGGGGCATATATACGGTTCGAGTATTGCACTTCTAATGAATTTGGCAATTAGCACAATGCCAGCTACTTTTAGATTTCTATTATTAAGTTACTACGTTAAATGATGTCAATATGAAAATACATAGGAGAAATTTATATAAACAATAAGATTCTTATTGTACCTATATAGCTATAAGCTCCTAAAAAATTTGTATTTCGTATTGCAAATATTCCTTTCTTCATATACCACCTTTGTACTATTACAATGTAAAAAAATTTGCAAGCAAGTAAATACAACTAGGTAGGTAGATAGGTAGTTTAAAAGTATCAGTAAACTTAACATTAGATTTCTAAAACTCTTATTTATAAGAGGTTCACCTAATTCACATAGGTATGCTAGATAAAAAAAAAGCATTGTACTGAGATCAGTCAGCAGTGTTGCCAACTTGCCTGATGTGACAGGGTTTCCAACTTGTCAGATGTGTGACATCACAAAATTAAGTGACTATTTATTATTTTAGGTTTTCAATCAACAGTATACAATATCAGTATACATTTAATTAGAATGAAATATTGAAAAAAATTAAAAAGCATGAAAGTTTTTTTGAAGAAGTATGAAGATTTTAGCCAATAATCTCTCAATTTGGCAATATGCTGGCTGGGAAAATATTTACTCGGCATGTTGCAATTTGTAAATATATTGAATATTGGAAGATATCTGCTTCAGTTCCCTTATTAGTTATAACTTATTGGTTGTTGTTTGTTGTTGTTCAGAGACCTCCCCCCCCCCCCGACCCTCAGGGAGCGACAGAGTGAACGCGCCTCGGGAGAAGCAACCCGAGAAGGCAATGACTTCCTGAGGGCGGGTTCATAGGTGCTCCAGTGAGTGTGTGTTGTGTGTGGTCCAATGTTGTTGTAGTGTTGGACATTGTGTGAGAATGTGCGAGATTGTTCCCGGATCCGTGGAGCAGTACTCACACAGATCCGAGTCCGCCCTCCCATTTCTGTGTTTGTAAGAAGGGAGAGAAGGGTGATGTCCACATCGGAGATGAGACAGGGTTACCCTGTCACAACGCGAGAGGTGAACCTCACTGGAGTCAATAGGAGGAGGCGTAACTCCTAGGAGGGAGTTAGGTGGGAAGGAGGAAATAGCTCTGTCTGTGAGTGTGGTGTGTATATGTTTTTGTAGTGAAGTGTTGGGTGGGGTGTCTGGGAGTGAATTAAAGATGTTTCTGTAGTGTGTGGCTGGTGAAAGGTGAATGTTTTTTGGAGTCCTTCGCTCAATTTGCATGTAGTGTAATGGTTGAGAGGAGCTTAGTGTGGAGGTGTAGAAGTGTGTACCCCTTATATCCATGTGTGTAGCGAGCGGAAGGACTCGTGTTTTCTCGTGGAGGTGTGTTGTTTGTAAACTTATTGGTAGATGATGCAGAAGGAAAATGTAGCTCTGAGCCTCTGACCATTATATACATTATATATATATATACCTATTTATTCAACATTATGCTGAGAAATTGAAAAACTATTTAATCAATATAGACCATTGAATATAGGAAGATATCTGCTTAGTTCTCCTTATTAGTTATTGGTAGATGACAGTTAATACATATACACATTATACCAGTTTGTATCTTATATGTACGTTTGTAATAATGCCTTTCTCCGATTGGCTAGAATCAGGTATGCCTCTCTCTGATTGGCTGGTATCATGTATGCCTCTCTCTGATTGGCTGATACGCTCTTACTAAAATATTCGGCAAGTGTTCACAAAATAAGTTACATAGGTATGTTGTTGTGATGACATCATGTACACTAAACGTCTTCATTGTCACTTATAAAATGTCTATATTCTAAATACAGTATGCACAGTGCTACAAAACAATTGATATACGTAGGATACAGTAACATAACGAGTATGGTAATCAGCTCATCTAATCTAGTTTGATGTGGCCACCGGGTGACTGGAAATGGCGACTCTGACCACACTTTGAAACATGAGACTACCTACTTAAACTTAGTCACTCCTAAATTTAATTTTTTCTTATCAATTACTAACTAGGCTTTGGTTAAATTGTATTTCCATTACTTTATTCCTCAATTGTTATTCATAGAAACTACAGTTTAGCAGTTAAGGGGAGCTTTTCGAAAATGAGGTTTTTTCTTTGTTTACCGTTTGATGTTTCTTAAACTTGGAAGGTATATGTAAAAACAAATTCTAAGACATTTTTGCTCTAATGATTTTTCCAAAAAATTTGATATTTTGAGATTTTTGAGTGTTTTTGTATCATTTTCAAAATCGATCTTCTCTCACAATTTTTGACCAATATTTCTGCTTCATAACATAGCTAAAAGGTATGAAAACATTTCTTCGCTCATAGTTATTTGAAAATCATAACCAGTTTTTAGAAAAAAACGAAAAAGTAAAAATTTAATTATTTTATTGAACAAATTTTGAAATTCCTAAAACTAATAATTGTAGCCTAGGAATTTACCTTCATTTTGCACGTTGAATAACAAAAATCGGTTGAAAACTCTAGAAGAAGTAGGGATTTCAATTTGCAAAATATGAAGTAGGAGAAAAATGGCTTTAAAGTTTTAGGGTTCTGAAGTTTGAAAAAAGGGTTTTGCCTGCTGATAACAGCATCCCCACTGTGACATTATAGGTTACACATAACTTCATTGCAAAGGGGGACTTTTGAACAGTAGAGACCCCTATTTCTTCCACTCCATTGCATAACCAAACTTATTAGGCTGGAAACGCTCTGAACGTATCAGTGTAGTACATATGTACGTATGTTTGTACGACTTATAGTGAGAATTTTGCAATTCTGTTTTCACAGTCTTGTAGAATTATGTCTATAGATTAATATTAGATAAAAAACGAAAAATGATATTTTTACCATTTTTTTCGAAAAGCTCCCCTTAACTAGCACTAGTTTTGGCTCCTAGGTAGTATATCTTTAAGACCTTATTTCTTATAGATAAGTAAAAGAAATGAACAGTAAAAACGCACCTGAATTATATCTATATACTCAACTTTGAGGTTCAATCGCCATTTTTGCTTTTCTTTTACACGAAATCCTTATAAAATGATTTTCTCTATATTTATATGTAAATACGAGGAATTATTAGCCGCTCGGTCACAAACAAGAAATGTGTTATTTTGGTGATGTCATATTTATGCGTCATCTACTAGTTACTATACCAGTTATGTTCATGTACCCTGGATATGATATGATCTGTAACTTGTGGTTACGTCAACCATATTGTTTACAAAGGCATGTTGTTGTGATCCATGTTTCAAAGTATGGACAAAGTCGCCAGTATACTGGCGACTTTTGAGGGGTGAAATAAGTTTAGAAACCTGTAAATAACAAGTAAATCACTCGTAGATAGTCTCAAGTGATATACATGCATCAGACATGATGCATAAGGGTGTTTTCAAGTGTAAAATCTTCACTAGGATGTCCTATTTCTTCTTCAAAGTATCTTAAATTTGGCGACCTTGATCAATTTTCTCATCAAAATGGCGACTTTCCTGCCACACTTTGAAACAAGGGTTGTGATGACGTCATGTACACTAAACGTCTTAATTGTCACTACTATATTCTATCATCCTATATAGTATACACTGTGTCTGAACGTAAGGAAGCACACTGCAACAAAATAATATGATTTGATAGTTGTGGTTATGCCATGTTCAAAAGTATGGACAAAGTTGCCAATATACTGGTGACTTTTGAGAGGTGAAAAAGGCTAAGAAACTTGGAAATAACAAGTAATTCACTCATAAAATGGTCTCAAGAGATTCACATACAAATTATTTTCCAATTATGATTTTTTTCAATAACTAAGTGAATATTATTTTAAGCATACTTGTTTATTTTATTTTCCTCTAAAAAAATAATAATTAATATATAAGGTGATATGGATGCTTTCTAGTGTTAAATCTTCACTAGGAAGTCAAATTTCTTCATTAAAGTGTCTTAAATGTGGCAACCTGGATCCATTTTCTTATTAAACTGGCAACTTTCCTGCCACACTTTAAAACATGGTGGTCACATCAAACATATTGTTTAGAAAAACAAAGGTATAAGCACAAGCCTGGGCCCAGGAGTATTTTTAAGTTATGAAAAAATTGAGGTTTTGCGCACGGCATGAAATAATAGTGAGTATTTTGATCTCTCCAGCCCAATTCTGCAGAATGAGTCTCTTCTCCCACTGTCCCACAGAGATTTTAATTTGAAAGAGAGTTATTCTCTGATTCACGGCAGCAGATTCAGAATCTCCCGCAGCTAAATTAATGGTAACATAGAATCTCATGCAGTTAAATTAATGGTAACATAGGAATTAATTCAAGATCTCCCGCAGAGATCTCTAATTTCTAAAATTCAATCAAAAACTCCTTCAGAGTCTTGGAAAAACGTTCCATATTCTGCAGACTGGCTCCTGCCGCACGCGAGTTAGGGAATTTTAGCCAAAGATTCCAGTGTGGCCGACATGTTGGTGGAATTTTTACCCCATTTTGAAAATAGTATTCTTAGCAAAGTCGGTGAATTTATAGCTATTTAATCCTATGTTACCATTAATTTTGAATTTTCGGTGGATAAAAGGTTTTCCCCCCCCCAACCCCCCTGCCAGGTCATTAAATAATTATGAAGTGTGCAGAACAACAAACTAGCAGATACAACAAACTACATAACAGTTTTTCACATTGACCATGTTTCAGAGGCTGGAAAATTGTAAGCCAGTTTTTGAGTTAAAATTTCACAAAAAATCTGAGCCAAGCCAATTTGGCTCACTTTTTGAAAATTTCAAGCCAAAATTAACATGGAAACATAGGAATTAATTCAAAATTTAAAGCCAATTAGCCAGTCTGCAGAATATGGAACATTTTTCCTAGACTCTCTGCGGGAGTTTTTGATTGAATTTTTAGAAATTTGAGATCTCTGCGGGAGATCTTGAATTAATTCCAATGTTAGTATGTTACCATTAATTTAGCTGCGAGAGATTTTGAATTAATTCCTATGTAACCATTAATTTAGCTGCAGTAGATTCTGAATCTGCTACAGAGAGTCAATGAGTAAATGTCTCTCAAATTAAAATCTCTGCGGGAGAAGAGACACATTCTGCAGACTGGCCAATTAGACATATCTGAGATTTGACCATTTCAAATCTAAGCCAATTAATTGGTGTTAACTGACATACTCTTATACTGTATAAGAGTATGCCATGTATAAGTTATACATGGCACATTGAGGTCATTAATAGAAAGTACAGTGGTGCGCCGTCCATGTTTTAAAGTATGGAAAAAGTCGCCAGTATATTGGCGACTTTTGAGGGGTTAAATAAATTGAAAAACATGAGAATAACAAGTAAAATACTCTCGAAATAGTCCAAGAGATGCACATGCATCAGACTTAAAGCATAATTATCCAAGTAATAAAGCATGTCCAAACTCGCCATTTTAATGGCGAGTTTGTGACAGTTATTTTGAGCCCTTCAATTGCAAATGGCAAGTTTTATCTATTTTTCTCCTATGCTACAATGTTATTTTGGAGAGAGTTTATGAAAATTTGATCATTTTGGAGAGAATTTGTTGAATTTTGGAGAGAGCTGGAGAGACAAATGGCAAGTTTATGAGACATACTATTTTACTTGGATAATTATGTTTCCATGTGTAAAATCTACACTAGGAAGTCAAATTTCTCCTTTAAAGTATCTTAAATGTGGCGACCCGGATTCATTTTCTCATTAAACTGGCGACTTTCCTTCCACACTTCGAAACATGGTGCGCCGTATTGTAGTGCGCCGTAATGTGATGCGCCGCTCAGCTTTTAGATACTGTTGCTTCAATTGCAAAAGGTGAGAAATAGCTATCTAATTTAACCTATGCTACAATGTTATTTTGGAGAGAATTTATGTTAATTTGATCATTTTGGAGAGAAATTTGGTTATTTATGGAGAGAAAAATGGAGAGTTTCTGAGCCACATTATTTTACTTGGCATGCAGCCATGCATCAAATACAATCTGGTTATTCTGGGTAACAAGGGATAGAACGTAGGGTCACGCAGGTACCTAAATTCAGTAGTAAATTGCGGCCCTCTCAAGAGAGTCTAGTCTCTAAAACATTCTGAACCGAAATTACATTAAAATATTGCATAGGGTAAGTTTCGAATTATCACTATCAGTGAGTTTCACATCTACAGTCATATAAGAATAAACAATATTTCAATAATTATTTAATTTTCATTTTAGTTGATATCCATGATACCTTCAGGTATCAAACTGTATCATGGATACCAACTAAAAAATTATACCTTATAATACCTATACCTATGTACCTAGGTAAAAGGAGCCATTTTAAGACGTTTTCAAGAATACGGAATACCTAGGTACCATTTGTTAGTAGAAACCAGGGTACAGGATCATAATTATTATGTTACTGTATCATAATCCTCAATCCTCAGGATAATTCTGGTAGAATTATATACCAATTATCAGGTATTTTTTTTTTTATTTTTTTTTTAAAGGAGATTAACACTTTTGTGTTCTGTCTCCTGGATTAACCATTATATATGGATATACATAGGATAATTTATTTATATAGAGCCAATCAGGAAGCCTCTACCGTCTATATTTACAATTGTTGCGGGAGTCTTCAAGTGGATTAAAAGATTAAAAATTCCTGGAGAATTATATTTACATGTGTAAAGGAAAATTATTTTAAGTTAAAGATATATACATAATGTTAAATTAACATTTCAGTTATTTACAGAATTTATTGAGAATAAATCACTTTATTCAGTAGCACACCACCAGGGAAAGATGGTGTAAAAGAGGGAACTCTTTTACAATAGTAATTTTCTATATTCTGATATTATTCATCAAAGGTTCTCTTCGGAACATTACCCCTTCTTTCCGATTTATTTCCAGAGAAGAAGAGGGCAACGGCCTACTGGGATATCACAGATTATAGCTAGTTTTGAAAGGAAAAACACCTGCATGAGAAATTAAAGGGGGTTCTCTTCGGACAGAGCTCTTCTCTCTCTGGAATGTCATTCAGAGAGAGAGAGATGACCTACTGGGAAGCAGGATGAACCTAGACCCAAACTAGGAGAGTCAAGTCTTCCAACCGTGTCAAGGTTATGAAAGAAAAGTAGATGAGTGTGAAATTGAGTCCTTAACCCTCTCAATTGGGTCAAGCCATACCTACCATTGTTAAGGCCCATACAAATTAAATATTACAATTTGTATCAAAAAATATAGTAATTTTCTTATATGAATTGGCTTGACCCATTTCACTATTTAGTTGAAAAGTTTCCATCTACAGCATATTGACTATTTACAGTACTGTCAGTTTGTTAGTATCTTTTATATATTTTATCAGTATTTCAAATATATTTTTCCTGATTTCACTTAAGGAGTCATCCCCACCAAGCAGAATCTTCAAAGTAGGGTTAAGTATCCCTATCTGACTCAGGCTTAGAAGCATCAGATCTCTCTGTACAGTGAAACAGCTGCAATGAAATAAGTAGTGATCAATAGTTTCAGAACACTGGCACTGAGCACATTCACCACTGTCTTCCATACCAAACCTTTGAAGATATTGTTTGAGTCCTGCATGCCCCATCCTCAGGCGGTGTATTACCACTTGTTGCCTTCTGCTCTGAAGGTCAACGATTAATTTAGAGCTAGCTACTTTGTCTCTGACTGAAGACAGGAACGATCCCTTACCAGATACATTAGTTCCATGTTTCCAGTGATTTGTACAATAAGTTCTGAATTTTTCCTTCAGAATACTGCAATTCTCCTGTTGGCTCAGATCATACTGCTCACTTCTGTCATTTTCGTGACCCTTGTTAGCAGTTTTATCCGCTATTTCATTTCCTTTTATCCCGCAGTGAGCCTTTACCCAGTGGAGGTGGACTGTCTTCTGCTGATTTAGGGAAAACAGTTGGTTCTTTATATTAGTGACTATGTTTATGTAGGAATCACTGGATGAGCAGATCAGCTGTAGTGCTGCTCTAGAGTCAGAAAATATGACCACTTGATTTATTTCATTATCCAGAATAAACTTAAGAGCCTTCCAGATAGCATAGAGTTCAGTGCTAATCACCGAGTGCTCAGGTCTCAGCTTCCAGCAGATAGACAGTTTGTGCAATGGAGAGTGCAGACCTGCTGCTGCAGAGTGTCTGGTGGAATCTCGAACTTTAGAGCCATCAGTGAACAAGAGGGTAAATCCAAAGTAATGATCCTCAGTATATTGCAGGAAAGTTTCATTGTTGTACACTCTCTCCATAAATTCAGTTTTGATTATGCTGCTTACTGTGCTCCAAGGAGGCCACAAGAAAGAGCATGTGTAGACCCTCTTTATAGGAGGGATTTCATAATTCTGTGAAGAGTTGAGAGCTCTTGATGAAAATGACTTCGATGTCAAGTTCTCCTGACTGATACAGGACTGATCCAGATTTACAGATTTGGTAGTCTCAAACAGTTTCGGTTTGTTTCTCAGTTTAATCATCTGTTTGATGTTCAGATAGTCTCTGTGTAATGAGAGAGGAGAAACACCTGACTCTGCCTGTAGTGACAGTATAGGAGTGGATCTCCTGGCTCCCAACATTAATCTCATAGCAGAGTTCTGTATGGTGTCCAGTTTCTGCAGATCAGATTTTGTTGCTGAACTGTACAAATTACTGCCGTAATCAAGTTTGGACCTTATATATGCTATGTAAAAGTTTTTAAGCACCTGAGAGGAGGCACCCCATGTGAATGATGAAAGGGTTTTCATGAGATCAATCCTTTTTGTGCAGTCTCTTTTCAGTTCCACAATGTGTGTCCTGTATCTCAGATGAGGAGAATCAAGGTAGAGACCCAGTAATTTCTGTTCCGTCTTATATGGCATAACAAGTCCTTTGAGTCTGATTACTGGACATACTATTCTTTTAGTTGTGAAGTGTTGTACAGCAGATTTTTGAGGATTAATGTGTAATCCCCACTTATCAGCCCACTTAGTTATATCATCGAGATAAGCCTGCAGTGTTCGTGCAACCATATTTGGGTCCCTTCCATTGCATGAAGCAGTAATATCATCTGCATATATGTATAGCTGTACATGTTCACTCTGAGGCATATCAATCAGCATCAGGTTGAACAGTAATGGGGAAAGGATTGCCCCCTGTGGGGTTCCTGCTGTAATGTGAACAGAGTCAGATACTTGTCCATCCACCAAGACTTTGATCTTTCTATTTTGGAAGAAATCATGCAGCCATTTAATTAGATTTCCTCTAATGCCTGCTTTGATCAATTTATAAATCAGACCATCTCCCCATATAGTGTCAAATGCACTTGTTAAATCAATATATGCTACAAGGCAAATCTGTTTAGAATGAAGTGCATTCTTTATATTATTTTCGAGCCTTAATAATACATCTTGGGAACTTTGTCCTCTTCTAAACCCACATTGGCTAGGTAGTAGAAGCTTCTGTCTTTCTACAAGAAACTCTAGTCTGTTCTTTATTATCCTTTCTAAAGTTTTGCCTATGCATGAAAGAAGTGCTATGGGTCGATAGGAGGTTACCAGATTCTTTGGTTTGCCAGGTTTTGGAATTGGCAAAACCAATCCCTCTTTCCATAAGTCTGGAATTTTACCTAACTGAAAGCTTTGGTTATATATAGCCAGTAATTCATCCAGATTTGTTTGCCCAAGACACTTCAACAGCTTATAAGGAATTTCATCTATACCAGGGGAGGAGGAACTTTTGGCTAAATTAATTGCAGAGATCATTTCATCAGCAGTAATGGCTTGGTTGTAATCATCCTCATTATTTTCTGATGCGGATGTCAGAGTGGTGTCAAAGTCAACTAATGCATGGTTAGGCTTTACCTTTCTTGATATTGACTCAAGGTGTTCAGCAATATAATTGGCTTTACATTTAGGTTCAACCAGTGTTGTGCCTTCATTGTCAAGGGGACTGCTGTGAGAGACATTGTATCCTTTTATCCCTCTTATTTTTCTCCATATCTCTCCAGGGGGTGTATCATATCTGATATCAGAGATAAATTTTTCAAAGCTTTCTCTTTTTTTTGTTTCTTTCAATTTGGCAAACTCCTTGGAAAGTGATTTGTACATTTCTATGTTGAATTGTGTCGGATATTTAATCAACTTCCTTCTTGCTCTCCTAACCTCAGTTACTCTCTGGTCACACTCCATGTCCCACCAGATTGCACTTTTTCGTAGAACTAATTTTCCACTGGTTTTGCCAATGTGTTCCTCAGCAGCATTGAAAACTCTGTCAGTAAAGTCTTTGGATATGCTGTTAATATCACTGGGTTGGTACATTTCTGTAGCTGGGATTCCATTTGAGAATTTCACGAGATTTTCTTCAGTTATTTTCCATTTCTTGCGGACTGTTATTTCACTCCTTACCGGCTGCATAGAAATTTCCACTTGAATTGGTAGGTGGTCACTGCCCACATCACCAAGTTGTTTCAGATCCGTTTCAGCACACAAATTAGGTGACACAAGACAAAGGTCCAAGCATGATTGTTTACCGGTGGAAACATCTAAGTGCGTGTAAAAGTCTATGCTATTTATAAGACACACCTGCGGACCTGATAAAAAGTTCTCAAGAGCAGTGCCTGTGCTATTGGATCTAGCACAGTTAGATGAAAGCAAGGGGGTATGGGCATTGAAGTCCCCCATGATAACATATTTATTGCCTAATTGATTACAATAATGTTGCATTTCTGCTAAGCTAACATCCTTATTCGGATTATAAACATTCAGAACAAGCAACTTAGTACCATTTCTCATGTGCAAACAAATAGCCAAATGCTCCAAGAGACCAGAGTCAAATGGTATCAAATCCCTAACAGTAAACTGGACTCCCCGTCTAACTAAGAAGCCAAGACCACCTCCACGACCAATCCTGTTCTTCCACTCCGCAATATAATTATGAAATCGAGGCTCATGTTTATTGATCCATGTTTCTGTGAATGCCATGAAATCTGGTTTCTCTGTATATACCAATAGTTTAATATCACCTAACTTGTTATTTATACTCCTACAGTTCAACATAATACCCTTCAGCTTTCCTTCTGTGGCAGACATTATTTGTTCTTCTTTTTCCTTTTTTTACCCTTCCAGCCATTTTTATTATTGTGATCATTAGAGTTTACCTTCCTTTTTGTAGCTTGACCTACACCTGCTTTTGGGAAGATTTGAGATTTATCTCCGGAGGCTATAAGTGGTTGTTCATTGTCACTGTCACTAATTACCCCTTCCTCTTCAGAAACGTCACTGTCACTTATAACTCCTTTCTCCACATATTCCTCCGAGTCTGTTTGATGTGACTGGGTCAACTCTTTAGTGGCACTTCCTTTTGGACCATGTATGGTGACTACAGTCCTCTCAATCCTCTCCACCTGGTGACTTTTGTCAATTTTAAATACCTGGTGTAACGCCTTCTCTATGAGTGAGGCCTGTGTGCTTTTATTTTCACTTGCTATATTATTTTGAAATAAAACAGTCAGTAGTTGCTGTAGTTTTCCTAAGAAATCTGAGCTATAGCAATCAATTTCTTTATTTTGTTTTGCTTCAGTTTGTGTGCCCACATTATTCATTTGTTTAGGTCTAATTAAGTCATGTACAGCCGTAGTGTTAACTCTGTCCTGCCCTGAAATCACCATGTCTCTGTATGAGAATTTCAAAGACCCTGTGTTTAATTGGTGTTCTGGTACAGTGTTGGTTTCTTGTTGCTCATTAAGTACATAGTCTCTAGCATTCTTATAAGAAAGATTTTTCTTTATTTTGACTGTTTCTACTTTTTTTGCTAAGTTATACTGTGGACATTCTCTAGAATTAGCCTTGTGTGATCCCTTGCAGTTAACACACTTGTAATTCTCTGGACTTTTATTGCAGTCAGTTTCAGAATGGTTTTCACCGCAGAGACGACATTGAATTCTGCTGCGGCAGCTACCAGCCATGTGGCCTAGTCGTTGGCAGTTGAAACACCTGCGTGGCTCATTGATAAAGGGTCTTACTTTATAGTGTCTGTGTCCAACTACTACTCCTTGAGGTAGGTCTCCTTCAAAAGTGATCTTTATAGATGGAGAATCTATTAGATTTCCAGATTGATCCCTCTTCTTAAGCCTCATCACATCTACTATTTCAGTATCATTGAGAGTACACATCATTGACTTCAAGTCATCTATATCAGCTTCTGGGCTAATTGGAGATACAACTCCGTATTTATATCTGTCCGAATTTGGTAGACTACACGAGACTTCCCAATCGCCGATCTTTGTGACCTCCAATAGCTCTCTTATCTCTGGTCTTGTTAGGTTCTCCAATTCCACAACAGTAAGACCCAATCTCCAGTTTGTGCGAAGTTTGAAGCCCATGTTATCACGAAACCTCCCAAATTTACTATTAGAAAAGCCTCTGTCAAATTTGACAGGATTTCGGATCATCTCCAATCCGTCAGGACCATTAGGTTTTATCAAGATAACTACCTTTTGTCCACTACTATTGAGAGTGTGGTTAATTGGGAGAGATTTGAAATCTAACTTTTTTTGTGACAATTGAGCATTTCTTTTACTAGCCTGCAATTCCGAAACTCTGAGAGTTAAGTCACCTTTTGGCTGTGAAGGGAACAATTGGGTCTCTGGGACCATATTACACTGATGCTGAGTATTCTCAATGTCCTTTTGTGGTTGCCTGGGTCTATATGTTTGTTCATTATCATGCAGGACTAGCCTGCCTTGGTCCTCTCCATCATATCTATCTGGTGTGCCTCTAGCTAATATACCATTATTGTCATGAATTTGAAAATTGAAATGGTTTACATTTGAATTGTGGTCAGTTGCTAGTGTTGGAACAGTTTGTGTAAACTGTGTTTCGGGAACTAGGTCTTGGGTTCCAGATGCCAAAATCAGTTGACTTAGACCAGGCTGACCACTAGGTAGCTCATCATCCTGTTCATCCATCTCTCAAGTAGGTTTAAGAGATCTGCTCTAGGCAGACCTACCTCTTGAAAAGTTGAAAGAGGAAAATTACAGCTAACCAGTCAGTGGGAAATGAAGAAATGGGCAGAGTGAGAAAGAAAAAAAAAAAACAGGACTCCTAGTATGAGTGGATCAACCCTCTCTAGCTATGTTCTAGAGAGGAGACCAGATCTAGGAAATTTTCTACTCTGTGATAATTAGTTGGTAACAGAATAAGAAGGAAAACCCGAAAAAGGATGAAATTTCAATCCTCAAAGAAGAGAAAAGCCGGTTCAGAAATTTTCTTAACCAAATATAAGCATTAGTAGCTTATATTTTTCACTGTTCAAGAGCAGCAACGGTAAAGCGTTCACTGCAAGAGACAAGCGAGAAGTCAATTATCAGGTATAAAAAGAGTCAAAATATCGAATATTGGTGGAAGACCTAAAGCACAAATTTAATCATATGAATTAATTTGGAAATAGTCTCAGACTCAAAGATCTTGCAAAGATATATTTTCCATGTAAAAACATCTCCAAAGGTCTTTGAAGACATTGACACGCTTAGCTGCCTTAACAACATTGAGTAGAAGAAGTGTAGATCCCATTATATTACTCTTGAGTGCCGTTTACAGTGACGTCACTTCAACTAGAGCCACTCAGCCAATCTGAGGCTTCGTTTCACCAGTTCTGTTTGAGTCCATTATTTTGAATGCGTTACGCGTATTACAACGGAAATGGTGTCAGTTCATTGCAAAGAAGATTCGTTTATTATTGCTTAGTAGCTGGGCTATAGAATATATATAATCGTGTAGCTACATAATTTGGTAGGATAATGAGCTGAGGTAGAATGCACGTTCAAACTGTTTTCGAGAGAGCGTTTATAGTGACGTCAGCGATCAATGGACGTGATTGGTTGAATTTTTACGACTGTGTACACGTTCGATCTGAGCTTCTTCTTATTCAATGTTCTGTGGTCACCTGTGCCCAGGCGGCTAACATTTTGTTTATATGTGTCTGCAGTCCAGTTCACTGCTCAGACATGCATATCATAGTAAACAGAATAGTATCTTCTCTGTACTGTGTGCATATTCACGGACTACCAGTGTATAGAATATAGTAGTGACAATTGAGACGGTTAGTGTACGTGACGTCATCAACGCAACACTCTAAATTAAATTTAAGACAATCTTTAATCCAATGTCCAATGTCCAATGAGGTATATTTGCAGAGGTCTCCTTTGCTGTCAGGTCTGCAGTCTTCTTCCTGCAACACCGATTCATGTTCTATTTATTCGTCCGCTTCAGTCATCCCACCTCTTCATTCCTCCACGTTCATCATCCTCTCTCTCGCCCTCCACATCCTCAGCACTATACCTCTCCTCTCCGCTTCACCTTGTTCTCCAAACAGAAAACATCCCATCACCTCCTCTCTATCCATCACTCTCGGTCTCTGTAGCTCCACTGCCTCTCTCCTAACTTCCTCCAGCCTGTCACAATCGAGTACAAAGTGCTGCTGGTCCTCAAGTTCAAAATCACACAGCCTGCACTCCCTACTCTCTCCCCACCTTCTGTCGCCAAGTCTCATGCAGTTGGTTCTAGCAGCGAACCAAATTCTCGACTCCAAGCTCCCACCATAGTCCTCCTCTCTCATCTCCAGCTTAAACCTCCTGTATATCCTCAGACTACTCTTAGATTCCATCTCCATCCTCCATTCAGCCTCCACCACTCTGGCCACTCTTCTCTTCACTTCACTTCCGCTCATCTCCTTCAACTCCTCCTCTCCCACCATCGCCCACTGCAAACACCTTCTAGTCTCCTCCCACCACTCACTTCTTCTTCCTTCTCTGCTGCTTCCCATGATCATCCGCAGCATCCTATTATCTCCCTGCTCCACTCTTCTCGCATACTGAATTCTTCCTCTGGCCACCCTGCTCCTTACTGTGCCAATGCCAACTTCACCCCTCATTCCAGCTACTGTGGCCCATTTTGGCGCTCCTAGCATTCTTCTCATGGCTGCATTCTCCTGCTTTTGAATCTCCCGTATATCCTCCACCCTCATTCTCACCACCTCCGAGCCATACAGCACTCTCGGCAACACCACTCCCTTCCAATATCCCTTACCAATCAGAACTCTGTGGCAGCTCTTCTCTATTACACTGCTAGTGAGCATGCTCATCTTCTTTGCTGTCGTAACCATCTGCTCTCTCTGTCCTTTAAATAAATTCCTCTGTCCTTGCACCTTTACACCCAAATACCTTATCTCCTCAACAACCGCTATCCCTTCTACCTCTACCACTGCCTCATCTGAGTTAAAGATCATGCATTGACTCTTCCTTGCATTAATTTCCAGCCCATATCTCTCCGCAACCTCAGTCAGCTCCACAACTCCCTCTTCTGCCTCTCTGACGCTTCTCGTCAGTATCAACCCGTCGTCAGCATAGAACAGGCATGCAACACGTGTTCCTCCAATCCTCACCCCCTCAATCCGTCTCCTCAGTGCCTCTATCATCTTATAGGTGAGCAACTTGAACAGAAGTGTTGATGCTGTGCATCCCTGTCTGATCCCGCTTTCCACTTCTATCTCCACATGCCTATCCTCACCCAATTCCACTCTCGTCTTATCTTCACAGTACACCCTCTTGAAAACCTCCAGCACCTCCCCCGGTATCCTATACTCCTTCAGCACCTCCAGAATTTTTTCTCTCCTAACAGAGTCAAAAGCCTTCTTGAAGTCAACTGCAACAACAACCATCATCTCCTTCCTCCTGTAGCTCTCCTGCACACACTCCTGTAGCACATACAAGTTGTCCACAATGTTACTCCCTGCCGTGAATCCTGCCTGTTCATCTCTCCTCATTCCGCTCTCAAACACATGTCCCTCTATCTTATCTCTCAGGGCTCCCATCAGTATCTTGTAGGAGACATCTGTTATGGCAATGGGCCTCATGTCTGATACGGTTGGTTTCCGTATCTTTGGCACCATTACAGTTCGTGTGGTTTTCCAACCTTCAGGGATGTCTCCTTCCTCAATCAATCTCCTGTAACTTTCCTCCAATCTTCCCAGCACCACATCACTTTCCTCCATCACCTTATACATCTCCGCCTTCATGCCGTCCAGTCCTCCTGCTTTCCCATTCTTCAGTTTCTTTATTGCCTTTCCAATGTCCTCCTTGCTTCTAAGAATCTAAGAGTGTTTAATTATAAAAAAAAAATGTATTGCCAATATAAGAAGAGACTAATGGTTTATTCAGTTATTCAAACTACTTGACCTTAATTTTCGATAAAGTCTGTTGCCTTAATGTCGTTACGATAACAAATCACTCTACTGTCATTACTACGTATATAGCAGTGGACCGAAAAACAGACCTAATAATGTAGCTGAGAGACTTTGTTATAGTTCCAGTACTAGAATATCCTTGCCTGTGCCGAAATCTTTAATTATTTCCAACAAATAGTTTATTAGGACCTTTTCAGAATACAGGTTAAAGGTCCTCTTCAAGCAAATATTTTTATTGCTTCATTTAACGAGGCTAATGTTTCTTATCATTTTGCTGCAAACCGCATCGAATTTGGTAGCGTATTTTTAATTTTATATGCTTTTAAAGTTTTTTAAAATCAAAACTCTACAAAACCTATTTTACTTCCGACTTACTAATTTAAAAAATTTTCAGCCTGAAGAAAAAGAATGTACTATCGCGGAAAAGTGTATCCGTCCAATTGCTGAGGCGCGCATGAATAATCTAGTTCCCACTGTACCACGGATTATCGTACGCTACCCCAAATTCTCATTTTACCCCCGCATGTAAGAAATTTCCATTCTTTTTAATGCACTGCGGGACATTTCGTCTTCAGCCGTCATGGTGAAAAGTCAGCAAATTTCACTCTCTCTATTCAAAAACTTGTGTTTTAGGCAGATCGAAAATTAATCTTTCTCTATATACTAATTTCACTTAGCCTGGATTCTTCAGTCTTTCTAGCTGAGGTCTCTACTTTTTATTGTCATGCTCATATGGAACTATATCTTTTATTTATACATTGGTAAATTAATTATTTTCGCTTCTTTTATTTTCTAAGTTCTAGATTCAAAATTTTAAGCTATATTTTTAAACTGTGAAAAATTGTTAATGCTACCATTTTTAGGCAGCTTATTCCTTGAAATTGGGATATTCGAAAGACAGATCACATTTCTGAGCTAGTTGTTTTCTTCTTGGATATGAACTCTAAATATTTTTACCAGTTGATTTTTTGCTTTTTGCTTATAGCTGAGACGAAGTCCAGCTCAATATCAAGTGTTTCTGTTCTTGAGATCATTTCGAATTATAAATTTATCAATATTTCAGATTTTCTTGAAATTGCTGATGGAATTTGCAATTTATTACCAAAATGTGTGCTTTCAAAACTTTTGTATCTTTACTTCTGGACTTTGAAATAATACCGAACTTCAGAATTTTTTTCTATAGCTAGTGGAACCATTTTTTATATGTATCCAAACCTGCAAAATGTCGAGATTTGGAACAGTTTACGAAATAGCAAAATTAGTTTTTATGCACTTCTTTACATTACTCTGTACTAGTCATAAAGCAGTGCCCTCACGGTAAATGAACTATTTAATTTTGAAAAAATACGGAATTCTACTTTATATTATTGTGCCTAAATTCCTTTGAATACGATCTGTAGACATGGAATAGAAAGAAGAAAAAAAACACCTAGAACTGTAGCTTATAACCACATTTTATTTTTTATTTTAGCCTCTAGACTTCTAGAGTTTAGGTAGGTATATACTTTATTAAATGTTCAATTATGCATATGATTCTTCCATTCGTAAATAGCCGCCGGTTTACGTCAATAGTTCTATACCTAATGTAGACTGTAGTATATACTTTTTGTTTAAACTGTTCTTTCTGTATTTATAAATACCTTTAAATTTAAATCTTTTTCAGGTTTTATAGTCTCACAATACCTATAGATATAACAATGTTTATACACTATAAAAAAAGGGAAAACCTACGAATAATTTTCGGAACAGCTGGATGCTCAAGGTTAGTGTTAAACGGTAAATGTAATTACGTATATTCACATAATTTATTTTTCCCATAATTTTCATCTTCTAATTCTACTAACAAATTCTCGTTTTTATTTTGTGCAGGTAACTCTTAAAAAAATTCTTTCTTTCTGGGTAGCAAAGAATTTATAAGCCTGCATGAGCTCTAGGGTCACGCAGGTAAATTGCGGCCCTTCAATTTTTTATTGCAGCCCTCTCAAGAGAGTCTCTAAAACATTTTGAATCAAAATTACATTAAAATGTTGCATAGCTATCAAAATGTTGCATAGCTATCAAAATGTTGCATAGCTATCAAAAGAAGCACAGTGAATGCCATAACTTATTAATTTAAGTTTTGACGTGTGTTTTGAAGCTATGATGTTTCAGTTGTTAGAGGCCGCAGTTAGTAAGTATGCCGCAATTTACCTGCGTGACCCAATCATGAAGCTGTTTGTGGTGGATTTAATAGAAGGGGGTTCTCTTTGGCCTCGAACTGTTGTAATTTGGATTAATAATTGTCTTTTTTCATTCTTATTATGTTTATCTTTTTACGCCACTTGCAGTTTTAGAGGATTGCACTAGGTTTATGCTTTCAAACTACGAGGTCTTCGACTTTTGGGTTGGTTAGGCTTAATTTACTATCCCCTTTTCATTTTAATCTTCCATCCGTGAGTGCAGCCTCCGGACCTTAAATTGGGTTATTTTTTATTCTTTTTAAGTGAATGCATTATCGGAGTAGTTCTTATGTATTGGTAGGTGACTTGTAGGTGACTTTGTTCTTGAAGCTAATTTTCTTTCAGGCTGCTTCTTCCAGTCCCTTGTATTTAATTTCATTGCCAGCAATTTGGCCTTTGGTTCCAAAGAAGACGTTAAACCCCTACTTAAATTAACAGAGATTATTTATTAATAACTTTATACTAAAAAAACTATCTTAAATTCATAATAGTAAATATGTAAGATATTCATGTTGCATTTATGAGAGTTTTCAACGAATGACACTATGTAACAGTCATGAATTGAAGAAAGAGGCAGAGAATTTTTCGATACTAACAGTTGCAAATTGGATGATGACCAAGTTTTTTTCCCTTTTGTTTCATTGAAATTCACTGTTTTGTAGAATAGCACTAGATAGGGATAACAATGTAGTCTTAGATTGTTTATTAATATAATTTGCAATATGTTTTTGCACCCTGTTTGTTCATTTTCCTCTTACTTCCGCGATAACTAGATTCTCATTCCGTAACATTCCATTGAAGAATCTCTTTCATTCCATTCACGGCGTCTCTTTCCAATCTAACTGCTAGATCTATATTAAGGTCTTTTCTATTTATTTTCCGATTAACGAAATCTCGAAACCATTATATTCGCATCGAAACTATTCAATAACAATAACTTATATACTAATTTATATTATTAAAATTTGTTTCCAGTTCAATGGGTAGAGCGAGAATTCGGTAGGAGGAACTCTAAAGACCACTATCTATGACCAGATCACTTCTCCTCACAAGAAAGCGGAAGAAACAAACGACAGCAGTGCAAATCTCCCTATTCTCAATTGGTAAGGACAAATTTCTATTAGTTCAGTGATAATTGATAGAATTAGCAAAGTTATTCGTATCAGTTATGTTTCATAAATATATAATTTAAAAAATGTATGAAAATTGTTTAAAGATATAATATAGTAGGCTAATTGCAAAGCCCCCAGTGCCTGTATCCTCAATCTGTTCAGGTGAATATAAGAGAAGGGCACAACAGCTTCAGGCTTATCATTTTTGTGGCTAATTGTAGTTTCTGAGGATAACTCGTATGTTTCTTTTTTGTCCGGTAGGCTTCATTTATTATCACCTCTTCATTTTCCTTTTCCATCTGTGAGTGCTGCCACCGGTGTTGGTGACTCTTTTCGTCACATTCCTTGGTAAGTGACTGCAGTCATGGATTATATTTTTTGCATCCATGAGCGTTGTCTCCGACTGGTGGTAGTTAATTCTTTCATGGAGTCTCTTTCCTTTCTAACTGTTACTTCAAGCCCCATATATATTCAATTTCTTTTCAATATCAGCGATATGGCCTAAAAACTTTCAATTAAATTGATTGCCAATTGTAAATTATTTCGTCCAAATACTTTACAATTGGTAATTGTAAATACACAACTTTTGGTTTCTGTAGTTTCTGAAATACTGAATTCTTAAATACTGACTGACTGTTCATATCCACTCCATGGTGATACACGGTTATTTATTTTGCTAGTATTAAAATTTGCAAATATTCAGAGTACTGGTAATAATTAATTAAACTCTTATATAGTTATTTGTATACAATTTTTTTAACATCTATTGAGAGAGTATAATGGTTATTCTAAAGAAAATAGTTCATTATAGTTGTATCAACTAATTTTTTTTAACTGTAGCATTTTGTTTATTGCCTAGTTTGGAATTCTTGACTCATTAAATCATTAAACTAAAAAACGTTTAAATTTACTGATAATACGAATAGCTTAATTTATACAATATTCTAGATTACTTCAACATGTAACATGCCGCTAAAATGAGTTTCTACAATATTTCATTAGTCTTGTGACATTCATATATGAACATTTAAATAAAATTAAGTAGTTTAGTGACATTGTTCAGTATTTTCAACTTATTGACTTTCATTTTTTCTATTTTAAAGTTTCGTTCTTTGCATCTTCTTTGACAACAAATCGAATAAAATTAAATACTTCCTTCCATTTTTGAAACAAATATGTATTACCCTTTTTCAGTACAATTTCTGTTTCCATAAAGCTATAATCTTGTTTAAAAAAATGACCAATATTTAATTAAAAGAAATTAGTAAAATTCAATTATCTCTTTTGTAGAGGTCTTTAGTTTCGTTTAAATTAATTCGACTTTTTTCCAATTAGTTTGTAATATAGTCCTTTGTAGTAAGTATTCTACGGATTGGAATTATTAGACTTTATCTAACAGTTAGTCTCGAGTAATGGAAGATATATGTAGCGTTTCTATAAAACCACGTTTCTAATGCTAAACATCTATTCAACCTTATCTTGCAATTTCCAAAAATAGCTTTGTTGTCTTTTCTTCACTCATTTTAAATTATCCTTTTCTTTCCATCGTTTGCGGTATAACTTCTTAATTCATCAACATAAAGAAAAAATTAAAAATATTAGATTGAGGTGTCACTCTTTTTAGTCCTTTGGTGAAATATTTTGTAAGTTTGATTTTTAAAATTCGAAACACACTCTGATCACAGTGAGGATTTTAATCTATCTGTGTTCTACTTTCCATTAATCTTGTTTTCTATCAAATCTTGTTTCTTCCTTGCCACTCGAATGTGGATACTTTTAACATAACTGAATGTGCTTTGAATACATACACATTGTTCAGGATTTTGTAGAATAGAACTAGGGTTATGCTCTTCAACTACGAGGTCTTAGATTTTTGTGTTAGGTAGGCTCGTAGGCTTCATTTACTATCACCTCTTCATTTTCCTTTTCCATCCGTGAGGACAGCCACCGGTGCTTGCGTCCCGTTTCGTCACATTCCTTGGTAAGTGACTGCATTCACGGAGTAGCTTTTCTGCATCCATGAGCATTGTCACCAACGGTGGTAAGTGCCTTTGTTCATGGAGCCACTTTCCTTTCTGACTGCTTCTTCTAGTCCCTTGTATTTAATTTCCTTTTACGTCAGCGAAATAGTCACGATATAACTGAAGTACGACGTTAAACCCCTAGTATAAAAAAAAAAATATTATAGTATGAGATTAAAATAAAATCTATTCAATTTGTTTTATCTTGTTAATAATTGCTTGTAGCGTAATTCTAAGTCAATATCAGAGATTTTTTAATCAATTTGTTCGTAAACATTTTCAGATTCAAAAAACTTCGCACCACTGCAGTTCTCATCAGGACAGTTCTCATCATGGCAGTTCTCATCAGTGCAGTTACCATCAGTGTAGTTCTCATCAGGACAGTACTAATCACTATCAGATGAGTTCTCATCATTCTCAGGAAGTCTGGTCTCATTCCCTGTGATATCCATTTATTCATGCTTATTACTTTTAGATTTTCAACGACATTTCTCCGTGAAAAGGAAGTGCATAAAATACCGAACTAATTTGTGTATTTTATTTATTGCTATGCGTTTGAAAAACTTTAATCTTAGGTAAATATAGAATTAATTGTATATAGTAAGTTCATGTTAATCATTCAACCCTAAGCTTTTATAAATTGTTCTAAGATTGATACTTCATGTAAACTAGTACTAATCAGAAATCCTTTATTTTAGTAAAAATTGTATCGGGTAGTTTTTATTTTAGAAATAACCTGCAAATGTATTTAGTCGTGTAATAGTTTTTTAAATTTTTACCTAATATAATTGTTATCTTCAACTTTTGTAAAACACTATTTTTTATAAATATAAAATAATTATCCATTTTCTATTATTGATCCTTTATTTATCTTATTTTTTAAGTAAAAAACTAATATTGTATGATAAGAGATAGAACTTGCAAGTTGAAAGCCTTAGTTGACAGTTGTCATGAATCCCAGTTTCACTCCGATGTCACAAATTAAGCACCAAAACTGCAGTAGGCTACAGAAGTTCTGTTCTTGGAGAACTTTCTTTTGGTTCATCTCATAGAACTTTGTAACTTATTTTATTGTCATCGTGGGCGATGTGACATTTATTGAGAAGAAAAATTATGATCACTTCAGTTATTTTTAGTTCACTATAGCACTGCTTGTCAATTGGTCGTGCAAGCATTTAATATATAAAAATTTTAAACTGAAAAGAATCAGTTCACTTGATAAAAAATCCATCAAATTACAGCATTTAAAATCTAAACTAAACTAAGTTACAACTTAGTCATAGTTTTATTTTATTCTTTAGCCTAAAAGAATTTTAATTAAATAACTTCAATAAAAGATAGAAAGTATCGGTATAGCCGTATAGGTAATTAGTAATTACTTATTTATAAGTTGATGAAAATAGAGAAAAACGCTTGCCAGCAACTTAATGATTGTTGTCGTTAAATTAAGACGTAAGATGAATTATTAATTTATTATCATTTTAAAAACACAAATTTTGATAACTTCCTCATTTGGCCAATATATTGAATGAATTAAAAAAGATAATACACTTAAAGGACTTCGAAAAAGAAGAGAAACTTGTCTTATCGACTAAATTAGTCACCACTATTAATTTATTGAAATTCTGAATGCAGAAAATCTCCGGATTATAACCGAGACAGGTTATATCCCGTCCAGCAAATTATTTAAATGTGAAAAAAATGCGAAGCTATTAAAAATCATATCTTTAGACGATTAAATGCTCTTGTGTGAATAATTATAATATAAAATATTCGTGGAATAAGAATTGACAAAACTATAAGTAAAACTGTAGACATTTACCACAAAGTTGAAAAAGTGTATTATAGTTTTAATAATATAGCCTAAAGGAGAACAAATAATTTAAAGGTGTAAAAGAAGCGAAGTAATTTAAAATCATATCTGAAGAGGATTAGTTTAATGTTCTTGTGCGAATGGTTGTCATAAATAATATTTTTGGAATTAATGAGATTTGATAAAGGTAAAGCTAGAAATCTACTTTAACCTCAAATTCGAATAGTTATTACTCATTAGTTTCAATATTAGAACGACAATTGGTCAAAAGTAAATTGCATAAAAACATACAAGAGTAAATCGTACGAAATATATACCAAGGTTAATTGAATGGAAAATTTCAAAATTATAAATATGCATTTCAAATTATAAAAAAATACATGTCAAATTATAAAAAAATACATGTATTCATTACAAAATGAACATTGCATGGATTATACAAATGAAACTATATGTTTATACTTTAATTTAAATAATACAAAAATAATATCTATTCACTTGTCAGAAATCTATATAAATCACCCCCCCCCCTCGTCCCTCCTCTAGATACACATATCTAATCCCCCATTTCACCCAATTACCCTAGCATTTTACCCCAGCAATAGGCTCCTCCTTATTGGGGGATTTTTGAACGCGGAGGAATACTCTCTAAAATGCCACATGCAAGAAATAAGAAAGGTCAAAACTGCTAAAATAGCATACTACAAAAGCTGACGGATACACTTTTCCGCGATAGTACACCATCTGTTTTGATTGTCAACTAGGTATTAGGTTTAATAAATCCATTTAATATTCGTGTAAAGGTATAAAATTGAATGAACTTATAATAGAAACGTTTATATACTTTAGGGAAAAATTAATATCTAAAATAATTTAAATAAAGGCTTAAAACGCATAGTTTGTTTATAAAATTCAAATTTGTAATCAAAACAAAGAGTGTACAATCTTCTTCTTGAGCATCAGATTAGTGATTTGCTCAATTGTTGCTCACAGAGTATTAAAAAACTTTAAAAACAAATTATAAAATATATATTGAACCGAATTGTATGCGGTTTGCAGAATAATGATCGTAGAGACCTTAGTTCTATAATATTATGTTATAAACTCAATTTTTTCCCGGAGCCTGGAGAGGACCTTTAAGCTCTTACAGCGGCAGATCTTTGAACGTACACCCCGCTACAAAGCACAAAAAATGTTCGTTCTAACGAACCGCATATCGCTACAACGACCTCTTTAAATTATATTGTTTAACATAATTTATATCCGTCTACCAATTATCTAGTCAAACATTTTTTTATATTCAGTGGTATTACAATTTACAAAATTACTTCTATAGTCAATTGTCTGCTGTATCGTTACCCTTTCCCTATAGATTTTCTTTAATTAGAATGTTCTATAGAAAATAAAGAAGTGTAACTATTCTATATTTTAGAACAGCTTTGTACATTTATATAAGTAATTATATAAATATTAAAAGATCATTACAATTTTCCTTTAATAATAATTAATCTGAGATTTTTTACTTTCATTAGCTTTTCTTTGAAATGCAGTTAAAGGGGCAGTTCAGTCAAAATCAAACTATTACCAAATTGGTCCTAAATCGATTTAGTATATTTATTTATGTAACACTAGAATATGCGTTGATTTTAGAAATGTTTATATAAAAAGTATATTGTAAATTAGTGGCGCCATCTGTTGACTGTGGTGGACCAATGTACTAATCATTATAGTACATAAACAAAAATATGATAATCAGTCCCAGACTTGAATCTGTCATTATATGTTTGAAAATGGTGAAAAGAATTTGTGAAATTGAAAACTGTCTTTCGAGACAATTAGATTTAGTTTTGAAAAGAAAACCATCTCTTCATAAATTACCAAGATAAAAAAATTGTTAATTGTTTACATGTTATCAGCTGTAAAATGTAAACAAATAGTTCAGAGTGGTGGCGCCATCTGTAGGAGTACGCAAGTACTAAATCGAAATTATAAAATATGATATATATCGCTTTTCATATTTTTTTCAACCGTTTAATTCTACAAGAATGTTTTATTCTTACTAAGTGATCGTTCAACATATTAATATTATGAAAACAAAAATTGACTGAACTGCCCCTTTAAAGAAAACTTACGAAGTTTATATCCCCAACTAAACTAAATAATGGGCCCAGTTGCGAAATACGACTCCCTCCAATGGAAAATAAGGGTTTTTGTGTGTTTTTAATGATGGCTGTCATGAAATAAGACACCTTTTAAATATAAATATAATATAGTACGACACCTCGATCTATGTAACTATGAAACAAAATTTGTTATTATATTTATTCTAAAGATTATTGAATTCAAATGATTTCATCACCAATTAATACTTGAATGTAAATTAAGAGACGTTGTATTGTTTTTTTAGATCGTCTCTATACAGCTGTCATGAAAAGCGACTCCCTTGAATTTTTCTCATATAAATACCGAAGAGATACGATTTAATTACTATATGAAGAGTCGGATCATGAATTTAAAAGATGGCCTTAATACCCCAATTGCGAAACGTGATGACACCTTGAAAAATATCATAGGATGGTAGCCTGGTTAAGGTATGATTAGGTTAGGATATAAAATGTATGCATATAACCAAAACTACGATTTAGTATAAACTACATTTTTAAATGAAACCTAAACTACGTTTTAGTCGTCTCTTTATTATATGTGTTAGAATATTTTAAGATAGCGGTGTCGGGTTGAATTTTTGTATTTCAAAGGAGTCGTATTTCGCAATTGGGCCAAATAATGTACCGTTACAACGAGCGCTTTTCTGGTTGTTGTTGTATAGCCTTCCCAACATCCTCGCCATGACTGAGGGGCGCCCCGGGTTTCAGCCACCCGAGGCACTGTGTGGGAAAATGTGGGCCTAAGGGAAACCCGCATCACCCAGGAAGTTAATAACTGCCTGAGGATGGGTCCATAGGTGCTCCAGTGAGTGAATGTTGTGTGTAGTCCTGTGTTGATGTAGTGACGGACATTGTGTGAGGATGTGAGAGATCGAGCCCTGATCGGCTTGACAGAAGTCGCACCGATCAGAGTCCGATTTCCCAATCCTGTGCGTGAAGTAAGGAAGGGAAGGATGGTGGCCACATCTCAGACGTGATAGGGTAACCCTATCACGACGAGACATGGACGACTCACTAGGGTCGATGGCTGGATGCCTAGACCCAAGGAGTCTGTTAGGAGGAAGGAGACTAGAGCTCGTTGTGTGAAAGTGGTGTGTATGTGTTTGTGAAGAGAAATGTTGTCGGGGTGGGAGGGAGAGTGGTGTAGAGGTGTCTGTAGTGTGTGGAGGGAGTGGTGTGTTGTGTGCCTGGTGTCCTTCTCTCAGTTTGCATGTAGTGTAGGGGATGTGAGGGGTCTAGTGTAGAAGTGTGTGCCCCTCATGTCCATGTGTGAGGTGAGAGGAAGGACTCGTGTTTTTGTGTGTAGGTGGTGTGTGGGTGTTAATTGAGTACAACCGGTGGCAATGCGGAGTGCAGTGTTTTGTGTTTTTTGGAGAGTCTGTAGGTGGGTGTTGGATATGTCAGGTGACCAGGCTGTGCGGGCGTAAGTAAGGATGGGTCTGACGAACTGTTTGTAGAGTGTTGTTATGTCTTCCTTGGAGTGTCCGTAAGTTGTGTGAGTGCGCGGAGTGACGTTCAGTCTTTGTTTGGCTCTGTTGTTAATGTCGGTTATGTGGTGTTTGAACGTCCAGCCGCGGTCGAGTGTTACTCCAAGGATTTTCGGCATGTTATTAATGGGAAGGGGAGTGTTGTTGAGTGTAATGTTTGGATGGGTTCTGTATTCAAGAGTGTAGGGTGTAACTAAGGTGATGGAAGATTTGTTTGCGAAGACCTTTAATCTGTTTGTTTCTAGCCAGTCTTCTAATGAGTGGATGTATGTTTGTAAGTTGTTGGCAGCGGTCCCGTGTTTGGGGTGTTGTGAGATGATGGTGACATCATCTGCGTATGAAAGAGTGTAAACCGAGGTGTGTGTTGGCGTAGGGAGGTCTTGAAGGTATAGGTTGAAGAGTGTAGGTGAGAGTACGGAGCCCTGCGGTACCCCGTCAGTGTAGTGAAGTGTTCTGGAGGACTTGCCGTTATAAAGTGTTTTTGCCAGAGCGGCCTGAGAGATAATTGGCAAGCCATTTTTTATATTAGTCGTGGATGTGTGTGTTGAGTATTTTGTTAATGAGTAGGTGTCTAGGTACCGTATCGAAGGCTTTACTGATGTCTATGGCAGCTATAATTGTCCTATCCGCAGGTTTGTTGGAGTTCAAGCCTTCGAGTGTTGTCTGTGAGAGGGGGGTAAGAAGAGTAGATGTGGAGTGTTGGGATCTGAGGCCGTGTTGTGAGGGGAATAGTGGGATGTGTGGTGAAATGTTGTTTAGAACTAGCCTCTCGAGTATTTTGGATGGGGTGGAGAGGAGTGATATATGTAGGTCTGTATGAGGCCAGTTCTGTGGGGGGTTTGTTGGGCTTCAGGATCGGAATGATTTTGTCTAGTTTCCAGGTGTTGGGTATACTATTGTTCTGTAGTGAGAAGTTGAAGATGTCTGTGAAGGCTCTGATGGCAAGTGGCCTTAGATGTTTGTCTGATAAGCCATCAGGACCTGTGGAGGAAGTGTTCTTGGAAACCCGGATGGCTTCGGTAACCATTGCCGGGGTGAAGGGGGGTGTGAGGAGCTTCTGAGTGCATGTTTTGTGTAGGCGACGCAGTATAATCCTATCTACGGGGCGAGTGGGTAACCTACTTGTGGAAGCATAGTGCTCGTTGAGACCTTTCACCTGTTGTGTGTCAGTGAGTATAGTGTTGTTTTGTGTGAGGGACTCGTGTGTTTTTGGTTGGTCCATGTATTTGTTGTTGAGGTCCTTGACAAGTTTCCAAAGTTTGTTTGCGCCAGTGCGGAAGTTAATGGTGTCCAATGTGTTTTGCCACTTGTGTTTTTGTTTGGCAGTAATCTCTGCCCTTATGTTAGTGTTAAGGTGTTGTATGCGTGTGATCGTGTCTTGTGTTGGTGGGAATGAGCGTAGGTGTTTGCATCAGGTGTTTGATGTGTGGTGTGAATGTGGGGTTGTAGTGTCTGATGTTGCCTGTAGGGATGTAGTGTTTGTCAGCGTTAATGATGATGTCAGTGAGGTGTTTTGTGGCAGCATCTATGGATGAGAAGGTGTTTATGTCAAAGTTATGCAAGTTATTTTCCACAGATGCTGCAAAGTCTGTCCAGTTTGCTCTTTTGTAGTTTGTGAATGTGTGTCTGTGTTTTTGTGCAGCAAGTGGTGTACTTAATGTGTATGTGGTGAGAAGTGGATGGTGGTCTGAACCGAGTTCATGGAGTGCGGTCCATGAACTCTGGAGGGCTATGTCAGGGGTGACTCGGTGAGGAGGGTTATGTCAGGTGATGTGGGTCGTGTGTTGATGTTAAAAGGTTTGCGTGTGGGGGTCGTTCATAATTATGCAGTTGTCTAGTTGTGTTGTTATGGTGTCAGCTCTTGTGTCTGTATGTTGCGTGGCGAGCCAAGTAGTGTCGTGTTCGTTAAAATCCCCCAGGACGACTGCATTATTAATGGTGTTAATGTAATTTAGATTGGGTTGGTATCCTGGGGGTGATGAGTCTGTGGGGGGAATGTATAAGTTAAAAATGTTGTAGGAATGTTTGTGGATTTGGATGCGTGTAGATTGTATCTCAAGTGTAGGGTCGTGTGGCATCCGTGCGTGTGTTTCGGCAGTGGTGTTAGTGAACGGGATGGATTTATGTATTAGTGTAATGAGACCCCCGCCGCCTCGTGTGGGCCGATCGAGTCTAAGTGTTGTATATCCAGGAAATTTTGGTGTTAGTCTGGCAGGTGTTAATTTATTTTTCTGGATTGTGGCGATGTGGATGTGGTGTTTGTGTAGGAGTGATTTAAGTTCCATGTGCTTGTTATGTATACCGTTTATGTTATGTTGTAGTATGTTGAGTTTGTTGTGGCGTGCGTGTTATGAGCTCTAGGAGGGTGAGGAATAGGAGGCGCTCCTCCATCAACCCCACGAGGAGGGTGAAGTGGAGCTGGGGGTCAGACGACAGCGTCTATCCCAGCTCTCCCCCAAGGGGGAGGACGGGCAGGCGATTGGCGTCCAATTATAGGATGAGGAAGGATAGGCGCTCCTCCATCACCCCCACGTGGGGGTGAAGTGGAGCTGAGAGACGAGCAGCACCGTCTCCAGCAGCCCTTCCCTGAGAGGGAGGGGAGGACGGTGTTGACCGGGAGGGTGAGAGGTAGGATGAGGAGAGGAAGGAGTAGGCAGAGTGGGTGTGTGGGGTTGAGTCATGTGTGTAGGGTGACAGTTTTTACACTGCCATCCCTGTGGGATATTTCCATGTTGGCGGACACCAGAGCAGCGTATATTGTAATGTATCCAACTATTGCAGCCGACACAATGGACCCCTCCAGTACGACGGGTCCATGGTCGGCCACAAGAGGGACACATGTAGGGACCAGGGTTGATTTCTATGTCACCGGAAAGTAAGAGGGTGAGTAGGGGAGATATATCGGTTCATATCCCCCCACTAGGGTTTGACCCGAGGCGACACCCTGGTCGCGCCCCTCGAAGAGGACAAGGAGTTGGGAGTTCTTTCAAAGACTGGCACTGGTCCAGTCTCGCCCTGCCACCACGTGCAGGCTCCTCCCAGGACAGGACGCTTATCTGGTAAATGCACTGAGCGTTCTATGAGCTTTACCTGTAGCTACTCAGTCAATATTTGATATGATTTCAGACTTTAGGAGAATACAGATTTTTCATTTAAATTGAACGGGTACATATACTTTGCCCTCTGGATCTTCAATATAGCTAAGCTGTAAATTTCTTAAATATAGCTACAATTTTCTAATACTCTAAATCTAGGTTCATTTTTCCGGTCATTCCTCTATTGATTAAATTATAATGAGCCACTAAGAGGGACTTGCAATTCCATTTAGTAATACATTATTATGAAACTATGCAACCAAAATTTCACCGACATCATCTAGCTAGTTTGAGTTTGCCCCACATCAAAATATTGTAAGGTCATTTGCATGCTTAATTCTCATTCAATCCACCTACTCATTTCTTTTTAAGTATGATGATGAACAAAATGATGATGCCGTGTTGAATCACACTGTGACTTCTATCATATCACCGTTCTATTTATTTTTACTTATATTTCCAATTTCTTCTTCATTTTTAAACAATAAGTTTCCTCTTACTCCACCACTAACTGTTCTATCACATTATATGCCTGCATCTCGCACTCTTACAGTGTAACTATGACACTCAGGATCTCATCCTTTTGTGAAAAGAGGTTTGCCTATTTACATCAGTTCATAACTCAAACAAAGGGTATATACAACATCCATATCTTTTCGTAAGAAACGGCTCCATCAGAAATTTATGGTCGGGCCCTCCAAAACAACAACAACAACTTGTACTTCTCTCAGTCATTAAATAACATTAGTGCAAATCAGCCAAAAGAATGAAACGATCCTCATTAGGTTTCTTCAGCTATGTATTGACAAGTCACACAATCGTAAACTCTTTTCTTTGCTCTACAATTGACGTGCTTGAGAAAACTGAAAGTGTCTGCATCTCTGTAGACCAAAGCCAGAGAGTTGCTCTTGGGGGATATCGTCAGTAACTGTAAAGGAAAAGAATATCGTCAGTAACTGTAAAGGAAAAGAATATAGTCAGCAACTGTAAAGGAAAAGAATATAGTCAGCAACTGTAAAGGAAAAGAATATCATCAGTAACTGTAAAGGAAAAGAATATCGTCAGTAACTGTAAAGGAAAAGAATATAGTCAGCAACTGTAAAGGAAAAGAATATAGTCAGCAACTGTAAAGGAAAAGAATATCGTCAGCAACTGTAAAGGAAAAGAATATCATCAGTAACTGTAAAGGAAAAGAATATCGTCAGTAACTGTAAAGGAAAAGAATATCGTCAGTAACTGTAAAGGAAAAGAATATCGTCAGCAACTGTAAAGGAAAAGAATATAGTCAGCAACTGTAAAGGAAAAGAATATAGTCAGCAACTGTAAAGGAAAAGAATATAGTCAGCAACTGTAAAGGAAAAGAATATCGTCAGTAACTGTAAAGGAAAAGAATATCATCAGTAACTGTAAAGGAAAAGAATATCGTCAGTAACTGTAAAGGAAAAGAATATCGTCAGTAACTGTAAAGGAAAAGAATATCGTCAGTAACTGTAAAGAAAAAAATAATATCGTCAGTAACTGTAAAGGAAAAGAATATAGTCAGCAACTGTAAAGGAAAAGAATATAGTCAGCAACTGTAAAGGAAACGAATATAGTCAGCAACTGTAAAGGAAACGAATATCGTCAGTAACTGTAAAGGAAAAGAATATCGTCAGTAACTGTAAAGGAAAAGAATATCGTCAGTAACTGTAAAGGAAAAGAATATAGTCAGCAACTGTAAAGGAAAAGAATATCGTCAGTAACTGTAAAGGAAAAGAATATCGTCAGTAACTGTAAAGGAAAAGAATATCGTCAGTAACTGTAAAGGAAAAGAATATAGTCAGCAACTGTAAAGGAAAAGGATATAGTCAGTAACTGTAAAGGAAAAGGATATAGTCAGCAACTGTAAAGGAAAAGAATATCGTCAGCAACTGTAAAGGAAAAGAATATCGTCAGTAACTGTAAAGGAAAAGGATATAGTCAGCAACTGTAAAGGAAAAGGATATAGTCAGCAACTGTAAAGGAAAAGGATATAGTCAGCAACTGTAAAGGAAAAGGATATAGTCAGTAACTGTAAAGGAAAAGGATATAGTCAGCAACTGTAAAGGGAAAGGATATAGTCAGCAACTGTAAAGGAAAAGGATATTGTCAGTAACTGTAAAGGAAAAGGATATCGTCAGTAACTGTAAAGGAAAAGGATATCGTCAGCAACTGTAAAGGAAAAGGATATCGTCAGCAACTGTAAAGGAAAAGGATATCGTCAGTAACTGTAAAGGAAAAGAATATCGTCAGTAACTGTAAAGGAAAAGGATATAGTCAGCAACTGTAAAGGAAAAGGATATAGTCAGCAACTGTAAAGGAAAAGGATATAGTCAGTAACTGTAAAGGAAAAGGATATAGTCAGCAACTGTAAAGGAAAAGGATATAGTCAGCAACTGTAAAGGAAAAGAATATAGTCAGCAACTGTAAAGGAAACGAATATAGTCAGCAACTGTAAAGGAAACGAATATCGTCAGTAACTGTAAAGAAAAAAAGAATATCGTCAGTAACTGTAAAGGAAAAGAATATAGTCAGCAACTGTAAAGGAAAAGAATATCGTCAGTAACTGTAAAGGAAAAGAATATCGTCAGTAACTGTAAAGGAAAAGAATATAGTCAGCAACTGTAAAGGAAAAGAATATCGTCAGTAACTGTAAAGGAAAAGAATATCGTCAGTAACTGTAAAGGAAAAGAATATCGTCAGTAACTGTAAAGGAAAAGAATATAGTCAGCAACTGTAAAGGAAAAGGATATAGTCAGTAACTGTAAAGGAAAAGGATATAGTCAGCAACTGTAAAGGAAAAGAATATCGTCAGCAACTGTAAAGGAAAAGAATATCGTCAGTAACTGTAAAGGAAAAGGATATAGTCAGCAACTGTAAAGGAAAAGGATATAGTCAGCAACTGTAAAGGAAAAGGATATAGTCAGCAACTGTAAAGGAAAAGGATATAGTCAGTAACTGTAAAGGAAAAGGATATAGTCAGCAACTGTAAAGGGAAAGGATATAGTCAGCAACTGTAAAGGAAAAGGATATTGTCAGTAACTGTAAAGGAAAAGGATATCGTCAGTAACTGTAAAGGAAAAGGATATCGTCAGCAACTGTAAAGGAAAAGGATATCGTCAGCAACTGTAAAGGAAAAGGATATCGTCAGTAACTGTAAAGGAAAAGAATATCGTCAGTAACTGTAAAGGAAAAGGATATAGTCAGCAACTGTAAAGGAAAAGGATATAGTCAGCAACTGTAAAGGAAAAGGATATAGTCAGTAACTGTAAAGGAAAAGGATATAGTCAACAACTGTAAAGGAAAAGGATATAGTCAGCAACTGTAAAGGAAAAGAATATAGTCAGCAACTGTAAAGGAAACGAATATGGTCAGCAACTGTAAAGGAAACGAATATCGTCAGTAACTGTAAAGGAAAAGAATATCGTCAGTAACTGTAAAGGAAAAGAATATCGTCAGTAACTGTAAAGGAAAAGAATATAGTCAGCAACTGTAAAGGAAAAGAATATCGTCAGTAACTGTAAAGGAAAAGAATATCGTCAGTAACTGTAAAGGAAAAGAATATCGTCAGTAACTGTAAAGGAAAAGAATATAGTCAGCAACTGTAAAGGAAAAGGATATAGTCAGTAACTGTAAAGGAAAAGGATATAGTCAGCAACTGTAAAGGAAAAGAATATCGTCAGCAACTGTAAAGGAAAAGAATATCGTCAGTAACTGTAAAGGAAAAGGATATAGTCAGCAACTGTAAAGGAAAAGGATATAGTCAGCAACTGTAAAGGAAAAGGATATAGTCAGCAACTGTAAAGGAAAAGGATATAGTCAGTAACTGTAAAGGGAAAGGATATAGTCAGCAACTGTAAAGGAAAAGGATATTGTCAGTAACTGTAAAGGAAAAGGATATCGTCAGTAACTGTAAAGGAAAAGGATATCGTCAGCAACTGTAAAGGAAAAGGATATCGTCAGCAACTGTAAAGGAAAAGGATATCGTCAGCAACAGTAAATGTAAAGGATATCGTCAGCAACTGTAAATGCAAAGGATATCGTCAGCAACTGTAAATGCAAAGGATATCGTCAGCAACTGTAAATGTAAAGGATATAGTCAGTAACTGTAAAGGAAAAGAATATCGTCAGTAACTGTAAAGGAAAAGAATATCGTCAGTAACTGTAAAGGAAAAGAATATAGTCAGCAACTGTAAAGGAAAAGGATATAGTCAGTAACTGTAAAGGAAAAGGATATAGTCAGCAACTGTAAAGGAAAAGAATATCGTCAGCAACTGTAAAGGAAAAGAATATCGTCAGCAACTGTAAAGGAAAAGGATATAGTCAGCAACTGTAAAGGAAAAGGATATAGTCAGCAACTGTAAAGGAAAAGGATATAGTCAGTAACTGTAAAGGAAAAGGATATAGTCAGCAACTGTAAAGGGAAAGGATATAGTCAGCAACTGTAAAGGAAAAGGATATTGTCAGTAACTGTAAAGGAAAAGGATATCGTCAGTAACTGTAAAGGAAAAGAATATCGTCAGTAACTGTAAAGGAAAAGAATATAGTCAGCAACTGTAAAGGAAAAGAATATAGTCAGCAACTGTAAAGGAAAAGAATATCGTCAGTAACTGTAAAGGAAAAGAATATCGTCAGTAACTGTAAAGGAAAAGAATATCGTCAGTAACTGTAAAGGAAAAGAATATAGTCAGCAACTGTAAAGGAAAAGGATATAGTCAGTAACTGTAAAGGAAAAGGATATAGTCAGCAACTGTAAAGGAAAAGAATATCGTCAGCAACTGTAAAGGAAAAGAATATCGTCAGTAACTGTAAAGGAAAAGGATATAGTCAGCAACTGTAAAGGAAAAGGATATAGTCAGCAACTGTAAAGGAAAAGGATATAGTCAGCAACTGTAAAGGAAAAGGATATAGTCAGTAACTGTAAAGGAAAAGGATATAGTCAGCAACTGTAAAGGGAAAGGATATAGTCAGCAACTGTAAAGGAAAAGGATATTGTCAGTAACTGTAAAGGAAAAGGATATCGTCAGTAACTGTAAAGGAAAAGGATATCGTCAGCAACTGTAAAGGAAAAGGATATCGTCAGCAACTGTAAAGGAAAAGGATATCGTCAGTAACTGTGAAGGAAAAGAATATCGTCAGTAACTGTAAAGGAAAAGGATATAGTCAGCAACTGTAAAGGAAAAGGATATAGTCAGCAACTGTAAAGGAAAAGGATATAGTCAGTAACTGTAAAGGAAAAGGATATAGTCAGCAACTGTAAAGGAAAAGGATATAGTCAGCAACTGTAAAGGAAAAGAATATAGTCAGCAACTGTAAAGGAAACGAATATAGTCAGCAACTGTAAAGGAAACGAATATCGTCAGTAACTGTAAAGAAAAAAAGAATATCGTCAGTAACTGTAAAGGAAAAGAATATAGTCAGCAACTGTAAAGGAAAAGAATATCGTCAGTAACTGTAAAGGAAAAGAATATCGTCAGTAACTGTAAAGGAAAAGAATATAGTCAGCAACTGTAAAGGAAAAGAATATCGTCAGTAACTGTAAAGGAAAAGAATATCGTCAGTAACTGTAAAGGAAAAGAATATCGTCAGTAACTGTAAAGGAAAAGAATATAGTCAGCAACTGTAAAGGAAAAGGATATAGTCAGTAACTGTAAAGGAAAAGGATATAGTCAGCAACTGTAAAGGAAAAGAATATCGTCAGCAACTGTAAAGGAAAAGAATATCGTCAGTAACTGTAAAGGAAAAGGATATAGTCAGCAACTGTAAAGGAAAAGGATATAGTCAGCAACTGTAAAGGAAAAGGATATAGCTAGTCAGCAACTGTAAAGGAAAAGGATATAGTCAGTAACTGTAAAGGAAAAGGATATAGTCAGCAACTGTAAAGGGAAAGGATATAGTCAGCAACTGTAAAGGAAAAGGATATTGTCAGTAACTGTAAAGGAAAAGGATATCGTCAGCAACTGTAAAGGAAAAGGATATCGTCAGCAACTGTAAAGGAAAAGGATATCGTCAGTAACTGTAAAGGAAAAGAATATCGTCAGTAACTGTAAAGGAAAAGGATATAGTCAGCAACTGTAAAGGAAAAGGATATAGTCAGCAACTGTAAAGGAAAAGGATATAGTCAGTAACTGTAAAGGAAAAGGATATAGTCAGCAACTGTAAAGGAAAAGGATATAGTCAGCAACTGTAAAGGAAAAGAATATAGTCAGCAACTGTAAAGGAAACGAATATGGTCAGCAACTGTAAAGGAAACGAATATCGTCAGTAACTGTAAAGGAAAAGAATATCGTCAGTAACTGTAAAGGAAAAGAATATCGTCAGTAACTGTAAAGGAAAAGAATATAGTCAGCAACTGTAAAGGAAAAGAATATTGTCAGTAACTGTAAAGGAAAAGAATATCGTCAGTAACTGTAAAGGAAAAGAATATCGTCAGTAACTGTAAAGGAAAAGAATATAGTCAGTAACTGTAAAGGAAAAGGATATAGTCAGCAACTGTAAAGGAAAAGAATATCGTCAGCAACTGTAAAGGAAAAGAATATCGTCAGTAACTGTAAAGGAAAAGGATATAGTCAGCAACTGTAAAGGAAAAGGATATAGTCAGCAACTGTAAAGGAAAAGGATATAGTCAGCAACTGTAAAGGAAAAGGATATAGTCAGTAACTGTAAAGGAAAAGGATATAGTCAGCAACTGTAAAGGGAAAGGATATAGTCAGCAACTGTAAAGGAAAAAGATATTGTCAGTAACTGTAAAGGAAAAGGATATCGTCAGTAACTGTAAAGGAAAAGGATATCGTCAGCAACTGTAAAGGAAAAGGATATCGTCAGCAACTGTAAAGGAAAAGGATATCGTCAGCAACAGTAAATGTAAAGGATATCGTCAGCAACTGTAAATGCAAAGGATATCGTCAGCAACTGTAAATGCAAAGGATATCGTCAGCAACTGTAAATGTAAAGGATATCGTCAGTAACTGTAAAGGAAAAGAATATCGTCAGTAACTGTAAAGGAAAAGAATATCGTCAGTAACTGTAAAGGAAAAGAATATAGTCAGCAACTGTAAAGGAAAAGGATATAGTCAGTAACTGTAAAGGAAAAGGATATAGTCAGCAACTGTAAAGGAAAAGAATATCGTCAGTAACTGTAAAGGAAAAGAATATCGTCAGTAACTGTTAAGGAAAAGAATATCGTCAGTAACTGTAAAGGAAAAGAATATAGTCAGCAACTGTAAAGGAAAAGAATATCGTCAGTAACTGTAAAGGAAAAGAATATCGTCAGTAACTGTAAAGGAAAAGAATATAGTCAGCAACTGTAAAGGAAAAGGATATAGTCAGTAACTGTAAAGGAAAAGGATATAGTCAGCAACTGTAAAGGAAAAGAATATCGTCAGCAACTGTAAAGGAAAAGAATATCGTCAGTAACTGTAAAGGAAAAGGATATAGTCAGCAACTGTAAAGGAAAAGGATATAGTCAGCAACTGTAAAGGAAAAGGATATAGTCAGTAACTGTAAAGGAAAAGGATATAGTCAGCAACTGTAAAGGGAAAGGATATAGTCAGCAACTGTAAAGGAAAAGGATATTGTCAGTAACTGTAAAGGAAAAGGATATCGTCAGTAACTGTAAAGGAAAAGGATATCGTCAGCAACTGTAAAGGAAAAGGATATCGTCAGCAACTGTAAAGGAAAAGGATATCGTCAGCAACAGTAAATGTAAAGGATATCGTCAGCAACTGTAAATGCAAAGGATATCGTCAGCAACTGTAAATGCAAAGGATATCGTCAGCAACTGTAAATGTAAAGGATATCGTCAGTAACTGTAAAGGAAAAAAATATCGTCAGTAACTGTAAAGGAAAAGAATATCGTCAGTAACTGTAAAGGAAAAGAATATAGTCAGCAACTGTAAAGGAAAAGGATATAGTCAGTAACTGTAAAGGAAAAGGATATAGTCAGCAACTGTAAAGGAAAAGAATATCGTCAGCAACTGTAAAGGAAAAGAATATCGTCAGCAACTGTAAAGGAAAAGGATATAGTCAGCAACTGTAAAGGAAAAGGATATAGTCAGCAACTGTAAAGGAAAAGGATATAGTCAGTAACTGTAAAGGAAAAGGATATAGTCAGCAACTGTAAAGGGAAAGGATATAGTCAGCAACTGTAAAGGAAAAGGATATTGTCAGTAACTGTAAAGGAAAAGGATATTGTCAGTAACTGTAAAGGAAAAGAATATCGTCAGTAACTGTAAAGGAAAAGAATATCGTCAGTAACTGTAAAGGAAAAGAATATAGTCAGCAACTGTAAAGGAAAAGAATATCGTCAGTAACTGTAAAGGAAAAGAATATCGTCAGTAACTGTAAAGGAAAAGAATATCGTCAGTAACTGTAAAGGAAAAGAATATAGTCAGCAACTGTAAAGGAAAAGGATATAGTCAGTAACTGTAAAGGAAAAGGATATAGTCAGCAACTGTAAATGAAAAGAATATCGTCAGCAACTGTAAAGGAAAAGAATATCGTCAGCAACTGTAAAGGAAAAGGATATAGTCAGCAACTGTAAAGGAAAAGGATATAGTCAGCAACTGTAAAGGAAAAGGATATAGTCAGTAACTGTAAAGGAAAAGGATATAGTCAGTAACTGTAAAGGAAAAGGATATAGTCAGCAACTGTAAATGAAAAGAATATCGTCAGCAACTGTAAAGGAAAAGAATATCGTCAGCAACTGTAAAGGAAAAGGATATAGTCAGCAACTGTAAAGGAAAAGGATATAGTCAGCAACTGTAAAGGAAAAGGATATAGTCAGTAACTGTAAAGGAAAAGGATATAGTCAGCAACTGTAAAGGGAAAGGATATAGTCAGCAACTGTAAAGGAAAAGGATATTGTCAGTAACTGTAAAGGAAAAGGATATCGTCAGCAACTGTAAAGGAAAAGGATATCGTCAGCAACAGTAAATGTAAAGGATATCGTCAGCAACAGTAAATGTAAAGGATATCGTCAGCAACAGTAATTGTAAAGGATATCGTCAGCAACAGTAAATGTAAAGGATATCGTCAGCAACAGTAAATGTAAAGGATATCGTCAGCAACTGTAAAGGAAAAGGATATCGTCAGCAACAGTAAATGTAAAGGATATCGTCAGCAACTGTAAATGCAAAGGATATCGTCAGCAACTGTAAATGTAAAGGATATCGTCAGCAACTGTAAATGCAAAGGATATCGTCAGCAACTGTAAATGTAAAGGATATCGTCAGTAACTGTAAATGTAAAGGATATCGTCAGTAACTGTAAATGCAAAGGATATCGTCAGCAACAGTAAATGTAAAGGATATCGTCAGTAACTGTAAATGTAAAGGATATCGTCAGTAACTGTAAATGTAAAGGATATCGTCAGTAACAGTAAATGTAAAGGATATCGTCAGTAACTGTAAATGTTATGATTGAAAAGTTATATATTTTAATTTCCAACTTACATTATTAGCATAAAATAGCTACATTATATTTCGTTTGTATTTTTGTACGTGATCCAATAAAATTGAATGGATCAATATTTGTTTGAATGTTTCATAAAAAGCCATTGGTATATCACTCCTTTGCGACAACGCCATGATAATTCAAAAAATTGTATCTTCGTGTTATTTTTTCGGTAAAAATTGGCCGCTAGAGAGGCTTATAATGTCCTAATGATATAACATAAAATTTAGAGGCCTATTTAAAGTTTATAAATAATTGAGTTATAAAATGCCCCTCTGAAAAATAATTTCATTGTGTTATGACATCGTTCTCACAAACGAGCAATATATAGTGAATAGTTTCAAACAATGTGCTCACCTCCTCCTTTTCTTCCTTAGCCAAGTAAGTGACATGTCCCCCGAACTCATCACTCCAACTCTCAGGCACATTGCAGAACAGGAAAGAGTCTAACACAAACGAGTCTTTGCCGGTACTGTGAATGTTGTCATCATCTCTGATTACGGAGTAACAGCCCTGACTCACTCGCTGTACTGAGCTGAAAACTTTACTGGATTGGCCTGGAGAAGTTGTAGAAAGAACATACGGTTAGAAAATTAATGAAAGGGTTACTAATAAGAACAGGATTGAAAGGGGTAAAACAAATTATTAGTTAATGCTACTACTGAAAGTAGTTATGAGAATTAGACCACCCTAAATATTTTTTCTATTTTGTTAAATGTTATATCTATATATGCTTTCTTTTCTTTACCAACATATTACAAGAATATCATAAATTTCTCTTTTTACCACGCTCAAATTAATTCACGTCATGAAAGGTTAATTGCAATCTTTTCCTCACCCCCATCATCCCCAGTGTCTTTAATGCCTCTGTTGAAAGTCCAGTCTTCCCCAAGAGAGAAGTTAGACTTCTTTTTCTTCTTGAGAGGTTCACTTTGCGTACTCTTCACTTCACTTTGTAATGTCCGTAATGTGATGGGCTCTTCTGTTGATTTTTCTTGGCTCTCTGGAGACTCGTCCTTGTCGTTACTTTCTTCATCATCACTAATTTCTTCATTGTCACTAATTTCTTCGTCATCACCACTTTCTCCATCAGATTCGTCATCACTTTCAGGCGCGAGTTGGTGCAGCTTCAGGCCAGTCAGTTGAGACACAATCAGGAACATTGCCTCAGACCTCATCACTGATAGAAACTCGTGTAACAGCGGCAATGTTGTCTTGGATTTCTCGTCACTGAGAACCTTGTCTAGAACCTTAAAGATTAAGGTAAAATGTATTTGAAGCTAGTATATAAGGAATATTTCATGAAAAAGACCTTCCCTATCCTTTTTAGAATTAATATAAAATATAGGTTCCCAAGATGGGAATATGATTATCAATGTATGCAAAATTATAGGATTAAAAATCCAAAAAGTTTGTTCAATCAACGAATTAAATGCTCTTTAGCTAAGTAGCTATGACAATAAAGGTTTCAATTCTGATTAATAACCGAGATATCTAAACCTAACAATATATTTAATTATTGATGAAGAACATAGCTTACTTACTTAATTAAGTAAGCTATGTGTTTTTGAATTGATGTGTTTTCACGGTTCAATCACCCAAACTGATTATGTTAAAGTGATTTACCTTGATATGAAGTCTGTTACAAGGCCCCACCCATTGCCATCCCTCTGCCTTCTTCAGCTCATCACACAGCATCTGAAACTTCTCCTCCTGTACAAAGTCATCCAGTAAAATCTCAGAGTCCTTCTGAAACTGTTTCCTGATGCTTTGTTGAGTAGACTCTGCCAGGAAGAGGGGATTGAGCCATGCAAACAGAGTGCTGCGCTGAAATGAAACAACTACTTTATAATACAGTATGTAGCTACGAAGCTACCAATAAAAAGTAAACTCGATATAAAAGTTAAAATAAGCTTGCTATAAATATAAATATATTTATGTAGTAGCTAGTCTGATCTTTAGTACAGGGTTTTATATTAGCTAGTTATTCATTACTATGCTTTCAAATTGTAGTAAAATTTTTCAAATTTGTAATTGTTATCCATGATACCTGCATGTAGCTATCATGGATGGTATGTTGCACAACATTTTGAAGCAACAAATTAAAATCACAAAGCTTCAGATTTTGAGAAAATAGGAAATCTTCCAGAAGGCAACATCGCATTAATCGGATAGTGAGTATTAACATAGACCAAGCACCAAATTGACAGACCTCCTTTAGATAATTCTAATTAGCTTATGTTTACACCCACTTTCCCAGTACTGAGAGTGTTACACTGTTCCCACAGCTAAATGGGATGCAAAGTTACATATTCTGAACCAAAAACACATAGCTATCAACAATATATTAACAGCTATAAACTGCAGGGGTAATTATTTTTCAATGTGCTACTCTAAACCTAAGGTTATACAACATACCACAGTTAAAAGAAAATAAATTGATCAAGTATTCGTTTAATAATTTATTATATAAGAAATATTCACATTCAACCTTCACCATCCGACATTTCTATTAGATTGAATAGAAGAACAAGTGAGCGATACTAACTCGCGTATTATCTTATAGTTAATGATAATTAGGTAGCTATTTTTATAGGTATCTAATCTTTATTGTATTGATTAGTCATATGTAAGTCATCCGTCTTGTTTGCTTAGAGAGTCTGAGGGTAGTGACAAATCCACCCAAATCAAAAAACAAATTAGCTACATATTATAATAAATATACAAAACTAAATTTTAAATGTTTTGAAGTATTAGCTATAACCAGTAGCTATCCTTAGTTCTAATGAATGGAGAAATAAAAATTTAGAATGGAGGAGACCTTAAAGCAATTTGGTTTGACACGTCAAATGTATATCCCTCGCTATAAATAAAGAGAATTATTCTTTTAAAATATATACTTTTACTAATGAACAGGTAAGTACACCACTACATATACTTACCTCGACATGACCGGATGGGGAGAAGATCTTCTTAGGTACAAGAGGTTTAGGTGGTCTGGTAATGTTTGTACCGTGAAACCAACCATTGATGGAAAGACGCACCTTGTGCGGGGAGAGAATTTCCGAAACCTGGAATTAGTGAAGAAATTAATTAAAAGGTTAACAATTTAGATAAGAGAGGAATAACGCAAAGCACTAATTTAAAGGTAGCTACACATATTTATTGTAGTAATTCTATGATATATTTGAAAGGAAATTCTATAGGTAGTTATACCAGTTACTGGAGAATTTAACATTTAATTCCTATTTTAAAACAGGCAGCATTTCTATAAAAGTTTGAAAACTATAGCAGAATTCTTTTATATTAAATTATATTTAGCTATTATATTATAATATACTTCATTTCAGTGCAAAAACATGGTCATCGTATCAACTTGAAGTCTTTAGTCAATTTGGGAGCAAAGGTGACATGAATTTTAATTCATGAATTAAATATTTTTAACAATTCTCGTTTAATTTGATAGAAAAACAGTAACTAATTGACAAAATTATGCTACAATGTAAAATTTATGATGAAAGAAAATTTAAATAATATGTCAGTTTAATTTTAATTCTTTCAAACTTTAACGCTCAGTTTTTAAATTATGGTAGAAATATCACAGAGGTCTATAGCCGTCCTAATTTCATGACGTATAAAAGAGGCAGCCCCTGAAGGCAATGATATGTTATTGCATATGACTATGTAAGAGCCTATTATGAGGTGTTTCAAACCAGCTACGATTGTACATTACTTTCTTTTGTCAACTACAAATTAGCATTCACTGTAGTGTACACTGTAATTTGTGCCAATCAACATGACTGCTATAAACTGCGTCCATCGCTTTTTTGCAGATCACTGTTTTGTGAATAATTTTAATAATATTAATCGTACAGTAGTGAAACTTTGGTCACTGGAAGATTGCTTCTATGTTAGTATCTTGCTGAAATATTTTTTGAATCCATGAGAAAATTGGAAAGTTATGAACGTTTATGTATTTTGAAGGCATTTTAACTGTCCATCGCTTTATTGCAGCTCTGTGAAAAGACCAAAAAATGAGCGATTAACTTCTACCGAGAGGGTAAAAATTGTAGCAGGTCCTGCAGAAGGGAGGATTCTTCTATATTTATTTTTATAACTTGGAAGGGTTAAGAGAACCATAGTTTCTTTTGTGGAAAATCCCGACACAAACCCAAGGAGAGATGAGGGTACGAGAAAAAGAATTTCCCCTCGATATATGCGAAAATTACGCAGGCAGGTCATAAGGCAGCTAAATCACACTAGTGCCTCCATTTTTGACAAGGCTGTCATTGGTTTTACGTCCAAACAGTCCTGAAGTAATGTCTCGAAAGAAACAGTCAGAAATGCTCAATGGGGCTTAAAACCAGAGAACAAGGCAATCAAGTCATGAGAGTTTCTCACTTGATGCCCAGAGATGTGAGATAAGAAGTTGTTACCCTTCAAGCATGAGATTGTGCGAAGTAATGCAAGAAAATCATCTTTTGCCAACGAGATAATTGCAAACTATTAGGCCAAGGGAACAAGTACTCAACAAAAGAGGCAATGTAGGATTGGATTGTTATGTTTACACCCTCTGGTAATCGGAAAGGGCCAATTAACGTTTAACCAATGAAGTCCGCTTAAAACATAAAGCCACAGCCTCCTTGTTGACGACGAAACCAGTGTGGACAAACAGCTCCAGTAGTATCCAAACTTTAACCCATCCATCCAGACAATCCAGGTTGGCTCTTTCCTCATCTGTTAAAAGAAAAAGTAGGAAGTTTGTTTTAATGTAATTCTGTGTACATTTAAAGCCTTTTTCCTTTTGGGTCTTGTCCATAGGAGGCCTGGAAATGGGCTCCACGTTCCTTGTCGTCTCATTTAAGACACTGTTTGGACGAATAACCAATGACAGCCTTGTCGAAAATGGAGGCACTAGTGTTATTTGGCTGCCTTATAACCTGCCTGGGTAGTATTCGCATATTTCGAGGGATAAAAGCTTCTCCTCGTACCCTCATCTCTTCCCTCAGATCCCTCATCGGGATCTTCCACAATAGAAACTATGTTTCTCTTATCCCTCCCAAATTCATTAGCTAAATATAGAAGAGTCATCCCTTCTGCAGGACCTGTTACAATTTTTACCCTCTCGGTAGAAGTTATTGCCCATTTTTTGGCCTTTTCACAGAGCTGCAACAAAGCGATGGACAGTTAAAATGACTTCAAAATACATAAACGTTCATAACTTTCCAATTTTCTCATGGATTCAAAAAATATTTCAGCAAGATACTAACATAGAAGCAATCTTCCAGTGACCAAAGTTTCACTACTGTACGATTAATATTATTAAAATTATTCACAAAATAGTGATCTGCAATAAAGCGATAGACGCAGTTTAGTCATCTGTGAACGCCTAAGTGTTCAACAAAATATGATAATATCAAATTACTAGTTTAAATAAGAGTAACTTTAATAGTTTAAATTGTAATGGAAAAATATTGTCATTAAAAAATAGCTACCTGATGGAAAGAGACAGGTGACACCTCAAAGAAGGCGAAACTGTTTCTTGTGGGGTAAATTCTTTGCACCACTTTATCTGGTCTGCCTTCAGCTGAAAAAAAAAACGAACACATCAAGAAGAATTTATTTATACATAGCTATTTAATTCATTACTCATGTAAATCGTAATAATTTTAGACTTCAATTTTACAACAGCAAATGTATCAATATTAAAAGTTCTTTCTACAGAAATACCAAAAAACTTTCAACACTAAATTAACAAATTTTACATAGCTACTTCAAAATAATGTTAAATTGTCCCATACATTTTGACGTGAAAATTAGGAAACTTTTTGTCACTAATACAAATGTTAAAGTTAAAGTGGAAAACCTTGTGAAAATGTATATACCATTTTGAAGCACATTGTGAATGGACAACTGAATACAGTTTTGGGTACCCAAAAATATTTCAATGCTTACCATCAACAGAGAAAAGGTCCAAAGAGCCTCCATCTGGTTCACTCCAATCCTCCTCTACGAGGTAAAGAATGAAGGCTATCCTGCGGCCTTCCAACTCATCGTCATGACAGAGCAACACGTCTGAAATGAGCAGAAAGTTAACAGAGTGAAAGGTAGGTAACTACAACAAAGTCAAAAAGAAATTGTGATAAATGATGATTTTTTATTGAAACAGTTAACAATAACCTAGAAACAGCTAACAATAACCTAGAAACAGCTAACAATAACCTAGAAACAGCTAAAATAACCTAGAAACAGTTAACAATAACCTAGAAACAGTTAACAATAACCTAGAAACAGCTAACAATAACCTAGAAACAGCTAACAATAACCTAGAAACAGCTAACAATAACCTAGAAACAGCTAAAATAACCTAGAAACAGCTAACAATAACCTAGAAACAGTTAACAATAACCTAGAAACAGCTAACAATAACCTAGAAACAGCTAAAATAACCTAGAAACAGTTAACAATAACCTAGAAACAGCTAAAATAACCTAGAAACAGTTAACAATAACCTAGAAACAGCTAAAATAACCTAGAAACAGTTAACAATAACCTAGAAACAGTTAACAATAACCTAGAAACAGTTAACAATAACCTAAAACAGCTAACAATAACCTAGAAACAGCTAACAATAACCTAGAAACAGCTAAAATAACCTAGAAACAGTTAACAATAACCTAAAAACAGTCAACAATAACCTAGAAACAGTTAACAATAACCTAGAAACAGCTAACAATAACCTAGAAACAGCTAACAATAACCTAGAAACAGCTAAAATAACCTAGAAACAGTTAACAATAACCTAGAAACAGTTAACAATAACCTAGAAACAGTTAACAATAACCTAGAAACAGCTAACAATAACCTAGAAACAGTTAACAATAACCTAGAAACAGTTAACAATAACCTAGAAACAGCTAACAATAACCTAGAAACAGCTAACAATAACCTAGAAACAGCTAACAATAGCCTAGAAACAGTTAACAATAACCTAGAAACAGTTAACAATAACCTAGAAACGGCTAACAATAGCCTAGAAACAGTTAACAATAACCTAGAAACAGTTAACAATAACCTAGAAATAGCTAACAATAATCTAGAAACAGCTAACAATAACCTAGAAACAGTTAACAATAACCTAGAAAGAGCTAACAATAACCTAGAAACAGCTAAAATAACCTAGAAACAGTTAACAATAACCTAGAAACAGCTAAAATAACCTAGAAACAGTTAACAATAACCTAGAAACAGTTAACAATAACCTAGAAACAGTTAACAATAACCTAGAAACAGTTAACAATAACCTAGAAACAGTTAACAATAACCTAGAAACAGTTAACAATAACCTAGAAACAGCTAACAATAACCTAGAAACAGCTAACAATAACCTAGAAACAGTTAACAATAACCTAGAAAGAGCTAACAATAACCTAGAAACTGTTGAAATTTTAGTTAAATGTATTACACACTCGTTATATGTTTAATATTAATTTCCTGTTAGACTAGCTCAGCTATATTAAATTACCTATTGTTTAAATAACCATGTATTACTTTTAATGAGGAACCATGTTATCTTTAGCAGCTAACCAAAAATTATTTGTACATCACTTGAATGTAAATTCTGCCTTTTTGAATGGGGATCTTAAAGAAAATGTTTATATTAGACAGCCTCCTGGCTATGCTATTCCAGGAAAAGAAGATTTAGTATGTAAACTTAATAAATCTATGTATGGATTAAAACAATCACCCAAATCTTGGAATGATGCGTTGGATGCATATCTTAAATCCTTAGGATTTATTCAGTCCTCTTGTGACTCATGTATATATGTTAAATTAATCAATAACTCTCCATGCTTCATTTCTGTGTATGTAGATGATATTATTGTAGCATGTAAGAACTATGATGATCTGACTAAAATCAAGATTGATTTAAGTGCTAAATTTGAGATGAAAGACTTAGGAAAATTATCCTATTTCTTAGGCATAAAAGTCGTACAAGACGAAAATAAAATAGCCCTAAATCAATCTTCATTTGTCAACGAGTTATTAGATAGATTTGAATTCAAAAATTGCAAACCTGTTTCAACCCCTGCTGATGTTAATTCCTATTTGGAACCAACTACTGATGATTGTGAACTAGTAGACAAAACTAAATATCAGTCAGCTGTAGGTGCCTTACTGTATCTATCTACTAAAACTAGACCTGACATAACTTATGCAGTTGGAAATGTCTCTAAATTTTGTTCAAATCCAAACACTAAGCACTGGTCTGCAATTAAGAGAATATTTAGATACCTAAAGGGCACACCGGATCTTGGCATTACATATGGTAATGAAGATTCTGAGTTGATAGGTTATTCTGATGCCGACTGGGCAGGAAACAGAGTTGATAGGAAAAGTACTTCTGGCCAATGCTTTATGTTAAATAATTCCATTATTTCTTGGCGCTCTGTGAAACAGTCATGTGTTGCTTTATCAACGGCTGAAGCTGAATATGTTTCCCTCTCTGGAGCCTCCCAAGAAGCTGTATTTCTAAATAAATTACTATTAGATCTTAAAGTACCAAATAAGAATCCTATAGTTTTGTTTGAGGATAATCAGTCAGCTATTTGTATTGCTAAAAATGCTAAAAATCATCCTAGATCGAAACACATTGATATTAAATTTCATTACATTAGAGATCTTGTTGCTTCAAACACAATTAAACTTGTGTATTGCCCCAGTGAAACTATGCTTGCTGACATATTCACTAAACCGTTGCCTATTGATAGATTTACCAAATTAGTTGAATTTATAGGCATGAAAAATATATAATGTCGTGTGAGGAGGAGTGTTGAAATTTTAGTTAAATGTATTACACACTCGTTATATGTTTAATATTAATTTCCTGTTAGACTAGCTCAGCTATATTAAATTACCTATTGTTTAAATAATCATGTATTACTTTTAATGAGGAACGGACGTAAGGTCTAAAGTCTATCACACTTCCGTCGAGTGTTAAATACCACTGTTTGTAGAACCCTAAGGTAGTCTGTTTTTGCATTACTCAGAGAGAGACGTGATCCTCTCATCTCTCTAATATTCTTCTCTCTGTATTACATATAAACTCTTTAAATAAACTCTATGTCTTAACGTTGTTAACCCACTGTAATTTAACCTAATTCTAACAGAAACAGCTAAAATAACCTAGAAACAGCTAAAATAACCTAGAAACAGTTAACAATAACCTAGAAATAGCTAACAATAATCTAGAAACAGCTAACAATAACCTAGAAACAGTTAACAATAACCTAGAAAGAGCTAACAATAACCTAGAAACAGCTAAAATAACCTAGAAACAGTTAACAATAACCTAGAAACAGCTAAAATAACCTAGAAACAGTTAACAATAACCTAGAAACAGCTAACAATAACCTAGAAACTACTAACAATAACCTAGAAACAGCTAACAATAACCCAGAAACAGCTAAAATAACCTAGAAACAGTTAACAATAACCTAGAAATAGCTAAAATAACCTAGAAACAGTTAACAATAACCTAGAAACAGTTAACAATAACCTAGAAACAGTTAACAATAACCTAGAAACAGTTAACAATAACCTAGAAACAGTTAACAATAACCTAGAAACAGCTAAAATAACCTAGAAACAGTTAACAATAACCTAGAAACAGTTAACAATAACCTAGAAACTACTAACAATAATCTAGAAACAGCTAACAATAACCTAGAAATATAATGTTTTCAAGCCCATATAGAACTTATGGCTGATAGTCTATCAATTATGTAATGATACACCTACCTGTGTGTTTGTAAACAGAAGAAGAAAGAGCCACTTTATCATTGAGTTCAATTCCCGAGACTTTAGAGAGCCATTCTCTCACAGGACCTTCAAGCTTTTCTCTCAATTGTCCGAAAACACCACTAGATGGCAGTTCATCTGATTGGTGGAACTGAAAAAGTATATTGAATTAGCAACAGGTTCTAATGAAAATGAAATATATTGGCAGCTATAGGAATAGTAATAACTATTGGTGAGCTAATTAAAAATATGATTATTAGATGGAGATGTTTATCTGCATCATATAAGAGCATTTTTTCATATATTTGGATAGAAAACATCAATTCACAGCAAAAGAAATTAACATCAGCAATGTTTTGTAAATAGAAAATGATTAAAATTTGATTGTGGAAAATTCCATATTCTGCAGACTGAGTAAGTAATCAAAACAATAAATTCAAAAATATTCTCAAGATGACTAAATTATTAAAGTATCTTTTATTCTATTTCACTATGAATACAATGTGCATTACAAAAGCAGATTATATACATAGCTACTTTGCAATACAAAACGCAACATTAACTAGAGAACAGCTTTAACTAATGAACAGATAGTCACTAGTTAACTTTATAAGTGTTTGACAATGTGATTATTTCAATGGTACATTCAGTCTTATTTTAAAGTGTTTGACAATGAGATTATTGCAATGGTACATTCAGTCTTACTTTATAAGTGTTTGACAATGAGATTATTGCAATGGTACATTCAGTCTTACTTTATAAGTGTTTGACAATGAGATTATTGCAATGGTACATTCAGTCCTATTTTAAAGTGTTTGACAATGAGATTATTGCATTGGTACATTCAGTCTTACTTTATTAGTGTTTGACAATGAGATTATTGCAATGGTACATTCAGTCTTACTTTATTAGTGTTTGACAATGAGATTATTCCAATGGTACATTCAGTCTTACTTTATGAGTGTTTGACAATGAGATTATTGCAATGGTACATTCAGTCTTAGCTACTATACAATTGTTTGACAATGAGATTATTGCAATGGTACATTCAGTCTTAGCTACTATACAATTGTTTGACAATGAGATTATTGCAATGGTACATTCAGTCTTAGCTACTATACAATTGTTTGACAATGAGATTATTGCAATGGTACATTCAGTCTTACTTTGACAATGAGATTATTGCAATTGTAGCTACATTCAGTCTTACTTTATAAGTGCTTGACAATGAGATTATTGCAAAGGTACATTCAGTCTTACTTTAATAGTGTTTGACAATGAGATTATTACAATGGTACATTCAGTCTTACTTTATACATATCATTGCTCTTCTCCCTCAATTGCATATTCTTGAGTTCCTTGACAAGTTTCTTGATGAAATTAGACTTTGAAGAGAAGCAATCTGGCAACACTCCACAATTGAACGGTTCATAAAAAGTGATGCCGGCTGCAACTGTAAAGAAATTAGACTTTATTAGTGTGTAGTAATGTATTATCTATTATTAATTATAATTAGAAATTTAAAACAATTATATAATAAGTAACTATACAATAAAATGAGCAAATTTTGAAAAAAATGTGTGGAGAATTAATATTTTTCTGGGCTAGTTACTATAAAATTTCATACCTTAAAGGTCCCCTCCAAACAAATTTAAATCAACGAGGCTAATGTTTCTTATCATTTTACTGCAAACCGCATCGAATTTGATAGCATATTTTTAATTTTATATGCTTTTAAAGATTTTTATAATCAAAACTCTACAAAACCTATTCTACTTACAACTTTCTAATTTTCAGTCTGAAGAAGAAGAATGTACACCATTTGTTTAGATTGTCAACTAGGTATTAGGTTTAATAAATCCATTTAATATTCTTGTAAAGGTATAAAATCGGATAAACTTATTAAAGATATGTTTATATACTTCGGGAAACGGTTAATATCTTAAATGAAGGCCAAAAACGCATTTTTTGTAATAACATCTAAAATGAAATCAAAACAAAGAGTGTGCAATCTTCTTTCTCAGCGTCAGGTTGGAGATTTGCTCGATTGTTGCTCACAGAGTATTAAAAAACTTTAAAAGCAAATATTAATATAAATACTGAACCGAATTGTATGCGGTTTGCGGAATAATGATCGTAGACCTTAGTTCTATAACATTATGTGATAAACTCATTTTTTCCTGGAGCCTGGAGAGAACCTTTAATAATGTAGATAGATAGATGAAAATATGAATGGATTGAATGATAAATTAATAAAAATTATCAAACACATTAAATGTTATTAAATAATCACAATTTCAGATATTGGTATCATGGATACCAATTCAATTAAAAAGTAAAATAATAATTAATAGAAGTTTTTCTTATGTGACAAAAGATGTGAAACTGACCGATAAAACTTAACTTAACCTAGTAGATATATTAGGTACATACCTTCAGTTAGAGGTGAGTGGTCATCCCAGCCTATTTTGCTATCAAATTTCCATCGTGAATTAGACTTAGCTAAGCTAATGACTGAAGTAGGACTAGATTCACTTTCTCTAGAAGACCCATTTAACCTGAGTTTTTTCTTTTTTGTTTTATTTGACTTCTTTTTGACAATATTCTCCACTTCTTTGGATTTAGAGTGAGGAGAAACTTCTTTACACTTTTCTGATTTGTAAGATATGGAGTCAGAACAAATCTTCTTCCTTTTTTTGTCTTCATGATCAAGTGATGTTTGATTTTTGGTTCGTTTCTTACCCATGATTTAATTATTTTACTTATTTAGTCTGAAAATTTTTAAAAATATTAAAAGGTGCAATTGTACCTACTCTACAAAGAGACTGAGACAGGAACATATTACAGCCATGTTTCAAAGTGTAGAAGGAAAGTTAACAGTGTAGAGAGCAAATGAATTATTTGTCTTCAGGCAAGAGTTGTAGAACTTAGGTCACTACATTTAATATATTATATATTCATTGTAGCATGGAAGAAAATTAGATATTGCTCGCCATTTGACAGTCTACAAAGTGTGTCCAAGATTTCACTTTGAGGACAATTTGTCTCCAAAGACTTTCAAATCTGTCTCCAAAAGGTCTTCAATAATTACATGTAGCTAAACATAGGAATTAATTAAAAAATTATCTCCAAGATCTTGCAAAGATATTTTTCCCCTCAAAAATATCTCTAAAGATCTTTGGTGTCATGGACGCACTTAGCAGACTATGCCATTGACCCATTTGCAATTGAAGTGCTCAAAATAACTGTCATAAACTCACTATTGAAATGGTAAGAAAGGACATGCCAGTCTGTATTTTGTGGTAAATTCCACCAACATGTCGGTGGAATTTTTCTCCATTGAAAATAATATTTGGGCAAAGTCGGTGGATTTTTAGCTATTCATTCCTATGTTACCATTAATTTTCGGTGGATAAATAATAAATTGGGAAAATATTGGTGGATCAGCCAAATTACTGGTGGATTTTTTTCAGTTTTCAGTCAGTGGGATTTTGTGCACCAAATACAGACTGAACTGGAGGACATGCTTTATTACCTAATACCTGGCTTTGGCCACAAGTGGTGAGCCAGTGGCTTTCATTTCAACTCATCTTGAGAGGACGCTTTGGGTGCAACCAATTTTGGGGTCACATGACTGCTGTGTATAATATTATGTCTATAATATCAAGTGGTGAGTTTAAAGGAGAAATGATATAACTGAAACGAAATTTAATGGAGAAATGATATAACTGAAACAAAATAAGGTTTTACATCATCTTCCTTAGCGTCCTGCAATAGCTGCAACACTTCCTCTCTCTAGAGTAGTTTATTATAACTATGTATAATATTAACATGGGAGGATGATTTCCTCTCAACTTGCGGTAGTATAGATACAAAATATATTCTTGAAATATATTCAACTGCATTTTGAAGATGTAAAACAAGAGAAATAATAAAAACTGAGGATGATTTTTGAATAAATCGAAAGCTTGAACAGAAAATGGCACATTTTGAAGATCATTTATTTCATCATAAAATGTTCAATTTGAATAATTTTTATCACTATCTTTTGTAATCATGACATTGAAATAAATTCAAAATAATATATAAATGTGTTTGAAAACCTTTAGAAGTGTCCCCAATAAATCTAATGCAATATCAATATAATTAATCATCATCGCAAATCATATACATCTGAAGGAGCGAGCTATGTTACATACCTACTCCCATTGGGTCACTCTGGGCACTGAAGAAATTAGGGTATCACTGAACAGCTGAATACTCTCAGTTTGGCCCTTTGAGGGATATTGGATTATCATATCTAAAAAATTTCAGTCTGCAGAAACTGGTGAACTGTTTGTAGATATCTCTATTTTTTCAATTTTGGTAGCAGTAAAATTAATGTAAATACAATACAGGGACCATGTTTCGAAGTATGGACAGGTAATAAAGCATGCCCAAACTTGCCATTTAGATGGCGAGTTTGTATCTTTGAGACAGTTATTTTAAGACCTTCAATTGCAAATGGCAAGAAATATCTATTTTTCTCCTATGCTACAATGTTATTTTGGAGAGAATTTATGATAATTTGATCATTTTGGAGAGAATTTATGATAATTTGATCATTTTGGAGAGAATTTATGATAATTTGATCATTTTGGAGAGAATTTATGATAGGGTCACGGAGGTAAATTACGGCCCTTAATTTTTAATTGCGGCATTCTCAAGAGTCTCTAAATTTCGAAAAACATTCTGAACCGAAATTACATTAAAACGTTGCATAGCTATAGAAGATAAAGAAGCACAGTGCATACTATAATTTACATTTTTAATGTGTGTTTTGAAACTATGATGTTTCTGTTGTTAGAGGCCGCAGTTAGATAGAGCATCGCAATTTACCTGCTTGACCCTAATTTGATCATATTTTGGAGAATTTATGATAGATAATTTGGTCATTTTGGATAGAATTTTTTTGATTTTTGGAGAGCTGGAGAGACAAATTTAATTTAATAGGGGGCTTAATGTCTGCTTCGGAACCAAAGGCCATATCGCTGACATCAAAAGGAAATTAAATACAAGGGACTGGAAGAAGCAGTCAGAGAGGAAAGAGGCTCCATGAACAAAGTCACTTACCACCGTCAGTGACAATGCTCATTGATGCAGAAAAGCTACTCCGTGAATACAGTCACTTACCAAGGAATGTGACGAAACGGGACACAAGCACCGGTGGCTGCACTCACGGATGGCAGAGGAAAATGAAGAGGTGATAGTAAATGAAGCCTACAAGACTAACTACCTTAAAAATCTAAGGCCTTCGTAGTTGAAGAGCATAACCCTAGCGCTATCCTCTAAAACTGCAAGTAGCATTAAAAAAATGATAAACATGGTAAAAGTGAAAAAAGACAATCCATAATCCAAATAACAACAGTTCGGGGCCTAAGGGACATTACACAAATGGACATTACACAAATGGCAAGTTTATGAGCCATCTGGCATCTGCCATACTACTATTTCACTTGGGTCACTAGTATATCGGGACTTTAGAGAGGTGAAAAACCTGTAAATAAATAAGTTAAAATAACAAGTAAATCAGTCATTAAATAGGCTCAAGCCTCAAAGATACACATGCAAGATCGTATTTGATGATAAATTCCTCTGACATGTCAGAGAACTTTTCAAATCTCTAAAATGAATATTCCTGCAATGTCAGAGGACTTTTAGTTTTAGCTATTTACCTACCCCTATTATTAACTTTAATTTTGGGAGAGGAAACTGGAAAATTGTTGAAGGATATTTTACAGATTATTGGAAAAGTCAGAGAAGTACAGAACTTAGCTGCATAAAATACAGACTGGTACAGAGCCTACATACTACAGTCCATGTTACATAGTATGTCAGTTAAAGCCAATTAATTGGCTTAGATATCAAAGGGTCAAAACTCAGATATATCTAATTGGCTTAAAATTTTAAATTAGTTCCCATGTTAATAATTAGTTTTGGCTTGAAATCTAAAATAAAATGAGCCAAATTGGCTTGGCTCAAAATTTTGTGAAATTTTGGCTTACAATTTTTCTGCCTCTGAAACATGGACTACAGTGCACACATGCATCAGACATGAAGCATAAGGATGTTTTCAAGAGTAAAATCTTCAAAAGAATTCCATTTTTTTCTTTAAACTACCTATCTTAAATGTCGCAACCTGGATACATTTTCTTCACTAAACTGGCGCCATTCCCAGTTCCCAACACACTTTGAAACATGGTAGGTACAGGGATTAATTCAAGTGTTCATAGCAAAATTAATGGTAACATACCTAGGAGTAAATAGCTATAAATCCACAGACTTTGATAGAATATTATTAGCAAAGAGGAAAGTACAGTCCAAGTCTTGATTCTTAAAGTCCATGAAGTACAGTCTGGAGCACAGAACATTGAATAGAATTATTATAGAAGAAGCATAGATCCCATTATAAGTATTACCTTTGAGTGCCGTTTACACTTTACAGTGACGTCATTTCAACTAGAGCCATTTCAATGAGTATAGTACCTAGCAGACGACACAAAATTATGACGTCATCACAACAACACATTCCTTGTTTGTGAACAACACATTCTTCGTATTTGCATGTTAATATAGAGAAATTTAAAGTCATTTTATAAGGGTTTCATGCAAAAGAAAAACGAAAATGGCGATTGAACCTCAAAGTTGAATATATAGATATAATTCAGGTGTGTTTTTATTGTTCATTTCTTCAACTTATCTATAAAAAATAGGGTCTTGAAAACATGCTACATAGGAGTCTAAACTAGTGCTAGTTAACTGCTAAATTGAAGTACCTATGAATAACAAATAAGGAAAAAAATAATGGAAATACAATTTAACCAATGCCTAGTTCGTAATTGATAAGAAAAAAAATTAAATTTGGAAGTGACTAAGTTTAAGTAGGTTTTTCCTTTTTTCGAATTGTCAGAGTCGCCATTTCCAGTCACCCGGTGGCCACATCAAACTAGATTCGATCAGCTGATTACCATACCCTATGGCCTATGTTACTGTATCCTGTGTGTAAAGGGCTTGTTACACGGTGTGAGTTACTGTCGTGACAGTCGACAGCAGCTGTCCCACTGTACTCGCATGCCACTAGCTCCGGGTGAGGTAAATCGGTAAATAGACAGTTACTGAACCTACATTGTGCATTGTGTATTATAATATTTATTCAATATATAAATAACTTTTTATTAAATAATATTTTTATTAATTTAATTAACTTTTTTATTAAATTAATTAAAAATTTATGAATTTGAATAATAATTTATTAGGTAATTAAATGAATAATTAATATTTTTATTAATTTAATTAAAAAAATTATTAATTTAATTAACATTTTAAATGTTATTAATTAATTTAACTTTGAATTAATTAATTTAACTTTGAATTAATTAATTTAACCTTTAATTGAATTATTAATTTGATTAATATTATAGGATAATAATTTTTTCTAATTCATAATATTTAATATAGCAATTCAAAACTTACATAAGATATACGTACTGTATTAACCATCAAATAAAACCCCAAACAATATGAAGCCGATTCAAACGAAAATAGGAGAAATCGGCTACCTGATTGAATACAAAATTATTCTAGTTCAGAATAGAAAAAACCTATAAATGCATGACATTCGAGTTACTGTTGTGTTGTAATATCATGCAAGTCGACATCAGAGCCAGTCTGCATAAGATGCATGAAGTTGTGAAGTTTTCCAATTTATTAAACCCCTCAAAAGTCGTCAATATACTGGCGACTTTGTCCATACTTTAAAACATGGTATGTTAGAATAATGTTACTATTAATTTTTGGTGGAAAAATGGAGAAAATGTTGGTGGATCGGCTAAATTACTGGATATGGTGGATTTTTCAGCTTTTTCAAAAAGTCAGTGGAATTTTGTGCACCAAATACAGACTGGCTCAACTAATGCGTTCACACTGTGCGTCATGTATAAGAGCAGGTATGTCCAGTCTGTAAAGCATGCACAATCAGCCTCCAGATATTTAATTTTTGGGGAATTTGTCTCCAAAGATTTTCTAATTTCTCTCCAAAATGGCCAAAAATTTCAAAATTCTCAAAACTAATACATGTAGCTAAACGTAGGAATTAATAAGAAAATTGTCGCCGGATGATTCAGGAGACTAATTCCAAGTCCTCAACAGTCGTCGGATAAACTTCACAACTTCAAGCATCTTTTGCAGAGACTGGAGGTACCTATGTCAGTTTAAGCCAATTACCTAATTGGCTTAGATTTGAAATGGTCAAATCTCAGATAGACCTAGGGTCACGCAGGTAAATTGCTGCCCTTTAATTATTAATTGCAGCACTCTCAAGAGAGTCACTAAAACATTCTGAACCGAAAATTACAGTAAAATGTTGCATAGCTATCAAAATAAGCGCAGTGCGAGCGTTTTTAACGAGTGTTTTGAAGCTATGATGTTTCTGTTAGAGGCCGCAATTAGTTAGTGGGCCGCAATTTACCTGCTTGAACGCTTGACCCTATGTGGCTATGTCTAATTGGCTTTAAATTTTGAATTAATTCCTAAGTTCTCATGTTAATTTTGGCTTGAAATCTTCAAAAAATGAGTACAATTGGCTTGGCTCAATTTTTTTTTAATTTTGGCTCAAAATTGGCTTACAATTTACCAGCCTCAGATACATGGACTGTGCGAGTAGCTGCACTACAGTAACTCGGCACTCGCTAAGCCAACTCGCACCGTGTAATAGGGCCTTCAGAGGGCCATTATTTTGAATGCGTAGTACTAACAAAATGGTGTCATTTTGTGTTTTATGTGAAGAAGATTCGGTTTAGCTGAGTTATAAATAATCGTGCACATAATTTGGTCGGTAGATATGGCTACCGCCTCCTTTCATTAAAAATGTCCTTTTTTAATTGCCAAATCTACCAGCTGCCAGCAAAGATAATGAGCTGTTATCGAGACTGGAGAGAGCGTTTATAGTCACGTCAGAGGTTAGTGGACGTGATTGGTTGAATTTTATGACTGTACCTACACGTTCGATCTGAATTTCTTCTAAAGTCCCGTCCAGACGCTCCGACAAATGCCTAGATTTCTCTGAAATCAGGTGTTTGCGAGCAAATTTGTCCGCGATTTGGCAGGCAAATTTGTCCCCGATCACAATAATTGAACCTGTCAGTGACTTTCAACATGTTGGACAATTTCGTCCCCAAACAAGTGTTCGCGACTGTTATTTGAATGAATATTTGTGATATATGGAGTAAATTTGATAAACTCTCATTTTAGTTATGAAAGATTGAATTCATTATCTAGTAGTCTATTTATATTATTTGATTGAGATTTTTGTAAATAAATTTTTGTATTTTTTAGAATATATGTTGTTAGAGGATACCAAAGGTTTAGAGTGATAATTTAATAAATCTGAAAGTTATATAAAATAGCATTATTAAAAATATAAATCTGTAATTAAAAAATAGTATTATTAAAAATATAAATCTGTAATTAAAAAATAGCATTATTAAAAATGTAAATAGCATAAATTGTAAATCTGAAATTTAAGAAATATAGAACATAGTTTACTTCATGGGAAATGTCAAAGTCAGAGTCAGTCTCAATCTAGAAGTGATACAGTGTGGACCTAAGTAATGTACTTGGATTTAACTTTAATTTGTGCTCAACTAGTGATAATAATTGTGTGGTATTTTTCAGAGACTTAGGTATGATAGGTTGTTGTTGTAGCTATTATTAAAAGTGTTAAACAGTTTAAGGAGTGAAGTGTCTACTCTCTAGCATTTATCAAGACCAGGGTAAGAATACTCTTTTTAGATAGTTTATTTATGATTCATATATTTGTAATAGGATGTGTTATTAAATTAGATTATTTCATTTGTTGCAGCCTGGTTTATGATTATGTTGACATCTAATAAATTGAAGCAAACGAAAGATTTTACTTGCATCATCTATCTACTACAATAGTTTTCACCTAACAAGGAATAGTTCAATAAAACAACAATCAACAATAGTATTTATTAACTTCAGCCTACAATAGATCAATTCTTAATTACAACTCTAATGTTCGGGAACACGGCCCCCCAACATTAAATGGTGCCGTGACTAAAAACCGAAGGTACAGAATATCATTGCTGCTTACTTGTTCCTATTTAGAAGAGATCTCTTACCTTGCTTCATAGCTGGTTTGACCTGAAACAGAGAAGATGGTTGTTGATTTGGAAGATTTATATGGACAAGATGGAGATTATGAGGCAATACAAGAAAATTGGATTGCAACGAAACAGTTCTTATGTGATATTCAAAAGAAAACTGAATGTGACATGGATGAAAGGACTAAGGAATTGATTGGTACAATAAATCAGGAATTGAAGATGTATGTAGAAAAATCAACCGGTGCAATTCCTAAAGAAATGAGAAAGGAAGAAAAAGTGTGTGAGATTAAGATGGAAGAAAAGACTAAGAAGAAAGAAAAATCAGCAAGAAACAAGAAAGAGAAAGACACAGATACTGAAGAGTCGTCACCTAGTGAAGAAGAGTCTTCATCTTCATCCAGTTCACAGGCTAGCTCAGATAGTTCCATTGCTGTCAAGAAGCAAAAGAAGAAGAAAAAGAGTGAACCTAGAGAAGAATCTGTAGCATTTAGCAAACTGATAAGAAAGCTGGATCATAGAGTTGTACCTAAACTTGAGAGTTTTGATGAACAGGCAGGACAAGATCTAGTGGTGTACTTGAAGAAATTTGAAAGTTACTGTAAGGATAACTACAGGGGTGGAAAGAGTTTTTGGCTGAATGAGTTGGAAGAGCGTTTGAATGGCCAAACACTAGAAACCTTCAAAGCAATGAAAGATGCAAGTGATGATTATGATGATATGAAGAAGAAGTTAGTGGATTGGTACAAGGAAGAAAAGATAAACAGGAAGGTAAAAGCAAGGAAAAGTTTCAAGAATATAAAGATGAAGAGAGGAGAATCATTAATTGTGTATTCGAATAGAGTCCAATCGATGTTCAAACAGGCTTATCCCAGTAAAGATACTATGCATAGTGGAACCCTTATCAACAAACTCACAGAAACAATTCCAAAGTCTGCTCAAGCAAAACTAGACCCACAGATAGTTCAACACAAAATGACAAATACAAGAATGAGTTGGAATAAGGTCCAAAAATGTCTAAGAATGTGTGATGTCGATGAAAGAAGAGGGGAAAGCAGTGATGAAGAAGAAATTGTCATCAACTTAGGAGGACCAAGGAGAGAATGGAATGAAAATGATGACAGAGAGAAGAAATGGAATATTAACAACTATGGTAGTTACAAACAAGGTAACTACCAAAGAGATAATTTCTATAACAGAATGCCGACAAATCGTTATCATTCTGGACAGAGAAAAGCGCCAACCAAAGAAGAGTATGAATCCTCCAATGTAACACGTTTCAGAAAGTTGAATGAGATGTGTAGTTTCTGCAACAGGTTCGGGCATAATGAACAGAATTGCAGAAAGAAAGCTAAAGTGTGTTTCAACTGTGGAAAAGGTGGACATTTTGCAAGAGAATGCTGGGCTTCACAGAGCAGAAGAAATGAACGTGGAACATCAGGAAGAAATCAATCCAAATCACCTGGAAAAGAAGAGTATGGGTACAATGGAAACAGAAGCCAGAGTCAACATGTGAAATGGGGAAATTTAAATTCAAAGAATTTAAACTATTCACCTCTAGTGTAAATGAGGCTATGCTGGAGGAAGAAAAAGAAGGTGAAATACAGTCCTCAGAAGTGGAATTCAAGAACAGGGAGAACCAACATGACAGAACAAGTGAAGAAAAGGAAGGTGAGACTGAACTAATTAGTCAGTATATAATAAATGCCTTAATTCCATCTAAACTGTTCATGATTGATGTATCACTAAGTAATTTTATAGCAAGTGCAATGTTGGATAGTGGGACGTCATTCTCTTTTGTAAAGAAATCTATAATTGATAATTTGAAATGTGATGTCAATGTGAATATGAAAAGAGAAATAATAGGGTATGGAGGTCACAAACTAACTACAGAAGGAGAAATAGATACCGAGATTAGCATTGCAGATTTGAAATTAAACTGTAGGATGAATGTGATAGAAGATAGAAATATGAAATATGACCTAATTTTGGGTTTGAATTTTCTGAAAGATAACTGTGTTGAGATAGACTTGGCGAAAAGGACAGTCAAGATAGGAAGAAAGGATAAAATAAATGCCATATTTTGCATGGATAGTAACTATAAGATAAAAGAGGCTATTTATAACAACATCCCAGTTTATGCTACAGAAGAGAAGACTATAAAGGCAAATGATGATTGTTTGATAAGTATAGCTAGTGAAAATACTTTGTCTAAAAATGCAGATTTCTTTTTTGAAGGCATAGTAAAGGAAGGAGTTAGCATTCATCAGGGCATTGTGTCTGATCTAAACCAGAGAGTTATATGCCAGAATGTAACTAGAAAGTCCAAGAGAATAAAGAAGAATGAGCAAGTTGGACATATATCAATGCTAGTAGAAGATGAGATAAATTCTCTACAGGATGATAATTGGACTGCACAACTATTAAGGGAACGGATAGATCTAGGAGAAGAGCTATCTAGTGATGAAAAGTCAGGAGTCTACGAGATGCTGGAGAAAGCACAGAAGGCATTAAGTTTGGGTGATAGTGACATAGGAGAGGCAAATGTGAGTCCACACCATATAGAACTTAATTCGTATTCTCCAATTTGGCAGAAGCCTAGATCCTTTTCAGAGCCAATCAACCAAGAAATTGAAGCCCAGTGTCAACAGCTTTTGAGTGACGACATAATAGAATACAGTGATTCTAACTGGTCTTCACCTGTAGTGCCGGTAAAGAAGCCAGATGGAAGCTTGAGACTGTGTATAGACTACAGAAAACTGAATGCTGTAACAGAGTCACAGAACTTTCCTATGCCAAGTCTAAACAAGTGTCTGTACAAAGCAAACAAAATGAAGTACTTTACAACACTTGATTTAGTGAAAGGGTACTACCAAGTTAAACTGTCAGATGAGAGTAGAGATTTAACTGCATTCAGTACCTCGAAAAATCACTTTCACTTCAAGCGACTTCCCTTTGGCTTGAAAAATGCTGCAATCGCCTTTCAACGTATGATGCAGCAGATTATTTCGCCTGTCAAGTCAAATAATGTGATAGTATATATTGACGATATACTAATAATGTCAGAAACCTATGAAGAACATCTGAAGTTAGTGGAAAAGGTGCTAGGAACATTGTCCAGATATAATGTCAAAATTAAAGTAAAAAAGTGCAAATTTTTCAAGAAATGTGTGCAATTCCTGGGACATTTGATCAGTACAGAAGGAATCAGGAAATGTGAAGAATATGTTAAAAAGGTGCGAGAATGCCAAAGACCTACAACTGTGACAGAACTTCGCAAATTCTTGGGCCTTGTCAACTTCCAGAGGAAATTCATCCCAAGGTGTTCCGAAATAATGAAATCTCTATCAGAAGTTACAGGTGGTCCCAAGAAAGCCAAGATTGAATGGACTGATGAGAGGAATCGAGCTTTTGAAAGACTGAAAGAAGAGATAGAAAGGGATGTCACTCTAACTTATCCAGACTATAGTGAAACTGCGGAACCTTTGGAACTTTATGTTGATGCATCTGGCAGTGGAGCAGGAGGTTGCTTAGTTCAGCGACAAAATGGTGAAAAGAAGGTAATAGGATATGGCTCTATGTGTTTCTCTACAACTCAGTGCAGGTATTCTACTATAGAAAGAGAATTAGCAGCTATACAGTGGGGATGTGAGAATTTTAGATCGTTTTGTTTGGAGTTCAGTTCATGTTGTTTACTGATCATAAACCTCTTGTATACATGAATAATATGGCAATTCACAGCTCACGAATACAAAGGACTCTAGACCATTTGGCAGAATATGACTTCCTAATCAAATACATACCTGGTACAGAGAACACTGCAGCTGATTTCTTATCTCGTATTGAAGGAGAGAATGTAGACGACGACTTTCAAGAAGGACTGCCAAAAGAATTCAGGGTACCAGAGAAGATGGAAGGTGGTGGAAACTCAATGTTCAAGGCTCTGCTGTCTGCTATGAGTTTCGTCTGTGAAGAGGAAGAACTGCCGAAAGACCATCTGGAAATGAGAAAAAATGTGATTAATCAACTAATAACTGAACCTGCAAAGTATAAGTTGGTAAATAATAAGCATGAAAAAAGAAAACTGAAGGTTATGCTCAATGATGATCAACTACCTTGCACTGAGGCAATATTAGCAGCTTCACATTTATATGGTATTGAAATCAGAGTGTACCATAATATAAAAACACCAGTTGTGTATAAAGCTCATATTGGTAATTGTAAAAAAATTGTGAATTTACAATGCATATCTTATATACATTATAATCCAATCTATACAAAGAAAGATGTGGAAATAAATGTAAGTAATAGATGGATTAATGATATTGATAGTATTCCTGAAATTACTAGTCTCTATGAACAGCTTGATCTGAATTGTGCAAACTTATTTACAGAAGATTTTACAGAGAGAAAATGTGCACATTCTAGTTTGAACTCTAGTACAGAAATTACTTATAATGGTAAAAATTTGTGTGCTCTCATAGATACAGGGGCACAGATCAGTTTAATTGGAGATGAGACATGGAAAGGGGTGATGAAGGGAAATGAAAGTGTAACCAAAGATAAATCACTAAGGTTAGTAGGAATAGTGGGAGAAAAGAAGGAATGTTTAGGCATTGTGCACCTAGCAATCAGATTTGAGGGTTTAGAAGATATGAAAATTTTTCCTTTTGCCATTGTTAAGCAATCAGATTTGCCGTGTTGCATGCTTATTGGTTTAAATTATTTAGAAAGTCTGGGTAGAAAGGTCAACTTTGGTAATTCACAAGTTACATGGAGTGATGGTAGCAAGTTAATATTCAAAACTGATGTGGATATTGCTTTTGGAAGAGAACAGTGGACTCTAACTAATGTTGAAGTGGAAGATGAAGCTACTGCCCCGAAAGTGACATTCAGAATTGAGAAGGAGGAATTAAAGAAAATGCAGGAATCCAATCATGCAATCCGCACTCTTCGAGGTAAAATTGAAAGAAAGATTGAAACCAAATTGTGGAAAGCACCTTCAATTAAACAATTCTCGAGGTATGTGAGTAATTTGACATTTGAAAATGATATTCTGATAAAATCTGATTTGGACTATAAAGCTGTTGTAGTATCTTATTCATTTCTGGTTGAGATTGTTAATAAAGTGCATAGTAAATTAGCACACATTGGAAGGAAAAAGCTTGTTGAGGTTGTAAAGAGGCATTTCTGGCATCCTGCACTTGAGACAGTAGCTAGAGAATTATGCAGATGTTGTCACTATTGTCAAACAAATAAAGTTAATAGATTGAATGACTCACCTCCAACACTAAAGATAGATTCTCAGTATCCTTTTAATATTGTTGCTATTGACCTTTTGAAGTTCCCCAGATCCAAAGCAGGTTTTGAGATGGCATTGGTTTGTGTGGATCACTGTTCCAAGTGGATGATGGCGGTACCAGTCAGAAACAAATCTGCTATGACTATAGCAAAAACTCTGAAATATCAAATCATGCCCAATCTGATTAAAATTCCTGTAAACATTCTAAGCGACAATGGAATGGAGTTCAGAGGAGAGCCAACTGAAAGGGTATTAGAAGAGTTTGGTATAAAACACCTATATACGTCTCCATATACACCTTCTTCAAATGGAGCAGTTGAACGTCTGAATAGAACTCTGTTGGGATTGGTGAAGGCATTAGTAGGTGATATGAGTGAATGGGACCAAGTGTTGTCGAGAGCTATAATTTTGTACAACAATACTTACCACAGTCAGCTACACATTGTAATAGTCGGGTCAAACTATCCACATTAATAACTGTGATTGTCCTATTCGTATGCTAATTGTTCTCTTTCTTTCAGGTATGGTCAGGAGGAATGAGGAGATGGACTTCAGGTAATTGTATTGATGTAACGGATGGAGGTATACAAGAGGCGAGGATATGGTACAAGGTTTATGGTGAGTTGAGACACGTTATGAGTATGAGTACAAGAATGAGAATGAGAATGAGAATGAGAATGAGAATGAGAGGTGCGAGGAAACAGGTACCCTCTGTAAAAGAAGATCAATATTAGTAATCTATTACAATCATATAACTAATTACATTTCATATATTTAATATTGTACATTGTTTATATTTCATAGTTTTATTCAATCATTGTAAATCATATATTTATTAAAATATTACATGTTAAAAAGAGTTTATTTATACCTATATAGAGAATATTAATATACATATATTTACACATTATAATTATATACAACTCACTCAGAATGGAGAGGGAGTCAGAAGCAGGGAGGAGTATTTGGAGACCTTTTAATTAGTTGACGTTCAAATAATTCATATTAATAAATAAACATTTAATAGTGATTCTGTAAAGATAAAACATAGGGTTAAAATTATAGCGAAGTTTTCAATTATATTACTATCACATCTCCACGTCTACATACCTCCCCACCAAACTGAGGTATAATTTTATTTTAATAGAAGCATTAAAAGAATCCTACATTACATCAATTATTTACAAATAAAATTCAAAACAATATCTACTCTACATTTAACACAAATAACAAAAAATTCCTAAGCGTTAATACAAACATAATTTCACAATACATATAATTTTCTATCAACATAGTTTTTATTCCATAATTAAGGTAATAGTTCGTTTTAAACGTTTGGCTAAAATTTATTCAACGAGTACCATTCGTTCCTCTCCCCTCCTCGGAGAGACAAACGTTAAAATATATCGAAAATACACAACTTTAGCAATGCCGTTAAAATGGGAAAATTTATAAAAAAAATAAACTTTACATTTATATAATATACAATTTTAACAATCTACGCGCTGTCATATTTGGGTTCTTTATTAGACTTAACACGTTCTAACGTTTTGCCTTGTACCCAAGGTATATCCTTTATTGGGCCCTTAGACCGCAAGTGTCTTTCATTAAAGGACTCTACACTTGCTGTATTTTTAACAAAAGGGTAGTTACGTTTTTCTAAAATATTCTTAATCTTAGCAGACCTTTCATAGCTTTCAATTATACGTTCCTTACTGTCAAATCCTTCAAACTCTGAATCACCGTTTAAACTATTCTTAGGCGAGTCTAGATGTAAGATTAAAGAGTGTCTTTCATGCTCATGACTCAAATCTTCCATCTCAGCAGAATCTATAGAGGGTAACTCAAAAGTCCCTGTACTACTGAAAGACCAGTCTAACAAATTCCATTCATTGAAACTTCCAGTACCTATACTCTGATTATTAGGACATGATGACTCAACGTCCTCCAACCATCCCAGACTCGACCTCAGGACAGCAAGACATCCAGCGAGATCCTCCACAGTGTTTGCTCGATCTTTAGACATATTATTCTTCTCCAAGCAACAACTAGTGCATGAATCACCTGTCGAAGTGAAGATATGATTTGGAGATGGTTCTCGCTCGTTAATTACTGGGTTTTGGACATTACGTTGCACATATGGAGAAAATCCCGAGAATCCAGAACTGCTATCCGAGGAAGAGTCAAGGGACGAGATGGAGCCGCCGATACATAGTTCATTAACACCTGGAAAAATAACATGGTCATTATCATCATCAATTAACGGTTCATTATCATTCATCTTATACTGGGGATGGGTCAGAATATAATCAGGGGGAGATTTAAATAGTCTTAATTTACTATAATGTGCCCTTGATAATTGACCACCATTCAGATCTTTAATCTCATACGTTAGGCCATTGCGATGAGCAATAACTACTTCAAACGGTCCTTGAAAATTAGGTAAAAACTTATTAGTAGACAAAAATCCTCGCGTTTGAGTTTTTAGTAGCACTTTCTGACCAACGTTAAAGGGAATGAAGTTAGGGTGACCAGGTCTCCACGTATCTACTACAGGGTTCAATACTGAATTTAACTCCATACAGTGAGCTCTTTTAAGTAGGAAATCGGATGGTGACATACCTAACTCCACATGAACGGTGTTATTATAGGTGATTAGAGCCTTAGGTAGAAGCTCTTCCCACTCACCTTCCGCGCTGCCCAGACTACGAAGTAAATTCTTGATGGTCCGATTTACGCGTTCGATGGCACCATTTGACGTAGGCTGGTAGGGTGTCGTTAATCTGTGTCTTACGCCGTGTTCCTCCAAAAAGCAATTGAATTCTTCAGATGTGAATTCCGGTCCGTTATCAGATAGGATGCTTGTCGGAACTCTGGGCATAAAAGGGAAAACTTGAGTTCTGAAAGCCCTAACCACAGTGGAACTCTTCTTATCCTTAATTGGTATGGCTGTTACCCACTTCGAATAATGATCGACTACAGTCAAGCACCCTATATAACCCTGACGTGAACGTGGAAAAGATACCAGATCAGTGGCGACTAGTTCAAATGGGTAGCTTGACTGAATCTTCTGCACAGGTGGGTTTACTGTACGTCTGAAATCCTTGATAAGCTGACAATCCGAACAAGTAGAGCAGACGTCGTCGCATACCATATATCTTGATGGATGCCAGAACACGCTGTCTATGATGTTGATAAGTTTGTCGCGGCCTATATGTGCTAGGTGACCATGCAAGACTAACACTGTGCCAACAAGAAAATGAAAAGGCACAATAACTATATTATCACACATCAACAGTCCACTTACTAATGATAATTTAGAACGATGCCGCTTAAATTGTTTGACTTTAGCTGGCCAAGCCTTTACATCAGTTCCCTTACTCAATAGTCTGTACAGAGTTCTTAAGATAATACAGCTTGACTGCAACGATTTGAGTGAGTCACGATCTCTTATCAAAGCCAAACCAGTTACAGAAGATGAGGCTCCTTCCAATTCAAATCTAAATTCGTTGCCTATGGATTTCACTTGAAGAGTATGAGATTTAATAGGAGAAGAAGTTACAGATAGAACAATTGGTGACATAGAATCAAAACCATCCATTTCAAAAATACAAATTGGACTGCCTTTCCGTTTAAGCTGATTTGACATAAAGCATATTTCTAATTGGTACTCATTCAAAAAATCATATCCGATCAATACGCAATAGGGAAAACAATCCGTCTCCACTACAGCAAATTTGTGAGGCGTACTCATCTCAAGGTTTTCGATATTAAGCAGAGTTTCATACGTTTTTGTGATGGTTCTTTTGTATCCTGAAAAGCCTACAATATCACATACCTTTCCTTCTTCTACTTGTACTGGAAATTTCTCGTTCAGACTCTCCAAGACAGCACCTGACATCAAACTGATCTCTGCTCCGGTGTCGATTATGGCGCAGCATTTAACACTACCTATCATAATATTAATCCTTGGAAGGGAGCAACCGACGTGAGAGCAATGCTGACCAGGGGATACGACTAGATTAATATTCACATCTTCAATACCGTAACTACTATCATCTTCACGATTAGGATTAGTGTAAGACAAAGGTGACTCAGGACGTTGCACAGTATACATCGAACATTTACCAATATCGGGAGCATTATAATTGTTTAATTCTACAAGGGGATTGAAGTGTATACCACTTAGGCACTGCAACTGAATAACATCATCATAAGGTTCGAATTGATAAATAACTGGTGAATCGGCCCAAAAATAAACGTGAATGCTAATCTTAAAAATTTTACTAGCTGCCATGAGTAGATCAAAGGAGGGTAATTGACCTCGGAAACGCATAAGGCGCAGGTTTCTCCTAGTTACCCGATCTAATGAGAGTTTATATTTAACATGATTTGATAGGATTTCATCAACTAACCGCTCTCTTAAATCCTGTGCATCACCAGTGAAGACTCCCCTCTGTGGATCTCTCATTATACATTTATGCAGACTCACCAGCATAGAGTCTCCTCCACCAGGCACAGGTGTACCATCTATCACCAATCCACAGGGCAGTGAGCCACTATCATTACCAGTGCACTCTATGGGGTTACTGTGGATACGCGACAGAGCGTCGGCAGCTGTGTTCAGCTGTCCAGGGACGTACCTGATTTCGAACACGTAGTCCGACAGTTCCTCAACGGTTCGTGCTAGCCGAGAACACACGAGCTTCATATTGTGAAGATGGACTAGGGGTTGATGGTCTGTGAACAGTATGAAAGGGACACCATGCAGAAACGGCCTGAACGTCTTGATACCCCATCTCAGTGCAGTTAGTTCTCTATCCAGGGTAGAGTAGTTCAGTTGGGCGCCAGTGAACATCATGGATGCAAAGCCTATAACCCTGTGAGACTCACCTTGGGTTTGAGCGAGATAAGCACCTGCTCCAAAGCTCGATGCGTCAACCCATAGCTCAAGACTTTCTGCGTCAGTAGAGTAGTCTGGGTAGGCCAATTCGACTTCATCAGCCATAGCTGTCTTCAGGCCCTCGAATGCATCGTCCATCTCGCTGGTCCATTCTAGTTCACAATTTCTCTTACCACTAGTTAGACAGGATAGAGGGCGTTGCATGACCGAACAATTAGGCAAGAATTTACGTTGGAAATTAATGAGGCCTAAGAATTCACGCAACTCACCTTTGCTCTTTGGCTTAGGATACTCATGAATTTTATTCACGTATTCAGGTGTTTTCCTAATACCATTGGTGCTGACAATATGTCCTAAGAATTCCACTTCGGTTCTAAAGAAATCACATTTAGAGGCATTGATCTTTAGTTTATAATTCTCCAGAGTACTAAGCACCTTATAAACCAACTCCAAATGTTCCTTAAAGGAATTACCCATTATGAGAATGTCATCAATATAAATGATTACCTTATTTGATGGCAATGACCCCAGCACGGACTGAATTTGGCGCTGGAACGCCGAAGGAGCATTGCGAAGCCCAAAGCTTAACCTCTTGAACTGCCAGTGGTTCCTTGGAGTAGCGAATGCAGTGTAGCTCTTTGATTCTTCATCTATCGGAATCTGGTAATATGATTTGACCAAATCCAACCGAGTGAACCACTTCGTACCGTACAAACCAAATAAAGAGTCCGATATGTTGGGCATAGGATGACGTTCGGGAATGGTGACCTTATTTAACTTACGGTAATCCAGACACATCCTAAGGCCACCACCCTTCTTAATTACAGGTACGATAGGAGCATTCCAAGGGGAAACGCTCGGTTCTATAATATCTAAGGAGTGAAGCTCCTTGCATTGTCTTTCTATCTCATCTGCCACTGGTGGTGAGAATCTCCTAGGTCTTATATAAATAGGAGTATCGTTACTAAGTTTGATAGCGTGCTCTGTCACTCTAGCATGACCAAGGTCAAATTCGCCAGCACTAAATACTTTTTTAACCTTATGAAGAGTATCTAATACCTGAATTCTTTGAGACTCTTCTAATTCTGGCAACTTAACCTGATCTAAGAGACTATCCTCCTCTGCCAAGAGCTCATCACAGTCATCATCTACATCCGACGGTAGTTCAACTATGGTGGAGACAGTACCTAGCAATTGACCAGCCTGAACTACAGAAGATTTCTCGGGGGCAACACATAAGATAGAATTTGTACCAGAGCTAATGACACCAGATAAACCTCTAGTTTCTTTAGCCAATTTGGGATCCATTTGATCATCACTATAAAGGAAAGATTGGTCTCTGTCAAGTAAAGGAATACAGAATCTAATAGGCACCCTACCTGAAATACCACGTGTTAAATCTACCGTTCTGTCAGCATAGCAATCAATATTCTTAAATACTGTTCTACTAACAACGCCAATATCAGTCAAATGAAATTCTATGGAACTGTTCTTATTGACATGTTTCACCATAATTTTATCTTTTACACAAATCTCAATACAGTTTCCCCTCAAAAAATCAATTCCTAAAAACAGTGAGTTATTCATAATACAATTATTAGGAAATACATGGAAATCAATGTCATTAAACACAATACTACCTACTTGCAATGAACATCTACTTTTACCATTTGTTACCATTACATCACTACCTAAAACTTTGAGTTTTACTTCACTAGGAACAATGTCAAGATTCAACTCTTTGGCTAGGGAACTTGATATTAATGAGTAGGCAGCGCCCGAATCAATTATAGCGTTGGTATTATGGACTTTATTAAGGGTTACATCAATTTTAAAATTATTGGGAGAATCCTCATACAATAAATTAATAATCTTGTGAGGCCTACAGTTTGTCTCTTCCTTGGAGTTTCTCTTTTCTTCATTTGCATCCTCTTCATTCAGTAGTTGAGAGGTGAATACCAAGGGTTTCTCAGCGTCGATTTCTAAAGGTATCTTGGGGACCAAATTCTTCAATCTCAATCCCTTCCCCGTGGAATTGAGAACCTCTAGTTTGACGCTTCTGCTTCACTTCGGGAAAATTTGGGGTTGTATTTGGCACACTCTTTCATCATGTGCTCACCTCCACAAATAAGGCAAGCATTGTTAGCCCTCCAACAACTACTCTCCATGTGGTTCTTCTTGCCACAAAAGGAACAAAATTTATGTGGAGCACGAGAATCTTGCCTCCTTGATCTCTCTGGGGTCCACTGTCTTGAAGAAGATTGTTGTCTCGGACTTTCATCATACCTCATGCCAGAAGAGCGACGTTGTTTTGGATAGTCCGATCTGCCAGATTGCCAATGATCAGGGGACTGCCATTTGTTATCAGTCTTAGGTGAAAAGCTACGATCCTGTCCAAGAGCACCACCACGTTCAGGGGTTCGATGTCGGAAATGGCCCTGAGACCAAAATTGTCTGCCATGAGAGGGCTCAAATCCAACATTGTTATTATCGTCTCGGCGACCTGGCACGTGTTTCTGCAATTCGTCCGACCACATGATAGTGTGAGGACGAGGTAGTTCAGCCTGCAAGTCTGCTGCCAATTGCATAATAGCTGAGAAGTTTAAGTGCTTTTGTGTGCCACCAGATGTTGCCTTCATGACCTTTTCCATATCACATATCTTCTCCCTTATTCTGTGAGGAATTTGTACGAGGAAAGTTTGCCTAAGCATCTTTGCAGCTTCCCTAGGTGACTTTGGAAACGCCAATTCCGCCAGTTCCATGAGTCTCATGCCAAATAAGTCGAGAGTTTCCTCAGATTTTGGTGACGCTTCTTCAAACTTTTTCCGCCAGTATGCTCGGCCTCCTATCTTCTGCTTCTTGAAATGCGCCAGCAGCCTCTCCTTCATTTGGTCATACTTTAGTCTTCTTCCTCCACATATTTTGTAGACATTTAATAAGTCTCCCGTTAAGAACTGCTCTAGTTGTTGGCATTTGTCCCGCGAGTCCCCTCTAAATTTAGATTTGAAGTATGACTCGTATGAAGACAAGAAACTCCTTAGGTGTAATTTTCCATCCATTTGGAAAATTGGTGGAGTGACGATTTCTCTCTTGTCTATTCTCTTCTTTCCACGCCTACGAGGTACAGAAACTCTCTCATCACTGCTAAAGGAATCTACTGAGGACGAACAAGATGAGTCTGATTCTATTGACGTATCTGAGGACAATATAATTTCCTCAATCTTCTCTGCCTGGGTGGAGAACAAGGTCGACTTCATTGTTGGGAGTTGGGTTGATGGGAATTTGGTTGATGGGAGTTGGGTTGATGGGAGTTGGGTTGATGGGAGTTGGGTTGATGGGAGTTGGGTTGATGGGAGTTGGGTTGATGGGAGTTGGGTTGATGGGAGTTTGAAGTCTGTTGAGAATTTGAATTCTGTTGGGCTCCTCTTGAACTCCTTTATAATGTGGGTGCACCGTTTATCTGCTGCAGTGTCATTCCAGTAGGGATTCTGGGCTAACATCTTCAGCATTTCATTCCACTCAGCATATGTCAACGGAGAGGCATCCTCATTTCTGTGTGGAGCAGTCTCTGGACTATCTGACATTAGTTTTATCAGTTGTACTGCTGCTGAGGAGCAGTCCTCGGGAGACACTTCCAGGGATCCTCCATGCCATTGAGGGAACACAGAACATCTCAATTCATCTATCGCCTGAAGGTTGAAGGAATTGACAACCTCACCAAACTTCTCATTGATAAAATCTGCCCGGACCTGTGGATGGCTGAACTGCTGCAGAAGTCCCTGATATGCTACTACCCTTGTCAACAGCCTGACTTCATACTCGTTCTGTAGCTTTCTTGTCTTTGTGCTCTCTCCTTTATTATCTTCTCCATTCCTCCACATTCTCCGGTATCCAAAGGGTTGTTCAGCATTCTTCGTGTCGACTCCGAAGTCGCCATTCTCCACCTCACACCTCTCATCATTTTTCTGTTTTGGCCTTGCTCCTTTAGACACACCAGGACCACCCCTAGCTTCAACCTCACTTCGTACATCTCCTGACCTCACTTCAGGGGGTGAATTAGTTAATCCCATTTTTAGCTTTCTTCTACGTTGATAACAGAACAATCACATCCCGTCGAAGATGCCACTGTAATAGTCGGGTCAAACTATCCACATTAATAACTGTGATTGTCCTATTCGTATGCTAATTGTTCTCTTTCTTTCAGGTATGGTCAGGAGGAATGAGGAGATGGACTTCAGGTAATTGTATTGATGTAACGGATGGAGGTATACAAGAGGCGAGGATATGGTACAAGGTTTATGGTGAGTTGAGACACGTTATGAGTATGAGTACAAGAATGAGAATGAGAATGAGAATGAGAATGAGAATGAGAGGTGCGAGGAAACAGGTACCCTCTGTAAAAGAAGATCAATATTAGTAATCTATTACAATCATATAACTAATTACATTTCATATATTTAATATTGTACATTGTTTATATTTCATAGTTTTATTCAATCATTGTAAATCATATATTTATTAAAATATTACATGTTAAAAAGAGTTTATTTATACCTATATAGAGAATATTAATATACATATATTTACACATTATAATTATATACAACTCACTCAGAATGGAGAGGGAGTCAGAAGCAGGGAGGAGTATTTGGAGACCTTTTAATTAGTTGACGTTCAAATAATTCATATTAATAAATAAACATTTAATAGTGATTCTGTAAAGATAAAACATAGGGTTAAAATTATAGCGAAGTTTTCAATTATATTACTATCACATCTCCACGTCTACAACATGTCACCATCAGACTACCTCTTGAAAAATAGTCATGCTAGCCAAGAAGTTCTACCTATTGATAATCATGCATGTGAAATGTGGAAGGAAGGTAATCCGAACTTCAAATCCTTTGATATTAATCAAAAAGTTCTGAAAGAAATAAAGAGAGTAGGGGATAGAGTTGGCTACAAATTAATGCCTAAGTTTGAGGGACCATTTTTTATTAAGAAGATACAGTCTAACGGATTGTCATATGAAATTGCAAAGCCAGGGGAGCCATTCAAACTGTTTAAATGTCACCATAAAAAACTAAGGGCATATAATGAACTACCTGAAGGTTTGAGGAAGTTCATTTCAGAAGAGTGTGAAGAAGACCATGAAGAAGAATACATGATGAGAGAGAATAACCAAACTAATAATAAAGAAAAGGAGTATGAATGTTTGCTGTGGAGTGATACAGACTCTCAATCATCATTTGAAGGTTTCCCCCAGATATCAACAAGTGAATCTGAAGGTAGTGTGTTAGACACAGAAGATACAAGAAAGAAGGGCAAGAATCAATGTAAAAACTTGAAAAGTATTAGACAAAGAAATAAGAAGATGAATAGTAATGAGAAAGATCTAGAAGAAGGAAGAATAAATTCAAGACACTCTAACGAAGAAGAAAGTGGTAAAGAAAATGAGGCAATTTCATTACAAACGTTTCAAAGCTCAGTGATGGTGAACAATGGAGAATACAAGAGTTCAACTCCTATAAATGGTAACGATGTAAATATTATTGAATATATGAAAAATAATATAACTGATGTCTCTTTGTCCACATTAGAAAAAACTATTTCTGAGCATGAAGATGTCTTACTGGTAGTGGAAAATGAACAGAAGAGTTTGAGTTCACTAATGAGCGACCTGTCTGTTCACATGAATGAGGCTTTCATGGAGACTAACGAGGAGGAAAACAGCACTGTCTGTGACTACAGTGGTTTCTCGGGGTCCTCATCATTTCGGAGTCAGATTGATGGTAGATTAGATGAGTTGAAAAGGATTGTGGCTGAAGGGAGAAATAGCATTGCTGAGAACAGAGAGAGAAGTAGATGCTTAAGAAGAGAGTTATGGGATTGGAGGAGAACGCAAAGCTTCAATTTGACTGCAGAAAACACCACCTTGGGCCAAGTGGAAGGTGAAACAAGTGTACTTCTTGCAGATCGAATGACCAGCACTCCAAGAAGGCAACAATCTGTGAATACTGATGCCCAAACCCAACAAATACCTACTCGGCAGTATCAGCTCAGAAGCAGGAATGGTAAAATTAATTATAAATAGGATATGTTGTATTATAGAAATTGTTTTGATAGCTAGGTATTATTTTAAAAATTTAGTAAACCTTTCCTTTATGATTATAAGAAATTTATTAGTTTTTCCTCTAGTAAAAACTAGGAGGGGAGGCATGTTAGAGGATACCAAAGGTTTAGAGTGATAATTTAATAAATCTGAAAGTTATATAAAATAGCATTATTAAAAATATAAATCTGTAATTAAAAAATAGTATTATTAAAAATATAAATCTGTAATTAAAAAATAGCATTATTAAAAATGTAAATAGCATAAATTGTAAATCTGAAATTTAAGAAATATAGAACATAGTTTACTTCATGGGAAATGTCAAAGTCAGAGTCAGTCTCAATCTAGAAGTGATACAGTGTGGACCTAAGTAATGTGCTTGGATTTAACTTTAATTTGTGCTCAACTAGTGATAATAATTGTGTGGTATTTTTCAGAGACTTAGGTATGATAGGTTGTTGTTGTAGCTATTATTAAAAGTGTTAAACAGTTTAAGGAGTGAAGTGTCTACTCTCTAGCATTTATCAAGACCAGGGTAAGAATACTCTTTTTAGATAGTTTATTTATGATTCATATATTTGTAATAGGATGTGTTATTAAATTAGATTATTTCATTTGTTGCAGCCTGGTTTATGATTATGTTGACATCTAATAAATTGAAGCAAACGAAAGATTTTACTTGCATCATCTATCTACTACAATAGTTTTCACCTAACAAGGAATAGTTCAATAAAACAACAATCAACAATAGTATTTATTAACTTCAGCCTACAATAGATCAATTCTTAATTACAACTCTAATGTTCGGGAACACGGCCCCCCAACAATGTGATTAGTTATTTACAATTCTACATATTAGTTCTGCTGACTAGGGTAAGTTCAGAGTTATCGAACAGTTTCACATTTTCGGACACGTATTATAAATATTATAGGTACTGACTAGCTATTTTAATTATCATTTTACTCTCATTGTAATCATTATTCATTAGTTTTTCTTTCTTACTTTTCTACAGTAATTGTGGAACCGTCCCATCCATAACTTGGTACTTACCCGGCCTATAAGTAGGTATGAATTATTTGTTTTTTTTTCCTAATTTTACTAGGTAAGTAGGTACCTACCTAAATAGTAAATATACAGTATTCTATTTAAGGCTTATAGGAAACAGTATTTAGAAGTGAGGGTAAAACGTATAGGTAGCTAATTACCTATACGTACATAGATGATAGATAAAGTAAATTTGAATTTTGATAGACCTATCATGATCTACGATAACTCCCACTTTGCAAGTACTAGGAGTGTCTGATTACTGAGATGTTTTTCTAGATAGGTAATAGGTATTATACTATAAGTAACTCAGGTTAGATATCTAGGTAAATATTTATATTAGGTATATAATCGGCTAGATAAAATACCTAGATATATATTAATATTATATATAGTCTAGTTCTAATTACGCATTTATATTATATAATCCACTAGGTAGCCACTAGCCGGTAGGTACCTCGGTAAGAATTTACATTTTACATCCAATAGGTACTAACGTCAGTAATGGTAACTCCGCCTCATTGTAACATCACCAATTTCAATTTGAAATTCGATTTATAAATCATTTATGTATTGTACAACATCCAGAGGCATAAAAATATTTCAATTAGCAATTCAACTAAAGATTAATAATCATTTCTACACATAAAACAATTGAATAAAAACATTTCAAGCAGATTTGCTAATCGAACTGTCAGCTACTTCTCAAGAACATCTCACGCGGACAACAAACCTATCCAAACTGACTCACGCGATGCGTAATTGTTTTTTATTTAGTCTATTTGGCGGAGAACTGTTAGTTGTTATTGGTGATTGAATACATAAGGTAAGAGTGTGTTTTTGTCTATCACTGTAAGATATCTTGTTCTTTAATTATTAAACCGCCAACCGGAATGGCGGAGTATGGTTAGCGATAGAGAAAATATGGCGGAATATGGTTGTATATTATTGAGATTGTAATTTTTCATTTAAATAGTTCTTTTTTGCCGATTAAATAACTATCGCATATAATTCTATATTAGAAAGGATTTAATATTATAAATATTAACGAGTTCTCTATATTAACAAAACATTTTATTCAAGTTATGCTATATAATACGAAATGTTATCCATTAAATATCGAAATGTTTTACATAACATTGATCTAATAAATCACAGTTTAATTATTTATCAAATAGAGTATTTATTCTCATTACACAATGATTTATTATTGATTTTCTTATTGCCTTGCTCAATAAAATGTTTAACAATATCAAAATTATAATTTAACATTCATGAAACTTTATCTGTATATATGCACAATAAGTCATCGAAAAGGTGAAAAGAAGAGGCTCTGGAGTCAAGATGACATGGAATTGGCTCTTCAAGATGTACGTTCGAAAGAATTGAACCCCACAGAGGCTTCAAAGAAATACAAAATACCTCGTAAAACAAAAACTGATAGATTGGAAAAGAAAGTTAAAGATGATTGGAAAGGAGGTGGAAGTGGAACTATTTTGTCCAAAGAATATGAAGAAGCGCTCTGCTATAACATTGAGTACATGGCATTCCGGGCCTTTCCTCTCACTGTGAGTCAAATAATGACTTATGCATGGTGCATAGATAGAAAAGAAGGAAGAAATAAATTCGGTGAGAATGGTCCGTGTTGTACCTGCTGTCTGGGATTTAAGTCACGACATCCTGACTGTGTAAAACTTTGGAAACCAGATAGTCTCGATCGTGGACATGCTCTATTTTCAACTGTGGATAATTTGAGGAACTATTTCAAAATTCTTAATACCATTCTTACAGAGGGTAATTTCTCCAATCGTCCGCAAGATGTATTTAATTGCGATGAAACTATTGTGGATCTGAATAAGAGTTCACAAAAAGTTGTTGTTCCTCGGAGGTTCAGAACATCACATTCACAGCAAGTGGCTTCTTCAGAACATGTAACGATCCATTGTTGTATTTCTGCAGCAGGACATGCAATTCCTCCCTTTGTAATTTACAAGGCAGCATTTCCAGGAGGAAATTACACTAGTGGGGGACCCGACGGAGCTCTGTACAGCAAGCAGCAAACTGGTTTTATGGTTAGCGAGTTATTTGTTAAATGGTTCACAATATTATTCATTCCTCATGCTCGACCCACACCAGAGCGCAGTGTTCTTTTTCTGGTCGATGGTCATTCCTCACATTGTTCCCCAGAGGTTATCAAAGCAGCTAGAGATAACAATGTTATCCTGTTAGCATTAGCTCCTCATACCACTCACCTCTGCCAACCTTTGGATGTAGCTGTTTACAAGTCATTCAAAGTGCAGCTATCAAAATTTGTAAAGCTCGGTCAAGCACTCAGAGGAGATTTGTGGGTTACAAAAAGCAACATCGCAAGAATGCTGAAGCAACGGTTTGAAGCTTCAATGACGATGTCAAACATCAAAGCTGGGTTTAGAAAGTGTGGGATCCACCCTTTTAATCCAAATGCTATCGACAAAACTCAGCTTTGTCGTAACAAACTTATCCCTAATGAAAGTTTGGACCTTTCTATTCCTCCAGAAACACAAGAAGAAACAATAGTGGACTCAGGAAATAGGAGTGATGATGTCCCTGGCAATGATCAGCTAAATGATTCTGTAAGTGGAATTATCATTTTGAATGAAAATGGTGAGATAATTCCAGTACTACATTCCTCACCTTCTCCAGTGTCTACTGGAACTATCAATCCACCTGAAGATCTAATGTTAGGAGCAGCATTGCCTTACAATTTGAGTGATCAGGTGTTGGACTTTAATTTATATATAAGCTACCCGTTGCCCGATCTGAGTTTGAATTTGTCAGAGACTCCGAGTTTGTTTAGTGCTGTTAATTCTGAAGCACAAATCATCCCAACCCTACATTCTCCTATTCGAATTAAGATTAGTACAAAAAATTTGATCGTTCCTCCATCTGATGGATCAATTGTGTTAATAGAATAGCATAAGGATGTTGGAACACAAGTGACACCAGAAAAAGATGCACCAATTATGAGGAATACAGTTGCCTCCAATCCTCTAGTCACCACTGGACTAATTACTCCGGATTTGGCAGAAATTTTTTATCCTCCTGACGAAGCAATTCCTGTTGGCAGGAAAAGACCCCTTAGGACAAAATCAAAAGCGAGAGTTATGCTTCACAGGAGGTGTTTGATGATTTGGTCAATCAACAGGTAGAGATTGATGCCAGAATAGCTAGAAGAGAAGAAAGATTAGTTCAAAGAGGAAGAAACCAGCAGAGACGAGGTAGAGGAGCAGGGCGTGGTAGGATGAACGTTCAGCCACAACAGGAAAACGATACTGAACGTGAACCAGTGCAACACACGGCAGAAGAAATGGAACTACCACAAGAAGAAGTACAGGTACAAACAAGGACTCGAAATGACAATCAAAATAGTATTCGAGGGACGCGACAATCGAAAAGGAGGAATGTTTCTCAACCACATTTAAGATCTGAAGAAGACAACAATTGCTTTCTCTGTACTGTTGACTTTAATGATGAATCGAGAGCAAATAAATCTAAATGGGTTGATTGTGAGACCGAAGATTGCCCTCACTGGGTTTGCCCCAGATGCTTGGTACCAGATTTCGATTATAGTAATAATTACTATTGCGATGATTGTGAGTAACTAAATAATTGAACTCAATTAGCTAAGTAGAAAAGGAGTTACTATTCTCAGAGGACTTACATTTAATCATATATTATTTATTATATTAATTGTTCTAGTCATTGTTTGCCAATAACTAGTTTTCTTTTGTTTTGTTAACTTAGTACTAACTAACGTACATAATTATTATTTTTTGATTTATTCACAATATCTAAAAGGTATGCAGATTATTGCTCATTATTTAATGATGAAATAACATAGATTAATTAATCTTTAATCAAAAGAGGTAATTGTATCGTAATTCTAAAAGAAAAATTAATTTCTCATTTATAAAAGTTTATAATACATATAAAATTACATGTAATTACATAATACACATGTAATTTTCCAATAAATTATGCAATTTATGAAAGTCATTATAATAATTGGAAAATATAAAAGATATAAAACAATTAGCATACTTCAGTTATTGATCCTTAACTTAGTTAGATATAACAATAAATTATGTAACATTTCATCAAGGAATTCTTACAATTCTTTTTAACAAAAATAATTATCAAAAGAACATCGGAACTTGATAAAATAGTTATTAATAACCTATTAAATGTGTTCATATTAACATTATCAATTGTTTATTTATACCATACACATAATAAACGTATATAGCACAGGCAATATTTATTGTATAAAATAATATTGCGGCGGAGTCACAAGAGAGACTTATAAGAACACCGTACACCATCAAATCATCTGATATCACTCCGCCAATAGAAGGCGGAGCCGCCAGAGTGGAAACAAGCCTAAAATAGCTGTGGCGGTTGCTGAGAAGGTAACTAATCTCCGCCTATATTTTGAAAGACGCGCTAAGAAATGGAATAGGGAAATTAGGGTATAAACTGCAATTTAGGTTTGAATATAGGGTATTTATTCAGATATCATTAAAAGACTAAAAAAAAGAGCTCAGTCTCCTGTCGTACGTGGTCGAGGTAGAATCTCGATAAATTTTATAATTATTTCTTGTGACGGAGTTATCATTACTGACGTTACCTAGGTAATCATTTTTTTTAAATCCATGCTTGCCCCATCCCAAGTAATAAAGCATGTCCAAACTCGCCATTTTAATGGCGAGTTTGTGACAGTAATTTTGAGCTCTTCAATTGCATTATTGCAAATGGCGAGTTTTATCTATTTTCCTTCTATGCTACAATGTTATTTTGGAGAGAATTGATGATAATTTGAACATTTTGGAGAGAAATTGTTGAATTTTGGAGAGAGCTGGAGAGACAAATGGTGAATTTATGAGACATACTATTTTACTTGGTGCTTGCCCATTTTTCAAAGTATGGACAAAGTCGCCAGTATATTGGTCAAGTAAAATAGTATGTCTCATAAACTAGTCATTTGTCTCTCCAGCTCTCTCCAAAATTAAACAAATTCTCTCCAAAATGATCAAATTTTCATAAATTCTCTCCAAAATAACATTGTAGCATAGGAGAAAAATAGATAAAACTCGCCATTTGCAATTGAAGGGCTCAAAATAACTGTCACAAAACTCACCATTAAAATGGCGAGTTTGGACATGCTTTATTACTTGGTATATTGGCAACTTTTGAGGGCTTAAATAATTGGAAAACCTGTAAATAACAAGTAAATCACTTCTTAAATTGTCTCAATAGATTAGAGATACAGTCATACAGATTCATCAGACATGAAGCATAAGGATGTTCTCCAGTGTAATATCTTCACTAGGAAGCCAAAATTCTCCTTTAAAGTATCTTAAATGTGGCGACCTGGATCCATTTTCTCACTAAACTAGCGACTTTCCTGCCATACTTTAAAACATGGATGCTTGCCATGTTTCAAAGTGTGGACAAAGTCGCCAGTATATTGGCGACTTATGAGGGGTTAAATAAGTTGAAAAACATGTAAATAACAAGTAAATTACTCCCAGAATAGTCTCAAGAGTTACACATGCATCAGACATATGAGACATGTAACATAAGGATGTTTTCAAGTGTAAAATCTTCACTAGGAAGTCAAATTTCTCCTTTAGAGTACCTTAAAATTAAATGTGGTGACCTGGATCCATTTTCTCACTAAACTGGCGACTTTCCTGCCACACTTTGAAACATGGCATGCTTGTTTCTAAAATCGCTAAATTGTTAGGTATTAACTAACTATCAACAACAAATGATATTTTTTCAATGAATTAATTATGCAGAATCGCCAACACGGACATTTCAATTTCGGAATTTCCTGATCATGATGCTCTCGTCTGGATGCGAACACAGGCAGAAATGAGATTGCCCGTGTTCGCCCGAGCAAAAGTATTTCCAAACTCAGGGCATTTGTCGGAGCGTCTGGACGGGGCTTTATTAAATGTTCTGTTGTCTGGAGTTCGAGCCACAGGGCACAGATCATTCACGCCTCACCCGTCAAGTTCGTCAACTAATTCTTTCTTCAAAATATCAACATTTACCTAGGTTACTAGGTATATCATTATTTTTATTCATAATTTACAGTCTCTACTCTTTCAACCCTCACAATTCACAGAAAAGTTTCTCCAATTCTCACATTAACCATTTTCAACATCCCTTTAACACCGCCATGTGATTACCGCATGTTTCATATTTTATTGCTTACAGTGATGTTTTTAGTAGTTACGTGACGTTATCAGTGCAACACTTTAAAATCAAATTTTTGGTTATTGTAGTGTTTATGATTATTAAAAATTATTACAATAGTATTTATTGGATGACAACTTCAATAGATATATTTAGTTATTCAAACTACTACACCCTAATTTTTATTTAATTGTTGCTTTGAAGACGTCACGTATACAAAATTCTCGATTGTCACTACTATGTTTATTCGGTGTAAGCTGAATCATATTCATTTTTACGTCAAAACAACATGTTGCTAACATGCTGCCAAGTGGAGTTCTGAAAATTATCTGAAGACTATTTTCTTTTAAGAGATGTTATGTTTGAAGTTTCCGCAATGAAGACAACTTGAAGATGAGTCTTGTATTTCAATATAAATCTGTTAATTATAACTCTAATGTTCTTACCATATTTATGAGTGGAATAATATACTAATATATATTATTTCACACTAAAAACAGAAGAACCTAATTATAACATATATCAAACATTTCTAATTAACTTTCTCGTTTTTACAATTTGAGTTTTCATTAAAAAAAATATAACTCGGAATTATATAAAGATATCTGAAAATAATCAAAATATATATGCTATATGTTTATATCCTCAATTATATCTTCTGACTATTAATAAAATGTTTGTCAATTATTTACATATTTCCCAAAAAAATAATTCAGATTATAATGGAGGGAATTCTACCCAATCTAAAACATTTGCTAATATGTTTCTAGAATTCTAGTGGAATAGAGAAAACAATATACTTACTTTATTTCGAGAAAGCGCAATCTAGCTAGTGACCCTCGAAGCAATTTTGTTATAGTTTTAACCTATGAGGGTTATAGTGTTTTTTTTTTAATTATTTTTCTGCAAACCCCATGAAATTCGATAGCATATATTTATTAAAATATTCTTTGAAAAAATTACAATCAAAACTCTACTATAGCCGTATAACTCAATAACTCAAAAAGTGTTGTACCATATTGCATGAAACTTAGTGGGACGATTGGATATTAATTATCCAGTTAGCAGTTTATTGAATTTTAGGAGAGAGCGGATCAAAGCGGCGGCGAAGGTATGCGCTCTACCGAGAGCACATAATCTAGTTATGAAAATTTTTATATACTTCAGGAAATAGTTTACAGTCTAAAAGATGTCCGGACATGCATTGTTTGTTTATAAAATTCAAATTTGAAATCAAAAGAATGTGTATATATATAAACTTTTTCTTCAGTGTCAAATTAGAGTTGCATACAATTAATTATTGCACACCGAGTATGTTAAACTTTAGATGAATTTATATTAGATAACATACTGCATGTGAATATTTAATATGCACTTTCAATTAGTTCAATTGTCGATTTTTATGTTATTGGTTGTTAGATACCAAATTACATTTAAATAGAAATAATATTTCAAGATTAACAATTTAATTCTTTGTAATACCATACATTTTATTATTGTAATGTCCATTTTTTAGGTTACATATTCCAACCTCACTTTTCCTCAACGATATGATTTCCTTTGTTCTGAAATAAACTATTAACTACCTTTGCATTCCTTACGTCATTATATAATTCATAAATAAATCCATATTTTTCATATGCAATAAAAATTTATTTTGACTCCAACCTAGCAATTAAAAACAGACATTTCCTTGAAAAAAGACAAAACTATTCACAAATGAGATAGTATATCACATACCGATGACTAATTCAGAAGTTTAAAAATCCTATAATTAACAGATTCCTATATGCAATCCTTAATATACATGAACAAACACCTTTTCAATCATAGAGATCCGATCAATATGATATAATTTACAGCTTTAATGACCTCCTTACATATAAAGATATTACATATATGATATATCACAATATAAACACCGTTCTCGTAAATTCTGGTTTGCAAAATGCATCGTGCTGCCACCTGTGTTTCAAAGTAGGTACTAGCAGTTGCTTTGGTTAAACAGTTGATCTTCAAATTCAATGCAACGGCTAGTACCACTTTGAAAAAAGGTGGCAGCACGATTCAATTTGGAAATCTGAATTTCAGATAATGGTTTTACCTACAATTTTCACAATAATTATTTTTTCACTCATTGAAAATCTCAAAAATAGTATAAAAAATATAGAGTTAATGGAATGCCTCTATAAAACAAAGAGATAGCAGGAAACTTTCAGGTGTTCTAAAATTAAATTGAAATTAGATTTAGTTTGGGATTTGAAAACACTCAGGTTTGTGAAAGAACACTCAGATAAACAACTAGAGAGCACTGTACAGTGTACACTAATGACACATTATATAGTGTTATTACCAATATATCACTAACATTTGATATATAAAATATTGAAATGAATAACGTTTCTAAAACATTCTATAAAGTCAATCTTTTGATGCATACTGAATACAAAAATTACTTAGTAATAATACTGAATAAATAAAGTTATTAAGATTCATTTATGCTACTCATCCCGCACTTTTTTTTATTAATATAATGCATAGAATCTAATGTATCTGTGTATTTCATAGTTAGCTTATTGTATCACATAGTAATATCTATGGACCATATTTAACATCAAGATAAATATTTACCGATACCTCTCTTCTCTAAGAGATTCAGTTTATTCAAATAAATAAATTTTCAACTAATAACAACAAACTTATAGTTTTTACATCACGGAGAGAAAAATAGCTATAACTCTAATATAGCAACAAAAATAATACAATAAGAACAGTTTCATATCATCACAAAATAGTATAACGAATTGACATATTTACCTTCTCGCTACCTCTCTTAATATCTCTACCATTGCCTTACTCGGATATGTAATTATCACAGAGATAACTCTTACTAGTACCCATTCAGGTGGAGATGATGGAGAATAATGTCCGTACACATCATCTTACACTTTCTAAATCTGTTTAAAGTTCGTTAGATTTTAGAATTATCAAACACTAAAATTGATAATCTGAAGAGATCCGATATGTTGCAAATTTTTGTCGAACAGTAATATTCTTCAATGAAGATGATTATTTATCAATCTTATGGCATACAATCATGTATGCGAGTAATTAGTTGACCAACTTAAAAACACTATATACCTATAATTAACTTTTATGCCGAAATATCACTATCAATATTTGTCTTTCAAACGTTTTTATTATTGATATTGTAATAAGTAGCTACCGTCCATTTAGGATGAGTTAGTATAAAAATTAAAAACAATCTAATGAGACCAATTCAATGTTTTAGTTTTCATAGGTAAATTGTTAAGTCAATATTCGACGTTCAAGTTTGAAGCTGTATCTGAACTCATCTAAATCTGGTTTGTCCTTTGCCCTGAACATGGTAAGCAGTTCTGATGACTCTACTAGAAGCAGTTCCAGTGTCTTCAACCGAAAGGGAACTGCCTCTACAGTTTGATGGAATGGAAGTTGCAGCCCTTCGTCACTGAAATCAATATTTAAAAATTAGTTATTGGAATTAGTAGCTATTCTTTGTCACTGAAAGTAAAGTCTAAAGATAGATACAGGAATTAGTAGGTAGAATTCGTCCACGAAAACAATGATTCACATTTGTAAAAGATCATATGAATATCAAACACGATTGTGAATAAGTTGTTAGTTAAATAAAATGAATCTAATTCTAGCAACAAATGGAAAGAAACTTACCTTAGCCTCTCCTTTTTTCGTTAACTATGTAGACTAGAGTCAAAGAAAAATGTACATGTAATCATTTTTTTAGTGTAGCTACTATGTAGTTTCACATTTATAATCACATACTTTTCAATTGTGATGTTCGCAATCATTTAAAAAAATGTTGGGTAGCTACACTACAAGAAATTAACAAGATTTGAAAGCTAACAGAAATTAAAAAACTGTGATTTGTGAAATAAGCAACATGCAGCAATTCTTTTCTCTGATAGTACATCATCACAGTGACTCTTTTCTCTGATAGTACATCATCACAGTGACTCTTTTCTCTGATAGTACATCATCACAGTGACTCTTTTCTCTGATAGTACATCATCACAGTGACTCTTTTCTCTGATAGTACATCATCACAGTGACTCTTTTCTTTGATAGTACATCATCACAGTGACTCTTTTCTCTGATAGTACATCATCACAGTGACTCTTTTCTCTGATAGTACATCATCACAGTGACTCTTTTCTCTGATAGTACATCATCACAGTGACTCTTTTCTCTGATAGTACATCATCACAGTGACTCTTTTCTTTGATAGTACATCATCACAGTGACTCTTTTCTCTGATAGTACATCATCACAGTGACTCTTTTCTCTGATAGTACATCATCACAGTGACTCTTTTCTCTGATAGTACATCATCACAGTGACTCTTTTCTCTGATAGTACATCATCACAGTGACTCTTTTCTCTGATAGTACATCATCACAGTGACTCTTTTCTCTGATAGTACATAATCACAGTGACTCTTTTCTCTGATAGTACATCATCACAGTGACTCTTTTCTCTGATAGTACATCATCACAGTGACTCTTTTCTCTGATAGTACATCATCACAGTGACTCTTTTCTCTGATAGTACATCATCACAGTGACTCTTTTCTCTGATAGTACATCATCACAGTGACTCTTTTCTCTGATAGTACATCATCACAGTGACTCTTTTCTCTGATAGTACATCATCTCAGTGACTCTTTTCTCTGATAGTACATCATCACAGTGACTCTTTTCTCTGATAGTACATAATCACAGTGACTCTTTTCTCTGATAGTACATCATCACAGTGACTCTTTTCTCTGATAGTACATCATCACACTGACTCTTTTCTCTGATAGTACATCATCACAGTGACTCTTTTCTCTGATAGTACATCATCACACTGACTCTTTTCTCTGATAGTACATCATCACAGTGACTCTTTTCTCTGATAGTACAATGATTCTTTTCCCTACCTATTACATACCTTCTTCACATTATATCTGTCATGTCTTCAATTGCAGCAAGTATTCTTTTTTTCGATGTCATCTTCGTCCAATTTACCACCATTGAATGAAGCCAGGGCCATCTAAATATATTGCTATTGATTAAACACAGTACAAAAAGAATGAATGAGAATAAATTAACGAAATATTTAGTTAGGTGACGCTAATCAAAGCTTTAGAGAAATATTTAGTATATATATGAGAAAAACATAACTTCAGCATTATTACAAAAAGAACATTTTAAAAGATGCATTATTTTAAACCAACCTTTGGTACAGAAGTCCTAACAAATGTGCTAGTCTTTAAGCATCTATCTTTATTCCTTACTAACTTAACACAACTTGGCATCATCAATTGGGATGACTTAATGCTTAAAACGTAAGGATGAGACATGCAAAGATATGAGAGAAAATAGATACATTTTACCAACCTTTCCGCCTCAGCATCAGGATGTTCCATTTGAGTAAGAGCACAACCTCTTACGACACTCTCATGCACTTCCATTTTATTGTCATCATTCACAGTCACGCCTTTGAAATGTTCTGCAAGCATCTCCTTCAGTTGGCTAAAGTTAGCAGATCCGCCAGAAAGATAAACTCTGTGCACGTCTGCAGGATTTAACTCAGCTCTTGAAAGTGCAATCTCTACATGTTCGAAAACTGAGGACAAGATCTCTGAGCAGACTGAGTCGAATCGTATCCTCGTCATGATGAAGTTTAAATCGCAACCATTGGATAGATTCTCTATGTAGATTTCTTCTTTTTTAAATTTAGTAAGTTTATGTTTAAGTGTCTCTATTACATCATCCAGTTTGTTGAAATCCTCATGATTATTCGGTATATTAATTCCATTATTCTCGTTAAATCTTTTAATGAGATAATTCTTAAGCGCTTTGTCTAAATCCTTTCCCCCAGTGCTTTCATCGTGTGAAGAGCCTCTAAGAATAAACTCAGTGCCATTGTAGTTCATGATAACAACTTCCACACTAGAGAACAACAAACTAAAGAAGAGAATATTTTCTCCAGAAGTAGGCTTTTTATTCAGATTTCTATAGATAGCTTCAGCATGTGTGATAAGTTTAACGTCTGTAAATCCTGCTAGTTTAGCAGCGTTACCAATTGCCTTTCTGCGAACCTCACTAAAGAACACAGGCACTGAAATTACAGTTCGGTTCACCTCTTTATCCACATAGGTTCTAACTAAATTTCTTATGTTAGATATTAAAATGGACATAGCTTCCCATGTATTCAGAAGCTTCCGTTTCCCATCTTCAGTCTCAACTTCAAAAACAATGACACCATCCTTGTTGACGATCTTCACCTTAGAATTGGCTATTGAATCCGATATTTCAAGATCGTCGTAGCTACACCCTAGGTATCTAGGAACATCTAGAATTGTGTTGTTAGGATTTTTTTTCGCTAGAGATAAAGCTGCTTCGCCTACGAATATTTCATTACCAAAAAATGAGAGGGCACACGGAGTAACTTTTCTCCCTTCTTCATTTTCAAGGACTTTTACATCTTCACCCATTTTAACGGCGACAGACATGAATGAAGAACATATCTCTATACCTGCCGTGTGATTCGTAGATTCTGAAATATGATATGAGAATTAGTCATGAAATTTAGATTTCATGAAGTTGATTATATCTTTTATATGAATAAGTGAGAAATAAAGAAACTAACCTGGAATTTGAGAAAATTCAACCTCCTCGTTAACAACGTTCTCCATGTTGTTAATTTCCCTGGTATCATTTACTAAATAATGATAGTTTACTAAATTAACACGCTATGTTGACTAGATGCATTTAGAAACTAATCACAAGCAAAAAATTATATTTAATCGTCATAAAGTATTTTACCGTATTATTGAGATGTTTCAGAATTAATATTAAATTTTGGTGTCTAATACAATTGCATAAAAGAGAAATTTATGAACTGATTTCAAAATAATTTTTTTTCATTTAATGAATTGCTGTTAAAAATTGGTACATTTCAAATTAGTTTTTGGCGAAAGTTGTTCGTTATAATTTCAACGAAATATAAAAATTACAGAGAAACTGGTGATCAATTTAGTATCAAAATTAGAAATTAAAAAAGAAAATCCATCAAACATCAAGTACTAAACTAGAATTTGTCTGATCAATGGAATATATTTCACACTGTTCAATATACTTAAGTCATTAATTTACCCAAACATGTAGTTCCATAACCCTGATATGAATTTGATTATTCTCATTCAAATATATTAATTATGTTAAAGGTCCCCTCCAAGCAAATATTTGTTTTGCCTTATTCAACGAGGCTAATGTTTCTTATCATTTTGCTTCAAACCGCATCGAATTTGGTAGCATATTTTTAATTTTATATGCTTTTAAAGATTTTTATAATGAAAAACTCTACAGAACCTATTTTACTTCCGACTTACTAATTTAAGAAATTTTCAGCCTGAAGAAAAAGAATGTACACCATTTGTTTTGATTGTCAACTAGGTATTAGATTTAATAAATCCATTTAATACTCGTGTAAAGGTATAAAATTGAATGAACTTATAATAGAAACATTTATAGTTGGGAATTGATGACTCTGCTGGCTTTTTAAAGTTTAATAACACGATATTTCAATCCGTTTTCTTGGATCATTTTCAAGTAAAATAATAATTGCATAGAAACATTTATATAGTTTAAGGAACAATTGATAACTAAAATAATGGTTTGTTTATAAAATTCAAATTTGTAATCAAAACAAAGAGTGTACAATCTTCTTCTTGAGCATCAGATCCGCTCAATTGTTGCTCACAGAGTACTAAAAAACTTTAAAAACAAATTATAAAATATATACTGAACCGAATTGTATGCAGAATAATGATCGTAGACCTTAGTTCTATAATATTATGTTATAAACTCATTTTTTTCCTGGAGCCTGGAGAGGACCTTTAAACAAAACATTCTGTTTGACCTAAGAGCATATCAATCATTTCCTCTAATAGAGTCCTAGAATACATTCTTCTACAGATAAAAGAACCAGCTTTTTCTTTAAAAGACCAAACAAATGTGGTCGTCAAAAACTTGATCAACTATAGCATTTTAGCCTGCATGTTCATTTAGTCCCATTGATATATTTTCAATGAATATATATAATAACTCAAGAGATATCCTGTGAATGTGTTTGACTTTACTGTTTACTGGGCGAATTTGAAAATGAGGAAAATAATGTAAATATAATTATATCATAGATACGCGTACTTATTTAATGAGCTCTGCTTTATGAGAAGACATTCCTTTGATGACGAAGATGGACTAATATTGTGAGTTTAAGTGGATTTAGAGGACCCTGGAATTCGATGAGAAAGCATTTAAATTCCTGTAGAAATATGGCGTAACAGAGGAAGAATGTTAAAACATTAGAAATGTTAAGATGCATTGCAAACTTTTCTAAATAGATAATTAATTCTACAATGCCAATTTTTTCAAGGAAATTGTTTTATAATTAAATTATTATTTCATTTTCAAACACGCCCAGGAAACAAAAATGTTATTATCACTATATTAATATTATTATTTTATTTATTTTCCTATGCGCCTAGAGTACGGAAACTTTTCTAAATACATATTTAATAAAACAAATCTATATTTTTTCAAACTAAATAACTTGATTTTAAAAGTCAGTAACTATGATACCATTATATTTTATTTCCATTATTTTCAAATGCGCCCAGAAAACAGAAAAGATACAAGTTAGCGCCTTTCCAACTAGCCTATCAGCGAAATATTCCTACGTTATTCTGTTATTCGTACGGGGATAAAAATAAGTTTCATTAGCTTCTGTATTACTGACTATTTACTTCATCTTTGATAATTTTAATTCAATATCTGAATACCTTTAATCTACCGTATTTAATGCAGTCAAGTTCATTGATATTAGTTTTGACGAGCAACGGCATCACACAACCACTGACAGACATGAAAACGCTCACAGAATAAGTCTATAATGACTCATTTTTTACTTAATACCTCACAGCAATGAATGTTTTTAGATACTAGGTATTCAAATATTGAAAGAATTTACTTCAAAGATTAAATAAATCTTCACTTATACAGTTGTTCATAATGAATCGAATTTTCAACCCCGTACGAATAACATAGGAATATTTCGCTGATGAGTTAGGTTGGAACAGTGCTCACTTTACTTTGTTGGTCGATTGTAAGCTTTACCTTTCTAGTACTCCGATTCATTGTCTTTATTTTAGTTAGTGTAACTTTAGTTTCAGTAGTAAGATTTAAATACACAGGTAGTAGCAGTTGTGAGTTTCGGATTAGTGTGGCCTGATTTTGTTTATTGTAAAGATTGAATAGGATTCCAACTCATCAGTTTGTTAAAGGACACAATCATGCAATAATTAAAAATGTTTCAAGAAATTTAGGATACGTTTAGAGTTTTGGACGGTCCCACATTTTCTATTAACTAAGAAAACTAGCTATGAAAGATTTCTATTGTGGAACAATATATATATTTTAAATAAATATATTTTTCATGTGAAATAGTTCGTAACTCGAAACCTAGGATTTATTTACTTCAGGGACCCAGGGGGCGTAGATCCCTTTAATGCCAAAGCACATCCCTTGGGTGGTTAAATAACTAAAAACAGAATCAAGTATTTATTGGAATACTGAATATTGAGCACAAACATATTTTATCCTTTAAGTAATGTATATAAATATAATATTTGATAAGATAAGCTTTATCAGCTATCAGTGCAATGATACACAAGGCATGTGCATAGAATTTATATAGTGGGGTATATAATATAAAACATATAGATTATATTATTTATAGCTAGTGTTTATAATGATCATTTACTGTCCCACAAAATGCAAAAAATTATAAATCAAGACTTCCTTAAAAACTAACACATCTAAGAACTAGTAGTAAACTATCCATTAATTGACTAAGAATTTCGGCAAAAGATAATGTAATAATTTTTTTATATTATCTACACTGAATATAGAATTTGAAGTTAAAATTACTTATTAGCTAATATAAAACTAAAAAAAATTGATAAGAGTTCCTCATCACCTAATATAAAAGTTAACTTTTAATCAAATTACTTAATACAAAATAAAATAACTTGTAATAAAGAAGTTAGCTCATTATTTTATCAAAAAATCCACAAATGTAAATCAGATGTAGCTATATATTGTTCCCATAAGTAATAGAATATTTTTGCTCATGAAAGAAACATGGCAAGATATTCAAGCCAATGCAGTCGACTGATTAGCAATGTCGTCATCATTGAATGTTACACTGCAGAATTCACGAAGCCTCATCAATTTCTGTTCACATTCAGTAGCGGACGAATCAGCATTTTCTTCAATCCATTCTAGAACTTCGAGGCAAGCCGAATCAATTTTCTTAAATGTCTCCACAGTTATAGCTTTTTTCTTGAACCTTTTAGTACAACCTCTCTTCATCTTAGACGCAAAGCTTTCCAGATCATTTCTAGCACTCTGATCTGACCTGATCTGAACCTTGTTCAGATTGAGTTTCTTAGCTTCCAATACCATGGTATCAATTTCCTGCTGGCTAAGTCTTCCTTTATAACTGTCTATCTGCAAACTATTTTTGCATCCCTTTTCTGCAAGATCTTCAGCCGACACTGCCAAGATTCCATTTCGATCAACATGGAATTTGACGGAAATTCGTGGAATTCCTTTTGGCGCCTGTTTTATGTTGTTCAGAATGAATTCTCCTAGTCTCTGATTACCAGCACATTTCTTATTTTCTCCAGTAAAAACTTCGATCTTTACACATGTCTGATTATCGGAGTGAGTGGAGTAATCGCGAGTCTTTGTAGTTGGAAGCTTTGTGTTTCGTGGAATAATCACTGACATATCTTCATTGCGCACCGCAATTCCAAGTGAAATAGGAATCACATCTGAAAGATTCACCTCTTCTAATCCTTTGTTTCCAGATAATCTAGAAGCCCAAATAGCTGCTCCAACAGCAACAACTTCGTCTGGATTTACAGTTTTATTTAATTTCTTCCCATCAAAGAACTCTTTAACTCTCGTTTGTATACTGGGAATGCGAGTGGTTCCTCCTACCAATAAAACTTCATCTATTTGGTCTTTAGTCATTCCAGCATCATCCAGGGCTGCTTCAATAGGATCAATTACCCTATCGAATAAATCAGAGCAGATGTCCTCCATTTTAACGCAACTGAGCCACTCATCTAATTCATGACCTTCATGGATGCTGTCAACGTGAACCTTCTGTTTCAAGGATGAAGATAGATTACATTTTGCTATTTCACACTGAGTACGCAGCCTGCTAATAGCACGTGCATTTGTCATTAAATTTACCCCATGCGCCGTTTTAAACTTATTTACAAAGTGTTCAACAAGTAAATTATCAATGTCTCCTCCTCCTAAATCTTTATCTCCACTCACAGCTTTAACATCAAAATTATTAGCAGTGATTCCAATAATTGCAATATCAAAAGTTCCACCACCGAAATCAAATACGAGAACATTAGTTTCGTCTTGACCTCTTCTGTCCATTCCGTATGCAATCGCTGCAGCCGTGGGTTCGTTGATGATCTCCAAAACTTCCAAACCCGCAATTTCACCAGCATCTATGGTGGCTTGACGTTGAGAATCGTTGAAATAAGCGGGCACAGTGATGACTGCCTGTTTTACTGGGCATCCCAAACGCTCTTCCGCACTTTTCTTCACTTCAGTAAGTACCATTGCTGATATCTGCTCAGGTGTCATTACTTTTTGATCATTCTTGTAAGTTACTTCGTATGAAGGATTACCATTGGTAACATCTTTGACAACAGAAAAAGGCCAATTTGTAAGCTTGCTTTGAACTTCTGGTTCGTTCATTTTTCTCCCGATGATTCTCTTGGCTTCATAGATTGTATTTTCAGGATTAACAGAAGCTTGCGCTTTAGCTGCATCTCCCACTAAATGTTCAGCGTCGGTGAATGCAACCCATGACGGAGTAACTTTACAACCCATATCATTTTCAATGATTTCTGCATGGGCATTACTCTTATTTTTTCTTAGAACAGCAACGCAAGTGTTTGTAGTGCCTAAATCGATTCCGATTGCATATTCCTCCATTATGGATATCTGAAAAAGAAAATGATATCAATGATTACATTTTGGAGTAATTAATTTTAGAGATGCCAATCAAATATCTGAATATTATTATTTATTAGCAACCTGACTTTAACCAGACATGGTACTTAGTTAATCCCTATTAATATAAGATACATTTTAAGTTACAAAATAGCTAGTAGGTTTATTATGAATGGCTACTTGACAAGTTATAACAGTTCAAGTTTGTAAATTGTGCATTGATTTTAAGGCGCCAAACCTTGTTTAATTGTAGGAAGTATATTCTACTGTATGGCTTGATTAAGGAGATGGACTTAGGGGGAGAGCCAAATATGCGATTGGAGCTGTTCGAGGTAAATTGCCCGGAAACAATTGCCCAAATGAAGAAATTGCCCAAATGAAAAAATTGCCCAAATGAAAAAATTGCCCAAATGAAAAAATTGCCCAAATGAAAAAATTGCCCAAATGAAGAAATTGCCCAAATGAAGAAATTGCCCAAATGATGAAATTGCCCAAATGAAGAAATTGCCCAAATGATGAAATTGCCCAAATGATGAAATTGCCCAAATGATGAAATTGCCCAAATGATGAAATTGCCCAAATGATGAAATTGCCCAAATGATGAAATTGCCCAAATGATGAAATTGCCCAAATGATGAAATTGCCCAAATGATGAAATTGCCCAAATGATAGTGCATTGGTATTGGTTACCATAGAGCGTTGGTATTGGCTACCATAGAGCGTTGGTATTGGCTACCATAGAGCGTTGGTATTGGCTACCATAGAGCGTTGGTATTGGCTACCATAGAGCGTTGGTATTGGCTACCATAGAGCGTTGGTATTGGCTACCATAGAGCGTTGGTATTGGCTACCATAGAGCGTTGGTATTGGCTACCATAGTGCGTTGGTATTGGTTACCATAGTGCGTTGGTATTGGTTACCATAGTGCGTTGGTATTGGTTACCATAGTGCGTTGGTATTGGTTACCATAGTGCGTTGGTATTGGTTACCATAGTGCGTTGGTATTGGTTACCATAGTGCGTTGGTATTGGTTACCATAGTGCGTTGGTATTGGTTACCATAGTGCGTTGGTATTGGTTACCATAGTGCGTTGGTATTGGTTACCATAGTGCGTTGGTATTGGTTACCATAGTGCGTTGGTATTGGTTACCATAGTGCGTTGGTATTGGTTACCATAGTGCGTTGGTATTGGTTACCATAGTGCGTTGGTATTGGTTACCATAGTGCGTTGGTATTGGTTACCATAGTGCGTTGGTATTGGTTACCATAGTGCGTTGGTATTGGTTACCATAGTGCGTTGGTATTGGTTACCATAGTGCGTTGGTATTGGTTACCATAGTGCGTTGGTATTGGTTACCATAGTGCGTTGGTATTGGTTACCATAGTGCGTTGGTATTGGTTACCATAGTGCGTTGGTATTGGTTACCATAGTGCGTTGGTATTGGTTACCATAGTGCGTTGGTATTGGTTACCATAGTGCGTTGGTATTGGTTACCATAGTGCGTTGGTATTGGTTACCATAGTGCGTTGGTATTGGTTACCATAGTGCGTTGGTATTGGTTACCATAGTGCGTTGGTATTGGTTACCATAGTGCGTTGGTATTGGTTACTATAGTGCGTTGGTATTGGTTACTATAGTGCGTTGGTATTGGTTACTATAGTGCGTTGGTATTGGTTACTATAGTGCGTTGGTATTGGTTACTATAGTGCGTGGGTATTGGTTACTATAGTGCGTTGGTATTGGTTACTATAGTGCGTTGGTATTGATTACTATAGTGCGTTGGTAGACTTATTAGTTTCTTATTGAAAACTATTCTCATATCTGTTTTTTCATTCATCAGTAAGTTCTGTTTAACGGAACTAGGACTTTTCCCCGCCTGAACTTTCCCCCGCAGAATAAAATAATAGTATTTTAGGCTATTAAATTATAATTCCGATAAAAAGAAACAATTTATCAATAGAAGACGCATTTTGTGAACAGACTCGCACAATACAAGCATCCCCCGCTTTAGTTACCAAATCACGACTCAGTTTAATTACCAAACGGTAACTAAAGCGAGATGAAGTAACAAGAAATTTATAATTGTCACTCCTTGATTATATCTCATTTTCTATGAGTTATAATGAAAGAAAATTTGT